>APFE030632279.1:3430-19226 GCA_000404065.3 Pinus taeda | reverse complement strand
AGATTGACCGGAGAGAGCCTTCTCCTGCCCCATAGGGCTAGCTACGAGGCTAAATGGTTTGATGTTGCCTTGAGGTTTGCCTTTTTCAGCCTGAGGTGAAATTTCAAGCGCTAATAGAAAGCAAATTGAGGAAACGTGATGCACTCAGACTTTTGCTGGTACGTGTTTGACCCATTCCTTTGACCGCGCCACTGTGTGATTCCTTCGGTGAATTGGCTCGAGTGAATAGGAGAATATCTATGAGGGGATCGATCCTCAATTACCCATGTGCTTAGTTGCTTCATTGGCGCACCAGAACCCCGCAAACTATGGAGATAGCTGCATATTTATAAAATAGTTGCAGAATCATATTAATTCCGTAGCTAATGCAATATTTAACATAACAAAAAGGAACATTAACGAATATGAAAAATAAGTCATGTAAGAGTTTTTACCTTATCAAAATCTATGGTTTACTGCCTTTATTGAGTTGATAGTGATGATGAAAAAGAGGAAAATGGAGGAAAAAGGCTGTCAAAACAAAACATTGATGGAACTCTATAGGAATTTGGAACACTTTGTATCCCTTTTTAGAATTGTCATGAAATTTCATGGTGTAAAGGTTCTATGTTAAGTTGGATCTTGAGTGAAATTGATATTATTATTTTAGTCGAAACATGGGAGCATCATGAGTCTAAAGTGCCTCACATAGAAGGATTCATTTTCTGGTCAGCTTGGAACATGAAATCCTCTTGTAGGGGAATTTGAGGAATAACATTTTATATTACTCACACTCAATTTCATAAAATATATCATCTTAGTCTATACATTTGGATCAAAATCTTTGACATTAATGATAAGAAGATTTATATCATCATTTGCTATTTCACACCCATCTACACTACCTTTTACAAAAAGAAAAGAAACAATTTAAATATGGATTGTCCTTATAATACCCTAGAACGGGATTATTATAGTCTAAGAAATGAAGGTAATAACCTCTTTCTAGGAAACTTTAATGCTAGAACCGCAACTAACCAAGCTTGTATTCTAAGTAATGATTCAAACTCTAGTCCCCTTTGGCTTGATGAGGACCTTGAGTTATCTAGTAGATACAAAAGAAACTTCAAAGACTTCACTGGGAATTTATTTAGTACTAATTTAGTCAGACTCTTTAATTCTCGAAACCTTATTATTTGCAATGGTGTAATCAAGAGGCAAAACTCCAACCAAGTTACTTCTACTCATGGGCTTAGTAGTAGTGTGGTGGATTATGTGATATATGATATCCCAGTTTCCAACCAAATTGTAAATTTTGACCTCTTAAATAACCATGAGTCTGACTTTAATCATAGATCTTTAACCTTAACCCTAAACTTTAACATGCACAACCACATGCAAGAGAATTGTAAGAGCTAAAGGAGCCTAATTTTTGGCAAAAGTAAAATGGATCTCTTCTTAAAGGATTTACACATATTAACTTATAAGGATAACATCGAGAACCTATATCATAATTTTACGACAACCTTCTATTATTCCATTAGCAAGTTCTCTATTGAAGTTCCATATAAAAAAGTGGAACTATGGTATGATAATGATTGTAAAATTGCTACAAAAGCAATTAGGGATGCTTCTAGAAAGTTTATGAGGAAATTTCTTATTCATAAAACTACAGAAAATAACTTGATTCCCTTAAAGAATTGGAATAGCTAATTTAAGAACCTTTATGAATTTTGTAATGTCATAGACACTATTTTGAATGCCCTTGTAGAATACAATATATTTTCTTTGGAGACATTGAATGTTGGGTTAAGCATATCGCTAATGAGAAAGCTAAGAATGTTGAAGGCTGCCAAGCATAAATTTTTAAAATGGGAGGGTATATCCTCATTCCTCGCATTCACAAGCACTTCAATTTGGTGTTGAAGGCTTCCATACATCTTGGACATAGAGTCATATTGTCCCTATCTTTAAAAGTAGGGGAAAAAAATTCCCTCTAATTAGAAGACCATCATGATTAACCATATTTTAACCAAGTTGTATGGGATTATTTTGGAAAATAAGATTAGCCTTTGGCTTAGAAGCCATGATAAAAAAAATCTAAAGGCCAAGTTGGGTTTAAGAGATATCGTGCAACTTTGGGCCATCTTGTTACTTGCGTTCTCGCGGGTTTACATCGTTCTTAGGACAAAGCTATGGAAGAAGCTAGAAATCTCAAGTTAAGGGTTGTTGTGACAAGTCTATATGGGAATGTTATTGACTAGTTTAGAACCACTAAGGGTTGGTCAGAATAAACTAAATGCAACATTGGAGTCAAGCAAGGATGTCCCTTATCCCCCACCCTCTTTGGCATACACACAGATAAGCTGGAAGAGTGTTTGGAAGATGCATGTTGTGTTGGCCCCATGTGCATTGATATAATCATTACACTTCTCCTTTGTGCGGACAATATTGTTCTTTTGGCTAGGATCCATTATGATATTGGCAAGCAACTAATAATCCTCCAAGATGGGTATGACTAATAACACTCACAGAACTAAAGTCATGATAATTAATTCCAACAAAATGACATATGATACTTTCATATATGATAATAGAAATTTCATGCATACAAATATCTTGGAATCAATATCCATCACAAGCTCAATTGGAATTGTAGCATAGAGAAAAGGATCAATAGAGGATGGAAACCTTACTATGGGCTTGAAAATAATTGTGAGTTAGCTGACCTTTGGATATGGGATTAAGAAAATGTCTCATTGAGACTCTTGTCACTCTTATCATTTTATATGGTTGTGAGGTTTAGGCTTGGAGTATCTCTAGAAAATTGTGGACGAAGATTGAATAGATTCAAAAGAAATTTATAACCTATAACCTCAAGATTAAAGAAAATAACCCCTATCATATCCTCTTGATAAGTTTTTCCCACATTGAAAGTGTGGTTATGACTAGGTATCTTATGTATAAGAAGTTATACAACATGGAAGCCAAGAGGTTTCCTAAAATTGTTTCTAACTCTAGCCAAAACCCCCACCTTCGACTCAAGCAAGGATTGCATAAGGATGACCAATTTTGGTTAGACCATTAGGAGATAAAGGAGGGGATCATCTCGCAAGATAAGGATACTATTAAAAATATTATACCTCAAAATTTAAGGGGAACTTATGGGACAATAAAGAGTTAAAAGGAAAAAAGAAACTAAGATATTGCAAGAGGTGATCAATCCCAATCTCAAAAACCAAATATATACATGTTTTGACTAATGTTAAGAAAATGAACATTGCTAAGATAAGCACTAATTTTCATGAGCTTCACAGTGAGACTAAGCATTGTTCAATTCCCAAACACCCTGGGATGAAAGAGTATAACACCTTTGTGATAATAAGAGGGTTGAAGATGAAAATCACTCTTTCTTAGATTGTTCATCTTATGCTCACACGTGTTCCAGTTAAAATATTCATCACTGTTAACCTTGTTAACCTTTTAAACAAATCAAACTATGATGATATGTGAACACTTCTCTCACTTATTTTCAAACATAGAAACAAAATGTTATAGATTTCACTTAATCGCTTCCCTTAGGATCTATAGATTGTATAGGTCTTAGTGAACATTAATCATCATCATCAATAACTTTTAAATATCTATTTATAAATATTTCTTATATATTAATTATTTTTTAAATATCTTTTAGTGTTATTTATTCCTATTACTTGTATATTTCATATTAATATACGATAATAATTACAATGTATTGATATTAAAATTGATTGGACTTCAAGAAATGTGTGTTTTTTTTGTTTTGTTTTTTGTTTCATCAACATAGTAGTAAAGACCTAAAAGGTTAAAGAACTCTATATTATAATAAATGTTTTGAAATTGTGATTTAGTTTGGGTATACATAAGGCACTTTAAAAGAATGTGTTTTTCATCTTCAATCTTTTAGTGCCCCAAAGATGAAAATACTTTTCATCCCACAATATTTTGGTAATTGCCAAATGCTCATTTTCGCTATGTGACTCATGTAAATTGGTTTGAACTAAAGAATATTTGATTTTCTTCTTTGTGTAAGTCAACATTGAGAGATGTTTTTTATTTTTGAAATTAGGGTTAACCACTTCCTTGTAGTGTCTTAGTTTATTTTTATCCTCTAATTCTTTATTGCACCAAATATTCTTCTTAAATTTTGATGTAATAATATATTTATATTATTGGTATTTTGCATAATGACATCTTCATGTTTTTCCATGGTTGTATGGTTTTTATCCTCTAATTATTTATTGTGCTAGAATTCTTTTTAAATTTTGATGTAATAATATATTTATCCTATTGGTATTTTGCATAATGACATCTTCATCTTTTTCCATGGTTATAAGGTCGACATTTCTTAAATGTGTTCCCTTCCTTCCAAGTTTGTCAAGAACTTAGGAATGGGAATCAAATGTCCTTTTTGGAAATTTAGCTACTTTTTGTGAATCTCAACTTCATGAAGCTTGAAAACAAGTTCTAAAATTTTAATTTTGGCATTAACAAATATTATTTTCAGTGTTATTAAATTAAATGTAAATACTTCTATTCAATTATTACAAACACTTGTTTTATTACAAACAATTTTTATTGTAATTTTTTTTTAAATATGCATATAAAAAACTTAAATAAGACTCACTTTAGAGTTGTGAATATGAATAATCTTTAATGTATGTATATTTTCCTTTGCATCAAAATTCTAATAAACCAATGTTTTAGTTATAATGTGTAGCTATCAGCCAATGACACCAATTGATTTTTACTGTATCTCATATTATAAAAGTATTACTATTTACTCTTTTTAGGATTGGAACAATAATTCAAATTTACAAAGATGTTGGAAATTTATATATGTAAAACTTAATTTTATGAAGATGTTAAAATTTTTAAATGTATTTTATTTCTCATTTCTAAACAAATATTTATAAATATTAGAAGTTTAGTATTTTGTTAAATATGTTCATATATTTGTCTACGAGGTCTTGGATAGATGGTAATTAGATGCTCTGTTAAGACACCCTTGATGTGAAGTCAATTCTCCACCCTGATCGAGGTGATATATTGGAAATGATAGAGATGTAGTCTCACCAAGCTTATATATATGTGTGTGTGCGTGTTAATTTTGGAGATTTTAATACAACTTATTATTAACATAGCAAAGCTTAATATACTATAACATAAATACTATATAATAATTATAGCACAATAAAAGTATAGTTGTTATGGAGTGTCATTAAGTTTGTTTCTTCGAAGAAAATAGTTTAAATATACGAATATAGATTATTTATTTCATATATATATATATTTATTATTTATATTGATATAGTATTATATATATCATCACTCCCAATTTCTCATTTCCTATAAATATGGGTGAAACTTTTAGCTATTTCAAACACTTGTATACATGTTTCCTCGTTTCAAAAACTAGTGCAATAGTGTTTTTCCCAATGATTTAGTTAAGCTTGACATCTTTATGCTATCCCCACTTGAATCATTAACGGTTGTGGCTGGAGTTTGAAACGATTTTAGGGAGACTCTTGTTGTCCATGTTTATCTTGTTCTTGTACATTAACTATATAATCATGGCCATACTTTTCCAACGAGGGATAGATTATTTTTTATAAGAATAATAAGTACAATTTTAAGATTATAATTTATGAAGTTCTTTTGTATTTTCTCTATGCATTTTTTAGATCATCTCAAATATTACATATCCAAACTTCACATCTTTATAAGATAACACCAATAACAAGAGTATTACCAAAAAAAAAATTCTTATCTCATATTTAAAGAGAGTGATGAAGGTAAACCCTATGCAAGAAAATGTCAGAGGGGAGGAGGATGTGTTGCAGGGAGGATCGTATGTCTGGCAGTGG
This sequence comes from Pinus taeda, assembly GCA_000404065.3. NCBI lineage: Eukaryota > Viridiplantae > Streptophyta > Pinopsida > Pinales > Pinaceae > Pinus > Pinus taeda. The sequence continues at coordinate 13,341 of APFE030632279.1, read as the reverse complement.
ACGGCAGCTCGTGAAGGACACCAGGGTTGTACCTGTCTCCACAGCTAGGGATCTCGGGAAGGAGGAAGGGGATGAACGAAGGTATAGGCAGGATTGCGACGGGAGAAGGGTTTTCTTGTTTATCCTTTTGTGCATGTTCTCATACCGCCGAAGCACACACCCGTCGAAGGTTTCAACAGCTAGGTTTTATAGTGGAGGTTTCAACCAACAAACAGGGACGGGTAAAATGGTCAACCAATGGATCTTCGTCGATCTAGAACCCAAATCAGAAGACATCCTATCGGTCTGGCCTTTGGATACTAGTGAGCAGAATATAATGAAGTTTATTTGTCCAAGTGAGTTTTCAGCTGGGAAGAGGAGAGGCTCAGTAGCAAGTTGGAGTCAGGAAAGCAGTCTAGGGTTTTTAGAGGACACTCTATGTGCTTCAAAGGCAAAGGACTAGGGAACTAACAAGGAAACGGATGAGAGATAGGAGAGCTAGAGCTTTTCCTGACGGACTATGAAACGGAGGTGGCGGTGGGAAGTCAAGTGTAAAAAACCTCGTTTATTTACACTCATCAAGTTTATTTTCTAGAGGCCTACAAGATATCGTTATTAGTTGCAGCTATAGAGGCAAGGAGGGTTTTAAATTGTGTCTGATAAATGATTTGGGTCTTCCGGAAGCAATAAAGGGGAAATTGTTGGATAGTGCCCTTGCAAGTAAGAGCACGTTGAATCTGAAGTCGGGAGAGGTCATATCTCAACAAGGGATCTCCACACCGGAGGAGTTAACTGAAGAAGCAACCTTTCAGGGTTTTGGTGGTAATCTAGAAGAGCCAGTGGAAGTTGTGGGGGTTTCCAGAGGGCATTTTAGGGGAGGAAGAGCATCGACTATACCGGTGGGGTGGGAAGCCGAAAGGAACCAAGGATCCACTTTCCAAGAGTCGGGGGCACTTTCTCTTCACTCAAGAGAGGAGGGGCAACCTTCAAAAGTAAGGAACTTAACCAATCGAAGTTGTATAGTGGAGAGGCAGTTAGGGCCACTCTCTGAAGAATATATCAATGAGAGGGAGGAAGGACAAGAGGGATGGGAAGCAGGAAGGAACAGGAATTCGGGGGCGAAGAGGAAGAAAAGTAAGATAATCAAGAACAAGGAAGCATGCCCGAATTTGGTTCCTGGAGTCGACATTCAAATTGACAGGGTTATGGAAGCGATAGAAGTAACCCTGGTTGGGAGAGCCAAGGGAAAAAAATACTCAGCAAATTACATTACATAATGGATTTCAAAGGCATGGAAGGAGGCACCCAACCAACAGTTTGAAGTGACCACTCTTGCCATAGGCTAGTTCATGATAAAATTTGGTAAGGGAGAAACCCTTGATTGGGTATTGAGGCACAATTGGAATTTTGGTAGAGCGCCAATTTTGTTTAAAAAAAAGGAAACCTCTTTTTTATGCCCAGAGGGAAAAGGTGGCGGAGATTTTGGTTTGGGTTAGTCTCCCAAGGCTACCTCCACAATTTTAGATAGTGGAGGTGTTTAGAGCCATTGGAAATACTCTAGGTCTCTTCCTGGAGGCAGACATGTCATTTATAGAGACAAGAGACAAGAGATTAGCCCACATTTTTGTAAGGTTAGATCCAAAGGAAGGACTAGCAAAGGAGATTCACCTGAAATACAAAGAACTTACTTTTACCTAGACCATAGATTACGAACAACTCCCTTCCCGCTATCATAGATGCCATAAATATGGGCATCTAGCAAGGCATAGTCCTCTAGGGCTCAAAAGGAGGAGGAACAGAGGAGATGCATAAATCGTAGATCGCCCTCAGAGAGAAGGGGAGGAAAATGCTCAAGCAGAGGATTTGGGAACAGGCAAGAAGGGGATCATGCGTTGACGGATTCTCAGGAAATCCAGGAAGTGCAGATGGAAGAACTGGAAGAGCAGGAGCAGGAACAGCCTTTGGACTGAGTTCAGGAAGAGCTGGTGGAAAGAGATACAACGACTCAGCGCCATTGTTGGAGGGTATTGTTCTCTCTCCCATCCCTCCTTTACATAAATCCTTTATGTATCTGCTCAATTCGATTCTGAGGCCTGGTCCTTCCAGGCCTGCCACTATGGAAAATATGCTTGTGGAGTCTGTGTCTAAAGCCCTGGATAGCATCATTACCTCAATTCCAGAGATACATCTGAATCATCCCTTGTCATCAAACCCTATATCATCTAGCTCTTATGAGATATCAGCTCAGAAACCTCATTATAACCTTTAGCCCCGTGAGAAAAAGGAACTTTCCCTTGGAGCTATGGGGGGGTTGGGTGTCCCTTCGATATCGGTTGGGCCTCAAAAGACTAGAGGAAGGAGGTCCAATCTTTCAAAAGCTCAGCAAAGAGAAAAAATTGACATTACAGACATGAAACAATTATCATTAAAAGGGGCGCTTAGAGCAGCGCAAGCCCCATCCCAAGTTACCTAATGATTGTGTTGTCCTTTAATTGCAGAGGATTCGCTAGTGACTCTAAAAAAATAGCTATGAAGTCTCTGTTCAAATGTTATTGTCCTTATGCTATTATGCTACATGAAACCCTTGGAGTAGGAGAAGAAATTAAACTGGCCATGAACAAAATGCTTCTAGGTTATACATTCATGACCATGGATGCCAAAGGAAGATCTGGGGAACTGGCTCTGGGAGTCAAAGATGGTAGTTTGAAGTTATTAAACTCCTAGGGATCAAATATGGTTTTGGGGGTTGAGGTCTATTCTCGGGAGCTATGTTCGGAATTAGTACTTTTGAATATTTATGGGCCTTGCCAGGATAGGGTGCCCTTCTAGAATAACTTGTTTTCTAAATCCATCATGAATAACTCGAACTTGGTGGTGGGGGGGGGGGGCAACTGAATTTCTCCCTGGGCTTGTCGGGAACTTGGGGCCCTGTTGCACAAGTCGACCCACTAGCAGATTTCTTTCTAAATAAGATTTGTGCTGGCAAGCTAGTAGACGTAAATATGATAAAATCTAGACCTACTTGGAGGAATAGGAGAGTGGGAAGGCAAGGGCAGCCAAGAGGTTGGATCGCTTTCTCTTAAAAGAGGATTTGGCGATCAATATTCCTTGTTTTAGACATTGGATGGGTGAAGGAGGAGATCCAGACAACCTCCCTATACTATTGGAAATGAAAGGACCTAATCAAAAGTAGGGGTCTCCTTTTAAATTTAATCTGGCATGGCTCAAGGAAGTATCATACAATGAATTGATTAAAGCTACCTGGAGGCCTTTGGCGGGTGAACAAGGGTCATATTTAGCTCAACCTTTTATGGAGAACCTAAAGCGAATGAAAAAGGAAACCATAGAATGGGCAAAAGCTAAGAAGATAAAAGAGGAAGTAGATTTAAGCAAGATAGGGGAGGAATTATATCTAATGGAGAGCCCAAAAGTGGATGGTTCTAAGACAATGGAGAAGAGGGAAAGGATCAAACAGTTGGAGATCGAAAGAAGGAAAATCCTTAACGATAGAGAAGAACAGTGGAGGCTAAAAAGTAGAGAAACTTAGTTGGTAGTTGGGGACAAAAACTCAAATTTTTTTCAGAATTATGCAAAAGGGAGGAAAAATTCAAACACAATCTGGGGGCTAAAAATGGAGGAAGGAGAAATAGCAAAATATTTTGCCGATCTAGCCTTGATGGGTAGGAATCATTTCAAAAATCTCTTTTAAAGCCCCAAAAGAGGTATCAATAGCAAAAGTGACACGGGTCACCCAAATATTTCCTAGGTATGTTGAGGAAGATGAAAATGATCTACTAATGGCACCGGTGTCAAGAAGGGGGGTAGAAGGGATATAAAAATTCGTGCTGAGGGACAAGAGCTTGGGGTCGAATGGGTGGACAATGGAATTCTTTCAGCATTTCTTTGAGCTTATAGGGGATGATCTTACAGGGGTGGTGGAAGAATCACGGGATAAAGGATCGGTGTATGAACCTTTCAATTCTACCTTTTTGGCTTTAATCCTTAAAACGAAGGACCCTTCGTCCTTTGAGGAATTTAGGCCTATCTCGCTGTGCAATTGTATATATAAAATTATAGCGAAAACCATTGCAGTCCGTCTGAAGCCTATCCTTTCAAGCAACATCTCTAAGGAGTTGTTCGGATTCTTAGATGGAAGACATATACATGAAGCAATAGGGGTTGCACGAGAGTCACTACACAGTATTAAGAGGAGTAGGAAAAAAGGTGTGATTGTAAAAATTGATCTTTCCAAAGCATATGACAAAATTAGTTGGTTATATATTCGTATGCTCTTGACCCACCTGGGGTTTATCATCAAGTTTATAAACTAGGTAATGGGATGCATCTCAAACGTCAATTTCATTGTCCTGATCAATGGGGCAGCTTCCCCTTTCTTCCATAGCCAAAGAGACCTAAGACAAGGGTGCCGACTGTCCCCCCTCCTCTTCTTGCTAGTAGCATAGGGCCTCAGTCGACTGATACTTGAAGCAAGGAGAAGAGGAGAGCTAAAAGGAATTGAAGTGGAAATAAACCTCCATATAACTCATCTATTGTTTGTTGATGATATACTCGTGTTCAGTGATGGAAGTAGAAATGATATACAACAAATAAAATCAATCCTCGATCTGTTTCAAGTTGCAATAGGTATGTGCATCAATGTCCATAAATCATCTTTGATCACAGAAGGCTTCTCAAGGACCGAAATGCTAAGGACTTTAGAGACCCTCCTGTTTGAAGCAAAGGCGATGAAGAAGAGTTTCACGTACCTGGGTTTTCATCTTAAGCCATACTCGTACAGGAAACAAGATTGGCATTGGCTAGTGGAAAAAATTGAAAATCGAATAAAACACTAGAGTTATAAATCGTTATCGAGAGTGGGTAGGATGGTGTTGATCAAGTCAGTGCTAATGGCCATACCTGTATAATGGTCTGCATTAACATGGATTCCCAAAAGAATTCTCTCTCAGATAAGGAAAGTATGTAGTAGGTATCTATAGGCCGGAACTAAGGAGGATTCAGTGTTGCCATGGGTGGCCTAGGAGAAGGTAGCTAGACCAAAAGATTGGGGAGGGTGGGGCATTAACAACCTTACAATGTTTGCATCTTCTATAGCAACAAAATTAGGGTGTAGGCTTATAACAATGGAAAATTTGTGAACGAAAGTCATCAAAAGGAAATAAAATGATCCAACTCCCATAGATGAATGACTGAGGAACCCTGATAAGAAGACCACACATGCCTCATTGGTATGGAAGGCAACTCTGGAGTCCTTTAGGATCACTGAACAAGGGTTGGCCTGGCACATTGGGAATGGAGAGAAATTCAAAGTTAGTATGGACCCGTGGGTTGGATGTAACGAGGGCTATGCCTTATCAGGAGAGGTTATTGCATATTTACACTCTCAAGGCATTGTCTCTTTGAACCAGATTGAGAAGGAAGGCTAGCCGACAATATGGCATCAAGCATGGAAATCAACGAAATATATGCATTTGAAGCCCCAATGGATAGAGGAATGGCAAAACTATATTAGAGAGCTCCAAAGAACAAATGTTTGATTAAGGGATCACCCAGACGAGCTGAGATGGGTCCATGCACCCACTGGAAAATATTCGCCAAAGTCTGGCTACAGTCGTCTAATGGTAAGCAGGGAGTGGGGCGAACCGGAGTGGTGGTTCAAACTTCTCTGGAAATTATAAAGCCATGCAAAGTTAAGAATGTTTTTTTGGCGAATCTTAAAGAACAAAGTCCCAACATGGGATAACCTATAGAAAAGGAATAAGAAGGGCGTAGGTTGGTGCACTCTCTGCAAAATAAAGGAGGAATCAATACAACATCTTTTCTTAGAGCGTTAGTTCAAGAAAAGAACTTCGAAAGAATCGTTGAGATTACTAGGGAAGAGTCAGGCTTAGGAGGGGGATAATATAGGGAAAGCATCGCAAAGATGATGGGTTGAGACTCAGGAGGAAAACATGAAAAATCTTCCATTAGTAATCTCATGGGGCATATGGCTGGCCCGAAACAGGAGTATTTTCAAGGACCATCCACCTGCTCATGCACCGATTGCAGTAGAAAGTGCCTCAATTCTTGCTCTTCTACCCATATCAAACCCTGTCAAGGATACTAGGAAAGTAAGAGAAGAACAAATCAAGGGAGATATCCTGTGGGCATATTTTGAAGGAGTGTCGGATACACAAAACATCTGTGGTGCAGACCTTTCCATACAATTCAACAACCATCAAAGTCTAAAAACATTTGTAGGCCTTGGCTCAGGAACTAATAATTTTGTCGAACTTCAATCCTTGAAACTGTTACTTAGTTGGCTTATTCAGTTGGGGGTGGGATCGGTCCAGATCTTTGGTGATTCACATAATGTTGTTAAATGGTTTAATAGAGTACAAAGATGTCAAAATTATATTTTGATTCCATTACTAGAAGAAGTTTTACTTTTGAAACAACTTTTTGATTCTATAACTATATGTCACATTTACAGGGAACGGACCTTAGTTTCAAACCTCCTTTCTAAGGAGGGTTTACAACAAGATATGGGCAACTAGTGCATAACAAAAGTGGACAAAGATATGACCAATGTGTCAAATCATCAACCTTTCTTCCCATGATCGAGAGGGTATGCTCCCTTCCAAAAATTATTATTATACTCAAAGTTTCATGTGTCTTTTTGTTTTTATTTGATTATGTCAGTTTGGTAAAAACTTGATATTGTCACGAAACACTACTTTCTATATTTTTGCACAAACTTCATGTTCATGTTTGGGCTGTTTTCATCGAAATAGAGGCCCAGGAACAGTCAATGGATCTATGTTTGTTTGTCGTGGGTTTGGATAGTACAAAGCTTTACATTCAACCCAGAAAATCTACTTTATATTTTCATGATGGACATACAATACATTGAATGCTTAAATGCATCTATAAATGTAATTTTTTATTGCCTTAATAAAAAGTTCGATTTTTTTGTTAAAAAAAAATCTCATATTTAAAAATCCACTAATTTACATTTGTTTTCAAACTTAAAATAAACTTTCCATATTTTATATATCTTTTTTAGAACATTATATAATTCAAATGAAAATTTTTAATATTATTTATAATTCTAATTTAAAATTAAATATATAATTTAATTTTTAATTTAAATTATGAATTATAATTATATTAAATAAATTGAACATGCGGTTTTAATTTTATACGTATTCATTTCATAAATTGTATGATGAGTTCCACAAAATTAATAAATATAAAACTCATATAATTTAAAATTAATATAATAATAAACTCAAAAACAAATCAACTAATTTAGTAGATTTTTTGACCCAATAAGAAATCATAGTTTAAATAGGAAAAAAATTATATAAAAAAAAAAAACCTAAGATATTATATATACATTGAAAATAATTTATTAAAAATAATTGCCACTAAATTCATAAATTAATTGATATAATATAAATAGAATTATAAATCGAGGTTATTATATGGTAAAGAAATATAAATATAAAAATTATAAGAATATAAATCATCTTATATAATAAAATAGAATATGAAATCATTTATATTAAAATATATTTTGAAAAATAATATATAGAAAGAGATTAATTTGAAGAGACTATCTAAGTTGGCTATTTTTGGAAAATTTCCTTGGATTTAAAAATTAAGGCAGAAAACAAAGGCGGTAAATTAAGAAACAAAATGATTCGCTAATTGTTTATATCTTTTTTTTTCAAAACTGGAAATGCTTATTTTATATTTAGGCCGATAGGCCTTTCCTATGCATCAACTTTTCGTCGACACTTTTACCCTGATCCGTTGGATCAGTTGAGACACTTTCAACCATGGATTTCAAGTGTGACTGCTTTTTCAAATATCGGTTGAGTTGCCTTCTTTTCATGGCAAGATATTTTTATTGCTTTGTGACTGATTTTTCCAAATATTGCCTTCTTTTTGCTTTTTCCCATTCTTTTAGATCACTCTTGAAAATATTTTTATTACTTTTCCCATTCTTTTATGTCACTCAGTCTGCCAGTGGTTGTTCTTCTTCTTCCGTGGCTTTTGGCGAGCACGGTTCATCTTCCATGGCTTTTAGCCTTTTTTCCCAAATTTAAGGCTCGAGTGGATTATTCCTGGAATATGCTTCGTCTGAAATCTATCCACGGTTGTCATTTGAGGAGTACGAAGTGTCTCATTTCCTCCCCACCGCTCTACCTGCCTCCGTTCTCCTTCATCCCAAGGCTCGCATTTAGATAATGGAAACGACCTGTGCATTTCTCCATCTCTGCGCCAACTAATTTGTGCATAACGTGGCGGAAAATTTGGGGACGTTATGTGGTGCGGTGAATGGCTGTGCATTTGGAATTGAATCGTCGTACACCAACTGTTTTATGTTTTGTGTTTTGTTGGCATCTTGATCATTCATAGAAGGGCAGGGAAAGGCAGGGAAAGGCGGTTGCAGGATTGGGTGCTTTGAAGAAGAACTCCACCTCGCGGAGAAGCAAGGTGAGGTTGAAGTTTCCAGTGGGAAGAATCACCCAGTTTCTGTGGTTGATAAGAACAATCCTCATAATCTGCCCAATCAGATTATTCAGTCCCAACAGCAACCATCTAATCATGGCTACATCAAAGAAATATATTACAAATATAGCTTTCTTGCAAATTTCCTAAGGTTGCGCAAAAAGCATCGTCATGATCATTTCAATGTGTTCCATCGGAAAGAAAAAAAAAATGTCGAATCAGAATTAGATTTACTGAGTGGTCACAGATCGTCAATAGGAAGAATAAAAAAAATATTTGGGTGAAAAATTGATGGACCGACGCCTTTGCAGCCTGATCAAGCAAAAATCACCAAGAAGGTAGCCTGACCACTGTCTCTTTGTTTTCCAATATTATCCATGCATTAATCTTTGATATGTAACACCCAATAACATGACAATGGTGCAGGCAAAGCGGGTCCTCCTGCAAAATATGCATCACAAGTTTGAAACTAAGAAATCGGACGGCCGCTTAGTCCATACTCCATCAAAATATTGACAGACCGACGCCTTTGCAGCCTGATCAAGCAAAACTCACCAAGAAGGTAGCCTGACCACTGTCTCTTTGTTTTCCAATATTATCCATGCATTAATATTTGATATGTAACACCCAATAACATGACAATGGTGCAGGCAAAGCGGGTCCTCCTGCAAAATATGCATCACAAGTTTGAAACTAAGAAATCGGACGGCCGCTTAGTCCATACTCCATCAAAATAACTCCATGCACCAAAAATTCTAGAAATCACCAGTACTGCCTTGTATTGTAAACTTGGAAGAACTAATGAACAAAGGAAGCACAACATTGCACATTCTTCATCTTCTGCACAAACAAATGGTGACCGAAGAGTGTCTGTGCCAGCGGAGCATGAGCTTTATTCTCAGGGAGCTGCAGATTATGAGATGACGACGCATACTGACTGTAAGCAAATTCTTTCAAAGAATATAAAATTTATCATTATATTTGAAAATGCATGAATATTAGAGTTTTGTAATGGTGATGCTCACAGTTTGCAGATTCTTATTTTATATTATTGCAGATATCATTTTGGAGTGGTACTTGCTACCACAAAAAATAGGAAAATGGGCAAACAAAAATTGTAAAAAAAATTGCCAAAATATGAGAAAAATCATAAAAATTCTAGGCGACTTGAACAACATCACAAAGGAAAGTCTAAGTTCTAAGTTTTTTACAACACAGTGCTTTTGTAGCTTCAGTCCACATGGCAGGGAAGCCAGATTTTTTATTCCACTGCAGGACAACGTTGCAGCTTTTGAAGTCGACATTCTTCTTTATGTGTGCGAGCATGAAGCCTCCCGGGCGAAAGGCGGCCGAAGAAGGCCAGAACTATCGTCTCCATAATTGGTCATCGTCTTTTTTTTTTTTCTTTTTTTTTT
>APFE030632274.1:5035-58960 GCA_000404065.3 Pinus taeda | reverse complement strand
GTGGTAGTCTTTCAACTGCTCATAGGCAAGTACGACACCACCACCCGATTTCTTTTCACCAATACTTTTAAGTGTGGACTACGCCTAACATCCAATACTTAAAATATTTTCACTTCACTAAGCATTCATTAGTTATAATACACAATGGAAACATTCATTTTAAATTCATTTACATATACAAGTACACTTAGTCTTTTTAAAGGGAGGGGAAACTCCCTGATAAGAGCTTGCCCAGAATAATATAATAGTATATTTTTACAAGTTCATATACAATTAGCCTCACCCGAGCAACCCCAAAATAACTTTGGCCAAACAATGGCAAACTGTTATTTCAAAAATTCACCTTGAACCACCAATCAGCTCGCCCACACTATCGTGCAGCCTTGCCCCAAGGCGGTCCACCTTGTTGTGCGACCTTCCCCACCATTAAACACCTTGTTGTGTTTCATGCCGCTTTCATCGTGCAACTCCACCATTCCACGAGCTCATGTCATCTGGCACTATCGTTTACCTGGTCACAGGTTGTGTCACCCGACGGCATCCCCAACTCTCCACCGAGTCGTGGGTTGTATCACCCAATGTCGTGCCCAACTCTCCACGTGGTCGCACTTGCTCGTTCTTTGTTTCTCCTGGCTCGCGGTCATGCAGCCTTGCCCCAAGCTCAGGTGACCCACTCAGCTCGTCACACTATCATGTTGGCACACCCCGACTCTCTGTGCTTGCCCTTCAATCATTCACCAAACTCTCGACTTGCCGACTCAACCACTCGCCCGATCCTCCTATCTGTCAACTTGCCAAACCAATCGTCCACCCAGCTCGCCTCCACCAAGTTCACTTGCCTGTAACCACCCATGGGCAGACCTGCCCTATGGTTACCCAACCTGTGGCTCGCTCAGCTACCTGAATTGTTGCTCGCCTGCCCTACATCCTACAGTTCTATTCACCTTCACCCTCGCCTTGGTACTTCGGGCTCGCACCTCGGCTCCTTCGTATGGCCACCCACTTCGCACTTCCAAGTTAGACTTGTGTTTGCTTGTTGTGAGTTGTTGTATTCTCCACCATGCATCCTCCTCTACTTATACCCCTTGCTGTGGCTACAACAAGGGTTGGCCTGCCCAGGTCGACCTCTCAATTTGGTTGTCCATGCCCCTACTCAAGGTCGTCTCATCCATCTCGTTGCCCCACCAGGTCCACCTACCCGACCGCACTCTGTATAATGTCACCTCTCCATGATTCTAAAACCTTAGCCAAATTTTCATTTTCGTTAGCTCGTTGTATGCCAACTCATTCAAACGTTGTAACTTTCGCTGCAACCAACTCACCGAACTCCAACTCGTCGCATCGACTCATCACACACCAGCTCGTTGCTTTTAACTGAGGGCGCATCGCCCCAACTCGTCACACATCGCACACACGACTCGTGGGTGTGACATACTCCCCCACTCTAAATGGTTTTCATCCTCGACAACACCATCCTGACAACCACCATCATTAAGACTGTAAGTCCACACAAATGTGTGTATGGGTAATCCATATGTGTCCACCTCTCGACCTACCTCATGCCATAGATATTCCAAACTCTGCAAGAAATCATGTGTTGGTACCCCTCATATCGGTGTTTAGTTAGGTAACTAATCCAACCATACATTGCCTCCATAATAACTCATGCCCCTACATCATCATGACTCATCACTACACACTGCTTGCCAATATGTGTCATCTCACCCCAGATGTCTGCTCAAAATGTTGGAGACTCACTGCCATGACCAGCTAACAATGAGCCTCATCTCCATGATAATCTAAGAAGATAGTGAAGAAGTGGAGCTTGAAGGCTCTCCCTCTTCCCCACTTATCAACTCAATCCATCTATCAAGATCCTCCACTTCTAACCTCTAGAAGTATGCTTCCCAACCCTCCATCTGAACATTCGATCTAACATCCTCATCCTTCTCCACTACCTCTAGTCTGCTTGATAGATCCAATATACTATTAGACAATGTCTTAATCACATGTGATTCTTCCATATGCTTTACCTCCATAGAAGACAACCTCTTATAGACCTCTTCATCTCACTTGACAGACTCCACATTCATCACTTTCAATTTACACTCAGCCTTCGTAACCCCCATAGTTGGCACACCAATAGGTACATCCTTTGGCCCGTCGTAAATGTACAACTTCCTCATATGTGGAAATCTCATAGCTTCAAATTGCTTCATAAATCCCATGCCCAATACAACTTCGTAGTCATCTATCCACACCACTATGAAATCAACCTTCCCTATCCATTCACATAGTGTCACATCGACTCTCTTAACCACACCAATCACATAATCAGGAGGAGAGTTCACTACTTTGATCTATGCCTGAATAGGTAAAAAATTCAATCCAATCTTGCTCATAGTATCCTCACTCATGAAGTTGTGACTTGCACCACTATCCACCATAGTGAGTACGGTGCTATACCCAATCTTCATCTCAACATTCTCAAACTTGTTTCTTTTAGGATCTCTTCATGAGATCGCTTCCATAGCCATTGCAGCTCCTAGAATTTGCATAACCCCAATGAAATTTTCCTCTTTCTTCTTCACATTAGATTGTGCTATTGCAACCACTTTCAGTCTTGAAGGATAATTCTTCACCATATGTGGTTCTTCATATATCCAACACTTCAATGGCTTCTTCGTCTTCATCTTTTCATATGATATAGAAGGTTATTCTTTAGTAGACTTCTCTTTCAGTTTGTCAGTCTTTTTCTTCTTCTCTTTGGTTCCTTCATCATAATGTTCTACCAAGCAATCAATAGTTGCAATTGCTTGTTCAAGTGTTTTAATCTTTCCCCTCTTCACCTCATTGCGTTCCCAAGGATTTAACCCTATAATGAAATGGAATACCTTGTCCCTTCCTGCCATTTTGGGAAGTTCCAAAACTACACTTGAGAATTCCTGTTGATAAGCTTGTAGGTTCCCTGTTTGCTTTATATACTTTATCTTCATCCTTGCATCCCATGTTTTGTCTTGTGGACTAAAATGAGTTAGCAAAGCCTTATTCATATAATCCCATGAAGTGATCTCTGTAGCATTCCCATTGGAAATCTGGTCCATCTTCCTTCGCCACCACATCTTAGCATCCTTCATCCAAAACTAAGCAACTAATTTGACTTCAGCCTCCTCATTAGACATCCCCAAACGTTCCAAGTATTGTTCCATGTCCCATAGAAAGTTACCAAGAGTCTTTACACTCCTTGTCCCGTCGTAAGAATTAGGTTCCTTGACTTTCACATGAGAAACTCCTCCACTAGATTTCTACCCAATAACTTTCTTCAAAACCACTATCTCATTCCGAGCATCTCCAAGATCATTCTGTGACTTCAAGATTTCTACCAAACCTTGGTCCCTTGCATCTCCAATCTCTTTGACTTCCTTCTCTGTTTGTATATATAGCCATTCCGTATACTCGTATTAGACATTGAGGTATTCAAATTCTTCTTTCAACTTCAAGTAGCCATCTCGAAATTCAACATTTTAGACCTTCATAGAATTTACTTCAGATCTAGCTCCTCCATTCGATCCAACACTTTATTTGTGAAAGTAGTCTCAACATCCCTGCTAGACTCGCTCGTCATGACTTGAGTTTTCACAGCCTTTGTAGTCTAGTATAGACCATAAACCGATCAAAATCCTTTGTCGTTACTTGCCTGAAGTGTAGAGGTACACCTCTCTACTTCTGCAATCTCGTTCAACTAAATTAGGCCTCTGATACCACTTTTCACGCCCCTATCCTGGCAGTAGTCTTTCAACCGCTCATAGGTAGTTGTGGAACCACCACCCGATTTCTTTTCACCAATACTTTGAAGTGTGGACCATACCATCCAATACTTAGAATGTTTTCACTTCACTAAGCATTCATCAGTTATAATAGACAAAGGAAACATTCATTTTACCTTCATTCACATATACAAGCATACAAGTACACTTAGTCTTTTTAAGGGAGGGGCAACTCCCTGATAAGAGCTTGCCCACAATAATTTAACAATATAATTTTACAAGTTCATATACAATTAGCCTCTCCAAGTCAACCCCAAAATATCTTTGGCCAAACAATGCCAAACTGTTATTTCAGAAATTCACCTTGAATCGTCGTTCAGCTCGCCTGCACTATCGTGCAACCTTGCCCCGGGGCTGTCCTCCCTATCGTGCAGCCTTGCCCATCATTCAGCACCTTGCCGTGTCACTTACTCTCTCTTACCGTGTAGCTCGACTATTCCACAAGCTTGTGTTGCCCCATGCTATCGTCTACCAAGTCATGGGTTGTGTCACCTGGTGCCCATGCCCAACTCCCAACTCTCCACCCGGTCACACTTGCCCATTCTTTGTTTCTCCTCACTCGCGGTTGTGCAACCTTGCCTTGAGCTCAGGTCACCTACCCAACTCATTACACTATCATCTAGGCACGCCCCTTCTCTCCACACTGACCCTTCTACCATTCACCAAACTCTTGACTCGCCGACTCACCCACTCGCTTGACTCGCCTACTCACTTGCTTGTCTACCCGTTCGTCGACTTGCCAAACAACCCGCCCGCCCAGATCACCTTCACCTATTTCATGTGCCTGTAACCACCCGCGGGAAGACCCACCTTGAGGTTACTCAACCAACAACTCACCCGGTTACCTAACCTGTGACTTGCTCACCCTATGTCTTGCAGTTCTTTTCACCTTCTCCCTCACTTTGGTACTTCACCCTTGCATTGCCTTCACCTCGACTCGTTCATATGGACACCCACCTCACACTTCCAAGTTAGACTTGTGTTTGCTTGTTGTGAGTTGTTGTCCTCTTTGCCATCTATCCTCCTCTACTTATACCATTCGCCATGGCTACAATGTGGGTCGGCCTGCCCAGGCCGACCTCTCAATTCAGTCATCCATGCCCCTACTCAAGGTCAGCTCGCCCATCTCATCGTGCCATAGGGTCCACCTACCTGATCGCACTCCATATAAGGTCACCTCTCCACGAGTCTTCACACTTAAACAAATTTTCATCTTCATTAGCTCGTCGCACACCAACTCGTTTGAACGTCACAACTTTCGTCGCAACTAACGCGTCGCTCTCCACCTCATCACCCACTGAATCACTACATGCTAGCTCGTTGCATCTAACCGAGGGCGTGTTTCCCCAACTCATCACACATCGCACACATGACTCATGGGAATGACATACTCCCCCACTCTAAATGGCTTTCTTCCTTGACAACACCATCCCAACAACCACCATCACCAAGACTGTATGTCCACACAAATGTGTGTGTGGGTAATCTAGATATGTCCACCTCTCGACCCGCCTCATGACATAGATATGCCAAACTCTAAAATAAATCATGTGTTGGTACCCCTAATGTTAGTGACTAGTTGTGTATCTAATCAAACTATACATTGCCTCCATAGGAACACATGCCCCTACATCATCATGACTCATCACTACACTGCCTGCCAATATGTGTCATCTCACCCCAAATGTCTACTCAACATGTTGGAGACTCACTGCCATGAGCAACTAACAATGAGCCTCATCTCCATGATAATCTAAGAAGATAGGGAGGAAGTGGAGCCTAAAGGCTCTCCCTCTTCCTCACTTATCAACTCAATCCATCTATCAAGATCCTCCACTTATAACCTCTTCAAGTATGCTTCCCCATCCTCTGTTTGAACATTCGGTCTAACAATCCTCATCCTTCTCCATTGCCTCTAGTCTGCTTGATAGATCCAAGATAATATCAGACAATGTCTGAATCACCTGTGATTTTTCCATAAGCTTTGTCTCCGTAGAAGACAACCTCTTATAAACCTCTTCATCTCGCTTGAAATCCTCCACATTCATCGTTGTCAGTTTACACTCGGCCTTCGTAACCCCCATGGTTGGCACACTAATAGGTACATCCTCTCACCCATCGTTAATGTACAACTTCCTCATATGTGGAACTATCATAGCTTCAAATTACTTCATAAATTCCATGCCCAACACAACTTCGTAATCATCTATCCACACCAATGTGAAATCAACCTTCCTTATCCATTCACCTAGTGTCACATCGACTTTGTCAGCTACACCAATCATAGAATCAGGAGGAGAGTTCATTGCCTTCATTTGTGCGTGAACATGTACAAACTTCAGTCCAATCTTCCTCGCAGTATCCTCACTCATGAAGTTGTGAGTTGCACCACTATCCACCATAATGAGTACGGTGTTATTCCCAATCTTCATCTCAACATACTCAAACTTGTTTCCTTCAGGATCTCTTCGTGAGATCGCTTCCATAGCCAACAAAAATCTTATAATCTACATAACCCCAACGAAAGTTTCCTCTTTATTATTCAAATGAGATTGTGCTATTGCAACCAATTTCGGTCTTGAAGGATAATTATTCATCGTATGTGGTTCTTCACATATCCAATACTTCAATGGCTTCTTTGTCTTCATCTTGTCATACGATCTTGAAGGCTCTTCTTTTGTAGACTTATCTTTCGGTTTGTTAGTATTTTTCTTATTCTCTTATGTTCCTTTATCATAATTTTCTACAAAGTGATCAACAACTGCATTTAATGCTTCTTCAAGTGTTTTAATATTTTCCCTCTCCACCTCATTGTGTTCCCAAGGATTGAACACTATAATAAACTTGAATACCTTGTCCCTTTCCACCATTTCAAGAAGTTCCAAAACTACACTTGAGAATTCCCGTTGATAAGCTTGTAGGCTCCCTGTCTGCTTTATATACTTTATCTTCATCCTTTCATCCCATATCTTGTCTTGTGAACTAAAATGAGTTTGCAAAGCCTTCTTCATATCATCCCACGAAGTGATCTCCATAGCAATTCCATTGGAAATTTGGTTAATCTTTTTTTTCCACCACATCTTAGCATCCTTCGTCAGGAACTGAGAAACTACTTAGACTTTGGCCTCCTCATTAGACATCCCCAAATATTCCAAGTATTGCTCCATGTCCCATAGAAAGTTACCAAGAGTTTTTGCACTCCTCGTCCCATCATAAGAATCCGGTTCCTTGACTTTCACATGAGCAACTCATCCACCAGAGTTCTGCTCAATAACTTTCTTCAAAACTACTATCTCATTCCGAGCATCTCCAAGATCATTTTGCAACTTCAAGATTTCTTCAAAACCTTGGTCCCTTGCATCTCTAATCTCTTTGAATTCCTTCTCTATTTGTGTATACAACCATTTCATATACTCATATTGGACCTTGAGGTCTTCAAATTCTTCTTTCAACTTTGAGTAGCCATCCTAAAATTCAACATTCTTGACCTTCATAGAATTTACTTCAGAATCTAGCTCCTACATTTGATCCAACACTTTATCCATGAAAGCAGTCTTGACATCCCTGGTAGACTCGCTCGTCATGACTTGAGCTTCCTCTGCCTATTCTTCCATTCGCCTCCTTTGTAGTATAGTATAGACCATAAACCAATCAAAATCCTCCGTCATTACTTGTCTGAGGTGTAGAGGTACACCTCTCTACTTTTGAAATCTTGTTCAACTCAATCAGGCCTTTGATACCACTTGTCACGCCCCCATTCTAATAGTAGTCTTTCAACAACTCATAGGCAATTGCCGCACCACCACCCGATTTCTTTTCACCAATACTTTGAAGTGTGGACTACGCCTAACATCCAATACTTAAAATGTTTTCATTAGTTATAATACATAGTGGATACATTCATTTTAACTTCATTCACATATACAAGTATACAAGTACACTTAGTCTTTTCAAAGGGAGGGGCAACTCCCTGATAAGAGCTTGCCCACAATAATATAACAATATATTTTTACAAGTTCATATACAATCAGCCTCTCCAAGGCAACCCCAAAATATCTTTGGCCAAACAATGGCAAACTGCTATTTCAAAAATTCACCTTGAACCACCGTTCAGCCCACTCGCACTATTGTGCAACCTTATCTTGGGGCAGTCCGCCCTGTCTTGCGGCCTTGCCCACCATTTAGCACCTTGTTGTGTTGCCTTCCCGCTCTCACTGTGTAGCTCCACTGTTCCACGAGCTCCTATCACCTACCCTCTCTCACCATGCAGCTCCACTATTCCATGAGCTTGTGTCTCCTGGCGCTATCCTCTACCTAGTCGCAGGTTGTGTCGCTCGACGCCTGTGCCCAACTCTCTACCCAGTCACACTTGCCCTTTCTTTGTTTTTCTTGAATCATGGTCATGAAGCCTTGCCCCGAGCTTAGGTCACCTGTCCAACTCGTCACACTATCATTTGGTCACGCCCCTAATCTCTGCACTCGCCCTTTGATCATTTACCAAACTCCCGACTCACCGACTCACTCGACTCGCCTACCCCCTTGCCCAGTCCACCCGTCCGTTGACTTGCCAAACCAACCGCCTGTCCAACTCGCCTCCACCCAGTTCACCTGCATGTGACCACCTACGGGAAGACCCACCCTACGGTTACAAGACCTGCGACTCGCTTGACTACCTGACCTGTGGCTCACTCAACCTGCATCCTATGGTTTTGTTCACCTTATCCCTTGCCTTGTAGTTCTTTTCACCTTCTCCCTCGTCTTGGTACTTCACCCTTGCACTTCTTGCACCTCGACTCCTTCGTATGGCTACCCACTTCGCACTTCCAAGTTAAACTTCTGTTTTCTTGTTGTGAGTTGTTGCCTTATCCACCATGCATCCTCCTCTACTTATACCATCTGCCATGGCTACAATGTGGGTCAGCCTGCCCAAGTCGACCTCTCAATTCGGTCATCCATGCCCCTACTTAAGGTCTACTTGCCCATCTCGTTGCCCCACCGAATCCACCTATGTGACCACACTCTGTATATGGTCACCTCTCCATGATTCTTGACACTTAGCCAAATTTTCATCTTTGATGGCTCCTTCACACCAACTTATCTGAATGTCACAACTTTCTTTGCAATTGACTCACCGCTCTCCAACTCATTGTGCTAGCTCCTCGCCCACCAACTCGTCGCATTCCAGCTTGTCACATTTAACCGAGGGTGCGTTGCCCCAATTTTTCACACATCACATGCACGACTCGTGGGCATGACATACTCCCCCACTCTAAATGGTTGTTTTCCTCGACAACACCATCCCTGCAACCACCATTACCAAGACTGTAAGTCCACACAAATGTGTGTGTTGGTAATCTAGATGTGTCCACCTCTCCACCTACCTCATCCCATAGATATGAAAAATCTGTAAGAAATCATGTTCTGGTACCCCTAATGTCAGTGACTAGTTGGGTAGCTAATCCAACCGTACATCACCTCCATAAGAACGCATGCCCCTACATCATCATGACTCATCACTACACATTGCCTGCCAATATGTGCCATCTAACCCCAGATGTCCCCTTGATCCAGATTTAAATAGGAACGCAACACATTATAGATATAACCATACAAATAGAGATGCAGTAGAAATAATACTTCATTTCATTACTATAAACACTGAAATATGCTTACAAATAGAAATGGAAATAAACTAGCTAGGGCGATGGTAGCTTATCTCTGAGAAGTGATGTAGTGGCTACATGCCTCTGAACTATGTTACAATGAGGCTTGAAAGCCTCTTTATTGTTAAGAAACAATAGAAAACTTTAAACATCCAAAAACCTAACCCTAGAAGATGAAACGTCAAGCTGCGGGTCCCGTTTGGGTAAATTGGTACATCAACTTCCCAGGGTCGTAACTTTGGCATATGATCTTTGTTTGATGTGCATGTTGCTCCCAGGTTTCCCAAAAAACGTCATTTAGGGCTTCAAAACGGCTCTGGAAGTTCAGGACCCGAAAAACTGCTAAAAATAGTAAATCGTGCTACAATTAAGGAAACTGAAAAGATGAAAGAAAAAATGGTGGGGGTCCAAGTGGACTTGGCAAGTGGCCACCAACATCCACCTGGATCATTCCTCCCCCCTTAGGAAGCAATGGTCTCCATTGCATTGAGTTCCTCCATGAGATAAGGAAACTTCTGTTGAACTTGGTCCCTGGTGAGCCGCTTACCCTGGTGAAGGAGTTGAACTACTTTGACAATTCGATATAGTTAGGTATTCTACTGGCGAGTGTGCTTGATTTGTGCATCCATGATCCGATCAGTTGCAGCTTGTTCTATGCAACCTGGATTTAACTATGTGGGTATGAATTGTTCTGCAATGTCGGATGTGTCTAGTAATGGTGGAAAGTATGGTTGAAGGTGGTCCACATTGAACACTGGATGCAGGCCAAGGAATGGGGGAATGTTGAGCTCAATTGCATTATCTTCCATAGCCTTGGTAATGGTTTAAGGACCATATCAGAGTGGTCTAAGTTTTCGATAGGCTCCGGTAAGGCGTTCCTTTTGCAAATGCAAACAGACTTTGTCGCCCACTTGAAACTTAAGTGGCACTCGATGTTTATCATGTCGCTGCTTGTACTTGGCATTTGATTTCTCTATAATGTCGTGGATATATAGCTGAATATGTTGGATGTGCTCAATGAAGTTGTTTGCCTTATCTTTTTTGAACTGGACATGAGACGAATCTGCGTGAGTAGCTACAAATGGCATGGCCACATCAATGGGACATAGTGGCTGGAATCCGAAGCCCACCTGAAAAGGGCTATGGCCAGTCGAGCTTTGGAGAGCCCGGTTGTAGCTGTGTTGAACATAGGGGAGGATCTCATCTCATGTGCATGGATGCTTTGAGATGTACATGTGCAGAATGTGTACGATCATTCTGTTGACAACCTCTATCTAGCCATCAATTTGAGGATGGAAGGCGGTGGACTTAGTGAGTTTGGTGTCTAGCATCAACCAGAGACTGGACCAAAATGTGTTGAGGAACCTACTATCCTGATGTGAGATGATAGACTATGGGATCCCAAAGTGTACCCACACTCGTTCAAAGAGGAGTTTACTAGTGGCTTCTGTTGTGATATTCTTCTTGCAGGCCGCCATAATGGCCATCTTTGAGAACCTATCGACGACCACAAAAACATAGTCATTTCCATGCTTATAGAAGGAAGGTCTGACATGTAATCCATGGATATGGATTCCCAAGGTTGACTAGGGGTAGGCAGCAGTGTAAAGAGGCCTTGCTTCTTGATGGTTGGTTTGGCAATGGTGCATGCAGTGCATGATTGGATGTACTTCCCGACATCTTATCGAAGATTCAGCCAATAGAAATACTTCTATAGTACTACCACCATTTTCTCGGTCCCGAAATGCCCAGCAACCTAACAGTAGTGTGCTTCCCAAATCATCTTGGCACGCTTGCTTGAAGGAACACAAAGGTGACCCAGGTGGCATAATAGGGCATCCTGGAGGTGAAAATCTGGAACATGTTGACCCTCCAAGGGTGTCTAGTATGTGTGGCTGAATTCAAGGCCTCTTTTGTAGAGACGTGGCCAATTAGAATTCTCATGCCCACAATAGTTGAGTACGGTGGTTAACACCATGATCGGTGGTCAACCGAGGCAATCTGCAATTTCTCTTAGGTCTATATGAACTGCAGGGGTTGCTGGTCTATGTGGATGATCGTTTCCTTCCCCAAAATTTAATGCTTCCATTGTCGGCAGGCCTGCACAATGGAATACATCTCTTTGTCATAAGTGCGATACTTTTGTACTGTGACTGAAAGTGTCTCTCTATGATATGCCACTGGATGCCCATGTTGAGTAAGGACTGCCCCAATAGCATAGTTAGAGGCATTTGTCTTGACCTCAAATGGTTGTTGTAAGTTTGGTAATGTGAGCATTGGTGCCGAGCAGAGGTGATCTTTCAACTCTATGAATGCCATTTGTTGAGATTCAGACCAAAAGAATTTTTCTTTTGCTCCTCCCCTGGTGACTTGACTCAAGGGCCAAGTGATATGAGAAAATCCCTACATGAACCTACGGTAGAAGTTGGCAAGACCTAGAAAGCTACGGAGCTCTGTCAGAGTGGTTGGAGATGGCCAATCCCAAATGACTTGGATCTTGATTGGATCCACATGCACCCCCTTTTCATCAATCATGTATATCAAATACTAAACTTGGGTCATTCCAAAAGTGCATTTCTCCAAATTGGCACATAACTTGTGTTGTCGCAGTGTTTGGAGAACTTGTTGGATGTGGTGGAGGTACTCTTCCCAACTCTGGCTGAATATCACGATGCCATATGAGTATACCTGTACAAATGAGTTGGTAAATGGTTTCAAGATGTCATCCATTAGCCTCATGAATATTGCAGGAGCATTCGTCAATCCGAAAGGCATAACCAACCATTTGAAAAGCCCTCCTTGGCTTTGAAGGTAGTCTTCCACACATCATAGGGTTTGATTGGTACCTGGTGATATCCTGACTTCAAATTGATCTTGCTGAAATATTTTCCCCCCTTCAATTAGTCCAAGAGGTCAACAATCCATTGGATTGGGTACCTATTATAGATAGTGGTCTTGTTCAATGCCCAATAGTCAATACAGAGTCTCCAAGTCCCATCCTTCTTTTGTACCAACACGATCGAACTCCCACAAGGTGATGAACTCGGACGGATGTGACCTTTCTACAACAGCTCCTGAATCTACCTCTTGATCTCATTGTTCTCTAGAACGGAGTGCCAATAGATTGGTCCATCGGGTAGCAGCACACTTGGTGTCATATGGATGGAGTGCTTAACCTGACAGTGCAGAGGAACCCCTACGGGGGAGGTGAAGATGTCCTTGTATTCCTCCACGACCTTGTCCATCTATAGTTGTCATGAGGAGGGGCCCTGTCTGGAGGTCGTGGCCACTGTCTTCTTATTTCCTTGAGGGCGTATCATCAGGAAAACAAATTTCTCGATTTTTAAAATGATCTTACTGCATTTTTTTACAGTAACCAAAGAGATGGTGGTAGGTGGTGCTACCTTTGGTATCCTGTACAACTTATTTCCCACAATAACAATAACAGCACGGGGCCTTGATTCATACAAAGCATGTCTCTTCCACAAGTATGGTTGTCCTAATAATACATCACAAACGTCATGGGGAGCAACGTCACACAATACCTCATTCATGAAGGGCTTGATGTTGTATGGAAGGTGACACTGCTCGCTTACGCAAAGATCTCGTCCTTGGTGAATCCGCCTGATGGTGTACGGTTGTGGATGTGTTGTGGTCCGTAAGCCTAGCCGCATCAGAACCTCTACCAAAATGAGGTTCTTTTGGCTCCCACTATTGACAATGAATTGTATCGGGGAGCCCTTTACCCACATCTGGGAGTGGAAGATATGCTCCTCCTCCTCTGGATCTCTGAATTCCTCCTTTTGGATCTTCATGGTGGCAATGGTGGCATTGGTCTCCACATCAATAATCTGCTTTCGTTTGTCATTCCCCTTGTTGGGTTCTGACTCAGAGTCGGAACATGTATTTGATTCTGAAACCCTTTGCTCGGTCACTAGTGACTGCTTGGCCTGACACTCACTTGTGTTGTGAGTGGAGCTCTTATGGAACTCACACCACTTTCCCGTGTCCTTTTTCGGCTTCGCGATGTTGTTCATTGCTTGCAACTTTGGCAGGTTGTCTTGGGCTGCCCCACCTTGGTTTTGTCCTTTGTTTTGTGATTTGGGAGCACCTTTACCTTGCTTTAAATTCACAAATCCAAAGTCTCACTTCTTTTGTTTAAACTTTTTCTCGACCTTGAAAACATATCGGAATGTCGTGCCGAGCGAGGAGATGTTCAGGAATTCTATTTCTTCGTGGATGTACTTGTGCAGGCAACCACAGTACTTGAGTATCAAATGCTACTTTGGATCCTTGATACCCAACTTTGTGCGAAGGGTATGGAAAATATTGGTAAACACCGACACGTCTCGGTCCCTTCCCTGCCGCAGCGTGGTCCACTTTATGTATTGATCCTCATAGCTTCCAACCGGATAGTACTACTCCTTGATGGCAATTCGAAATGAATTCCAAGTGGGTGCACTTGAGAACAGTGAGCCTATATTTTCATCCTTATTCTCGTACTAGGTTTCCCACTAGTCCTTGACATGGGGGGCAGCTTTGAGAAGAGTGAAAGTAATCTTTTCCTGGTTGAAAAAAATCATGAGCAGAAAAATACCCTTCTATTAGATTTAACCATTTATCTAAGGTGTCCACATCTGTTTAACCCTCAAATATGGGAATGCCAAAGTTAACTTGTACTTGAAAGGGTGTGGCGCTTCCAGAGTAACTGTTGGAAGTAGATGTGTCGCCCCTAGGTAGCCGCTGAAGGATCTGGGCAAATTTTTCCATCATCGCATTACTTTGTCGCTCGAGGGCCTCTTTGAGCAAGATTTTGATAGGATTTCCTACCCCCTCATCTTTCTTTTCATCTGCCATGGGAGGTCGTCAAGATTTGCGAGGTTGGTCTTGCAAAGGTTCGACTAGTTCAAGCCCTAACTCCTTATATCTCGTCCTCATTGGGGACATGCAAAGAAAAATAGAGAAAAAGCAGATCGCTTTGATACCACAAATCTAGATTTAAACAGGAATGCAACACAATACAGATATAACCATACATATATAAATGCAACATGTAGAAATTCTGCAAATTCTCTACAAATCTCGCTCTAACACTATGTAGAAAATCTAATTGTAGATTAACCCGATAATGAAATATAAATCAAAGCAAAATACTATAACCTACTTCTACTAGCAATTTGTGGAAGCTTAAAGATCAAGCTGAATCAGAGCTAAACAATATAACCATAGGAAGAAGAAATCACAATACACATGAAATACTCTGGGAAAGCCTCAATTAAAAACCCATTATCTGTAAAGAAATCTGCAAGATTAGGGTTCAGCTCTGGAGCACACCCATAGCTATCGTTGCTCCTGCTGAGCTCCCTCGGTAGCCTCCCACTACTGAGACCATCTAGTGTGTGGAGATAGCTCTGTGTGGTGAGCCTCCTCATCAAAATTTTGAGTCCAACCAGTATGGATGTTGGAGGGGGCCCCCCTTCCCCCCTCCTAAGATTGTTGCCTTTAAGAGATTGGCAGCCTCCTGTGGCAAGAGGAAAGCTAACTCGAACTAGCAAATATTTGTTAAGAAAGCTAAATCCATCCCTTCAGTAGAGCTTTCTGCAAAACACCCGTGCTCGACTGCGCTAAACCTGGCTAAACGAGGGCTCATTGGACAATTCATGGGCCTCTGGCCCTCTCCCAAAGCTATTGATGGATGGGTCTAGGGAAACTGGAGGCCCCTTGTCTTTGAAGGAATACGAAGCCACATGGTAAGTAGAGGTTATTATGTTTTTGTTTTCGAATCAGCAGAAGATCGAGATGCCATTTTCCAAAATGGTCCATATTTCATGGGCCCCCAAGGGCTCTATCTGAATAAATGGACGCCGAAATTTGATCCTTCCTAGGACACTCCTTCAACCGTCCTATCTGGGTAAGGTTACCTCATCTTCCTCTTCATTTTTGTAACCTAGAATCTATGGAAACAATCGGGAACAAATTAGGAAAATACATAGATAGGGCTGAAAGTAGAGAACAATATTCATGTGCCAGAATATGTGTTAAATTCGATCTGGAGATAAGATTTCCTGAGGCAATCAAGTTGACCATAGTTGGTTGGTCTCACATCTAGGAACTAGATTATGAATAGCTCCCCTTCAAGTGCCGACATTGTCATGGCTATGGTCATTTCGTATGAAACTACAAGAAGAAAATCAAGGAAGAATCTGAAAAAGAAAAGGGCGAACAGTGGACACAAGCCAAAAAAACCACCACAACTAAACAGACCATTAGAGCGAAAAGGAAAGGAGGGAATCCAGAGACTGGAGGACCCTCTACTGGGAAGAGTTTAACCAAATATCAAGCCACAACAAACGCCACCATCTCAAAAAATCCTTTTGCTGCTCCAAACCCTCTAGAAGACCAACCAAATTTTGAAGAGGAAGAGGTGCAACAGAATATGGAACAAACAAAAGATGCAAAAATAAACTCGGGATCTCAAGAACAAACTGTAGAAGCCATTTCAGAAACCCCTTGTATAGATGCAACCCAACAGGAAAATCAAGGCCCTCCATTAGGCGCCACTTCCCCACCCCCTTATGTAGAAATGACCAAAAAGAAAAAGTTGTTAGATAGCCCTGGTTCTTCCAAAGATGAAACCCTCGAGCAATCCACAAAAAGGCAGGAAGGAAGTCTCACAAGGAGATCAGAGAAGAAGAGGCGGAGTGACTAAAGATGTAGGGAAGTCAGTCCACAATTGAAATGTCACTAGGAAGGAACACAAGGACTAGACCCCCAAAGGGTGGGTCTACACCACCCCCTGCTAGTAAATAATGCAGATTGTCTCTTGGAATTGCAGGGGTCTAAGAAACCCACTGAATGCTGTAGTAATAAAAGACTTATTAAGAATGGAAATCGCAGGCATTCTCCTGCTCCAAGAGACAAAGATAGAAGAAGATGCTCTTCTATCTTTAAGTCGAGCCAAATGAAAAAAGAACTCAGGAAAAGGAGTCAGCGCCAGAGGTACTTCAAGGGGCCTTGCAACCCTATGGTCGGAGGATAAGTTCCAGCTTAAAAGCTCTTTTGCAACCCACCACTAGATATATATAGATCTTCTTCACCTCCCAAGTAAGATTTATCTAGCTCTCTTCAATCTTTATGTTCTTGTTAATTTTTTGGAAAAGAAGGACTACTGGAATTCTCTCTTAGACTTCCTAGAAATCTATACCCCCCAAAACATCATTCTGGCACAGGATCTCAACATCTCTCTAGACCCAAATGAGAAAAAACCTAGAGTATGGGGTAAATATCCCTTCCATGCCTCAGTGGATTCTCTGATTCTCAAATGGGACCTTTTGGACCACAAACCTAAGAAAGGTCGTTATACTTGGACCAACAATAGAGTTGGTAATGCCAACATTGCTGCCCGTTTAGACAAGTTTCTAGTTCAAAGTATTCTCTTGGAGGGGAAGCATTTAATCTCTTCAAAAATCATGCCCAAAATAACATTTGATCATAACCCCATCTCGCTGCTGATAGATAAAGAGGAGGACTTGGGCCCTATTCCCTTTAGATTCAACCCTCTTTGGGTATCGAGAGAGGGCTTTATGGACATAGTGGCTGACATTTGGGTGCAACTAGTTGAAGGATCCCCTAGCTTCGTGTGGGAACAGAAACTCAAACACACTAATTCTAATTTAAAATTTTGGTCAAAAAAATCCCTTTCCACTCCTATGAGCCATAGATAAAAGACAGTCCAGGCTCTAGCTGAGATTCAACTAGGCATGGAAGGATCTGAAATCACCAAAGCATGGCTGCTCATTGAACAGAATGCCCAGTTCAATTCCTTTATTTCCTTTCAACAAGAAAAGGAATACTGGCACCTTATGTCTCGCAGCCTTTGGCTCCAAGCTGGAGACAGAAACACAACTTTCTTTCACAAACAATGCGGAGCCTGTCTCTCTCGGAATCACATTTTTAAAATATCCAATAGGGAGGGGGAAGTTATCAAAGAACAGTTTCTCATAAAACAGGGAGCCACAACGCATTATCAGAATTTGTTCCAGGAGGATGGTTCTTCCAATGACGACTTGGATTTTGACTTTCTCTCAAACATCCCCCCTCTTGTCACTGTAGATGTAAACATTAGGTTAATGAAGCCTTTTTCCAAAAAGGAGATAGTTGAAATCATTTGGTCAATACAGCCGGATAAAGCACCTAGGCCGGACGACTTCACCATACATTTCTACAGATCTTGCTGGAATGTAATAAAACTTGATCTTCTCAGAATGGTAAAAGCCTTTCAAGAGAAAGCCAAAGGGGGAGGGTGCACCAACTCCGCCTTCCTTGCCCTCATCTCGAAAGAAGTTAACCCTAAGACTTTCAACAGATTTCGGCCAATATCTCTTTGCAATGGCTCCTACAAGATCCTTGCCAAACTCTTAGCCAATAGAATCAAGCCTCTGTTAGGGAACTTGATCTCCCCTCTACAGGGCGGGTTCGTCAAAGGAAGGTACCTCATAG
This sequence comes from Pinus taeda, assembly GCA_000404065.3. Lineage (NCBI taxonomy): Eukaryota > Viridiplantae > Streptophyta > Pinopsida > Pinales > Pinaceae > Pinus > Pinus taeda. The sequence goes on along the minus strand of APFE030632274.1, from coordinate 40,971 downwards.
AAAATGTGATCCAAGTGCAAGAAACCCTCCACTCTAGCCACTCTTGGGAGGAAAAAGGTATGGTCATCAAGTTGGATATGTCAAATGCTTTTGACTCAGTTAAACTATCATTTCTCTATAGAATCCTCCTCTCCTTCGATTTTAGTGCTGATTTTGTCAACTTGATAAAAGCCTGCATACACAGACCTCAGATAGCCCCCCTAGTCAATGGCAAACCTTCTGACTTCTTGCAAGCTTCTAGAGGGCTCTGCTAAGGATGCCCTTTGTCACCATTTCTTTATATCTTGTTGGCAGAATCCCTAAGAAAAACGCTGATAGCAGAAATGGAAGTAGGCACCGTCCCAGGTATCAAGGTAGCAAGAAGGGTGGACCCTGTAAATCACACCCTCTTTGGAGATGACTCTCTCCTTTTGGGAGGGGCCTCGATTAAGATAGCAAAGGCTTTCAAAGAAATCCTCCAATACTTCGGTTTAATTATAGGAGCCTTGATCAATAAAAGAAAAAGTGTGGTTTATGGCTGGAATGTAGATCACCCAACTATCCTTCGAATTGCCTGCATATTGGGATTCCCAAGGTATGACAAGTGGGAAAAGATCAAATATCTAGGCCTTCCCTTAACCTTGGGACCAAGCCCTCCCTCCCTATGGACTGAAGTAATTAGCGAGATAAAAGCAAAAATGGCATATTGGGGAGGTCAATGGCTAACAAAGGTAGGGAAGTTGGTTTTGATAAAGGTAGCCCTCTCTGCCCTTCCCATCTTCCAGTCTTACCTTCTGTTAGCTCCTAATTCTATCATGGAACATATCTCCAAACACCTTCAGGACTTCCTATGGAATGGAGGCGAGGGAAATCAGAGCAAGTTACAATTGGTAAGATGGGATATCCTGAATACACCACTCCAGCAAGGTGGGTTACAGATACGGGATCCAGGCTTGGAAAATCTGGCTCTTGGAGGAAAAATCATATGGAAATTGTATGCAGATAAAAATCATCCTATCAGCAAGATCCTCTGGAAGAAATACCTAAAGGGAGGCTCCCTAAGAAACCTCACAACTGCTTCTACTCCAACAGGAACAACAATATGGAATTTAGTCAGAAGAAGCATCGACCATATACAATAGCATTTATACAGAATATCGGGTAATGGGAAGAGAACATTACTTTGGGAGGACACCATTCTAGGGAATGCCCCATTGGCCACCCTAAATTCCTGTAACGATTTAAAAATCTGGCTAGTGAACAAAGGACTTCTCCGGCTTGTAGACATATGTTCTTGGGACAGCAAAGGGAATTGGGTAGGATGGACATTTCCAGGGGTTCCTAACCCTCTAGAACCACAAAAAAATTGCTCTATGTAGCACTTTCTAGCCTCACCCCTATCCATCGTACATCCAAATATAAATGGGGGTGGGGAAGAACCAGAATTTATACAGCAATGCAAGGATTCTCCTCATTACAAGACACACACGAATCTTTGCTGACTCCGAAGCTCTGGAAATCCGTTTGGTCTCCCTTTTGCCTTCCAAAGGTGAATTTCTTCACTTGGTTACTCATGCATAAAAAGGAACTAACAAGAGAAAATCTGAATAAAAGAGGCTTCCATCGGCCCTTTAGATGTTGCCTATGCTCATATTCCTGATGAAAAATGGAAAAAGTTAGAACCCAAATCTCACAAGTGTATCTTCATTGGTTATGATGATAATTCCTAGGCTTACATGTTGTTTGATCCTTCTAATCAAAGTTTCATAATCAGAAGGGATTTTCAATTTCATGTAGTCCCTTCCCCACCTCAGTCTGTAGAATCGCATGTTACGCTGAATTTACCAATACCACCTGTTACTCCTATTCTTGTTACTACTTCTTCCAGTTTTGTGCCTCTTATTCATCTTGATTATTCCTCTCCCTCAAGTATTCCATTTGAAACTCATGAAGCTCCTGAAGTGACTCCTGTTCCTTCTACTCTTCCTGTTTGGGCTCGGAAAACTCTTGAATCCATAGGTAGTGAGGTTGTATATCCTTTCGACACTCGTCAAACTAGATCTAACTTTTATCTTATGACCAAATTTTTGGCCACATATGATCTTACTATTGATCAATGGTCTTCATTGATGTCAACCCAAGTAACACTGAGGGCTACCTTGATATTGCAAGGGAATTTCGACTTGACAACTTACTCTATTTTGATTGAGGGATCTGCTATATGGATTCTACTCATCGAGATGTTTCCGTTGATATATGGCACACAAAGTAATTCTTCACGGTTTGAGAGATATTCATGTTTGAAGCTAGTAACCCTAGTTAGTGGGCTAAAACCCTATGGGGTTGTGGCATGGCACTCATAATTGGTTGTGTTCATTGAATAGTCAATAATTAATAAATATTTTTTTCTCCTAAAATCCCTCCAACTTCACTTGTTGAGGACCCTCTCAACTCAAGACATTCATATAAACAATAACCCTCATATCCTCCTTTAGTTGGGATTTTGTGGCTTAAAATAGGTCATCGGGGAATTTTCACTATAACTTGTTTTCTGTGAAGCTTCATAAGCTGAAATTAAAATCCATTCGAGCTAAAATCTTGATGAACCTCGTGACCGAATTTTAGATCTTGGTTCACTATATTTTTGGATATATGATATGAAGAAGTTAGGCTTTTTGCAGGCTCCGGAATTCCATGTCAAACAAGTGACATTGGGAAAATCATCATAACTTTCTATTTGAGAATTGGATTCAAATTTAGTAAATAGTCACATAAATAGGACGGATGGTAGTTTGTTTAATAGCATTTTCAAGGCTGAAGGTCACAATAGTGACATGTGGCACTTCGTACAAGTTCACTCTACTAAACCAGTTTAAATCAAGTCATCGTGGGAGATGGGTCATAACTATTTCTTGAAGAATCCAATATTGATCAAACCCATGGTGTTACAAAGAGGACTCAAAGGGCTACCATAGGACAAAATTTCAGACCCTAGAGATCCGAAATTACATAGATACAATAGATTAAATATCTAGCTCCTAGAAGGAAAGAAAACACATACATTCAAGGATCACTACAGTAAGGACCACACATCAACAGTCAAGGGTAAGTCTCCTACAATAAGGTATGTTTGATTAGTGTTTACATTTGAAATATGAGTATCATATCTGAAATATGTTTTTGTAGGACAACGTAAATACATATAGGGTCTCAATTATATCTTTATATCTCTATGTGTCAAAATTAGTTTTAATACCACATTTCGGATGTCCTATTCTTGATACTAAACATTTGATGCTACACCAAGTATGATAAATCTATATGATGTTGTAAGTTCATGTTACTTGTCTTGTCATAATTGATAGAATGGTCTATGTTGTTGTACTTATAACTTGGTCCATTGCAATTCTAGGGTGTGTCATAAGTCTTTATTGTATATATCTTTATGTTAGATTTGGATATAGTCTTGCATAGAGTCTAGCCTATATCAAGAGTGGGAGTCTTTGTCTACTGCTACAACAAGTCAATAAAAAAATTTAAAAGCACACTTCAAGTATGCATTGTAATTTTAATTTGTAATTATTCATTACTATGCACTTACATGTGTTTCGTAGGTAGAGGTAAGTTGAATGGTATTTTGTTTTGTTTTGGGATTGGTTTCGCAAGGAAAATTTTGGATGCAAGTAGAAGAAGATTCATGTACAACTTCAAGTAAGAATTCAAGAGCAGAAGTATCAAATAAAAGGAAGAATTGCAGTAGGACATCCTTTGAAGACATGACAGCCATCCGTATATTGTGAAGAAGTGTCAAGGCCAAGAGTCATCATTGTAGAGTTGTAATTTGCCTAGAGTCGAAAAGGCATTATTGGGAGGTATAGGAGTCTCTATTGGGATGATTTCATGGTTGAATTGCAGGTCATAGTGTGATTGGGTGTTTGGTCAAAATCATTGTAAATCATATTGTATCGTGGATCATTGTCCCTGGTACGAGAATCCACACTCTTGTCTCATTTCAGTCATTATAGGGTGGCAGGTAGGTGTTAGGCTAGTGCATGAAGTCACCTACAGGTTAGAGCCTGTGAACACTTTAGGGTGGTAGGTTGGTCTAGGATGTTGGGGAATCCATTCAGTTGACTACTGAAAAAACCAAGGCATTGGGGCATCCTTCCAGTGGGAGCTGGAGAAGAATGCTTTTATATAATTATAGGAATTTGCTGCTTTCATTTCAGTTAGGGCTCAATATTAAAGAATTTATTAGAAAAGAATTCGGTGGTTTTTGACCCGGAGGGGGTTTTTCATCTAAAATTCTTGTGTCTACTGTGTTTTTTTATTTACTGTAATTACTACATAAACATTAATAATAATTGAACATTAACTAATGCTCTATAGAGATTTAAAAGTGCTAATGCTAAGGAATATTGATTCACCCTCCCATCGGTATTTCCAACACCTACTACTTATGCTCAAGCTAAGGGTAAGCCTCATTGGGAACAAGCTATGTATTTTGAATATGGATCTCTTTTGAGAAACATGACTTGGTCTCTTTTTCCTCTTCCTTTGGGAAAGAATTTAGTTGGATATAAATGGGTTTATAAAATTAATTTCACTATAGAAGGACAAATCGAAAAGCATAAAGCTAGATTAGTTGCAAAAGGTTTTAATCAATTTGAAGGTATTAATTATAATGAAACTTTTGCTCATGTTGCTAAAATGAACACAATAAGAACCATTTTATCACTTGTTGCATCTTATAAGTGGGAAATTCATCAAATGGATGTTAAAAGAGCCTTTTTAAATGGTGATCTTATTGAAGAAATTTGTATGCAACAACCTCCTAGTTTTATTTTTGTTGAATCCTCAAGTTTAGTATGCAAATTACATAAATATTTATATGGTCTCAAACAAGCATCTAGGGCTTGGTATGATAAAATTGATTCATATTTCTTGAAAAATGGTTTTAAGCATTGTATATCTTATCCAAATCTATATGTTAAGAACTTTGGTGATAATTTCCTTATTATTGTTTTATATATGGATGATATAATTATCACTGGAAGCCAGCTTGTATTAATTCGAGATATGAATATTGCTCTTCAGAAGCAGTTTGAGATGACAAATCTCGACACATTACACTATTTCTTGGGTCTTCAGATATGGAATATGGCCTTTGGTATTTTTCTCTCTCAGCCTATGTATGTGAGATATTTATTGGCTTGTTTCCATATGAGTGATTGTAAACCTGCTCCTACGCCATTTCAATCTAGTGTAAAGTTAATTGTTGAGTATACCACTGCACTGGTTGATGCTACTCTTTATCATCAGCTCGTTGGCAGTTTGATATATTTAACTCACAACAGACCATATCTGTCTTTTGCAGTCAGTATGGTTTCTCGATTCATGCAACAATCTCATGAAATTCATTGGTAGACAACCATGAGAATTCTATGGTATTTAGATGGGACATTGCATTATGGTGTATTTTATTCGAGCAGTGCTACAATTTTACTCTCTGTTTATACAAATTCTAATTAGGTAGGTGACAGTTCTGATTGATGGTCAACTGTTGGTTACATATTTCAACTTGGTTCAAGTCTGATCTCTTGGTCCAGCAAGAAGATAAAGACTCTTTATTTATCTTCATGTGAAGTAGAGTATAGAGCAACCAAAGAAACAACTAAAGAAGTCATTTGGTTACGACTTGTTCTTATCGAGCTTGGTTTGGTTCTGAAATCATCCACTGCGTTGAAATGTGACAATTAGGGTGCAATTCAACTTGCTTATAATATAGTATATCACTCCACAATAAAGCATCTCGACCTTGATGCTCATTATATTTGAGGTCTTGTCATCAATGGTATTCTTTCTCTGGAGTATTTTCCTACCGAGCAATAGGTAGTTGGTATCTTCACCAAATTATTGACAGAAGAAAATTATGTGCATCTTCGTTCTTTGCTTGGGATGAGGGAAGTTGTCATGAAGGGGGAGCAGTAATGACTCCTTCCTTCCTTAGTGTTAGGATGAGCCCTTCTCCCAACCATTATTAAGGGGAGTGTGGAATATATTATATTCCTTGGAAGGTAATAATGTCTTTGTATTATGTCAAAAGTTGTCCATTATATAATTTTGTAGAATTTTTCTACAAATCAGCTAGCTCTGATACCATGTAGAACTTTTTCTGCAAATCAGCTAACTCTGATACCATGTAGAAATTTTCCACTAGTAGATCAACCTGGGAATGCAATGTACTAAAGAAAAAAACTTGATCTACTTCTACAAAAAATTTAGCAAAAGCTTAATCAACCATGAGCAACATCAGTAAGAACACATATAACTGATAAGAAGGAATCAATCACACATAACACAGAATAATTTACCCCGGGAAAGCACCTGCCTAAAACCCCATCTCTGTATTATCATATAAGTGGAAATATAGTCTGGATTACACAAAGCCTTAGCTCAGAAGCTATCCAGCTCTTAGTACAATCCCTCTGCTGCTCATAGACAATCAAAGGCTTCTCACAAACCTTCTCCTCTACCATCCAAGCCTCCTATTTCCTTGTGCAGTTTCCTTAGGGTCCAGTGCTGCCACCTGTGTGAATTGGCCTCTTCACACACTCACTAACCTCTGATCTAACTGCATAAACTTGAAGGAGATAAATCCTCATCATGGATGAGCTTCCTTTATAGGAAAAATATTCATCCAACTGATAGTACAATGTCCCTTCTCTAATCTCAATTGGGTCTTTGTCTGAACTGAAAATACCAATTGTTACATGCATGCAAGCACTAACAAACTGAATCTCATTAATTTAACAACTTGTTAAATTAATCTAACTGAACTTGACTCAGGTAACCGAGCCAACTAATTACAACTCATCCTTGTCCCTTTAACTGATGGATAAATTCATCAATTAATAGATAAACTATTGCATTTCCTCACATAGAATTCAAGTTTGTTTTTCGTTAACTAATTAACTCATGGAGATTAATTAATTAATATTTTAAACTACTGGTAAGACCAAATTCGTTTTTAATTCATATAGTTAGACCATGGACTACTAAAAATAGGAAGGGACCCAGAAATGCTATTTTTAGAATATTCTATTCTTAACAGTTTCACCTCTCACCCAAGGTGGCCAAAATGCTCATTGGCCAAACTACTATTTTAGAAGTGCTATTTTTAGCAATTCTATTTTTAGTACTTTCTAAATCTAGCATTTCTTGTTGCACACTTTTCAACATCCACAATCTTATGTAAAAGAGTAATACATTATATACCATATTTATTATGGCATAATATACTCTTGTATCCATTTATTATATAAAGAGGTGTTATTTTGGAGAATTACATTATCCCACATTTAATATGTGAGAGTAATTACTCTACATCTCTGGGTATATAATAGGGTGAAGGGAGCCTCTTAAGATATATACAATTTTGTAATACCATCAAATATTATCCTGTGCTCACAGCATACTACAATTTGTATCGGGTTATTTGTAGTTGCTCTCTTTATAAGATTATAGGAGATTTATGGAGATAATAGAAAGACAACCTTCCCATGGACGTATCCCAATTGGGTGAACCACGTATATCTGTTGTATTCTTTTTCCCTGTTCTCTTTCTGTTCTTATGTATATGTTGATATATTGTTGTTCTCTTTCTGTTCTTGTGTATATGTTGATATATTGTTGGTTTCTTAGATAGATAACTAGTTTAGTAGATCTAATATTCTAACAGCTCTAAAATTAACATTTGCAAGAAACTTAATCCTCCCCTTCGTAACTAGTGCTCTCATAATACTTAGGATTAGGATTATGTGGAAAATATGACTCTCTATTCATAGTCAATATCATTTGTAGGAAATTATTCATCCTCCCCTTCATTAGTGGTGGTCTCATAATCCTTAGGATTAAGACTTAAGTGGAAACTTTGAATTTCTATTTAAAGGAAATTGTTCATCCTCCCCTTCATCAATGGTGCTCTCATAATCCTTAGGATTAGGAGTAAGTGAAAATTTTGAATCTCTATTTATTGGGAATTCTTCATCCCCCCCTCTCGTTCCTTAGTGGTGCTCTCATAATCCTTAGGATTAGGACTAAGAGGAAAATTGACACTATATTTACTAGAAATTCTTCATCCTGCCCTTTGTCAATGGTGTTTTCATAATCCTTAGGATTAGGACTAAGTGGAAAAATTAAATCTCTATTCACATGAAATTATTTTTGCTACCCTTCATCAATGTTTCTCTCATCATCCTTGGGATTTAAACCAAATGGAAAATTTGTCTCTCTATTCATAGTGAAAGAATTCCTGTTATATTCATTAATATGAATAGAGTTGTTGCATGATGAAGATGTCGATGATACAGAAAGAAAAACTTCACTATCAGAAGAATTCATGAATTTCAACCAGAAGATGTCGAATGATACAAATGTATTCTCTCCCAATGATAATTTATACATTAGAGATTGAAAATTTTCCTCTAAATTCCCCTCTCCCCCCCGCCTTTCCCCATTTTTTTTTCAAAAATTTTCCCTCGAAAGTTCCCCCCCAAAAACTTTTGCCAAAAAATTTCCCTCCAAAAATTTCATTTGAAATATTTCCCTCCAAAATTTTCTTCTAAAATTTACTTGAAAACATATTACTAAACTTTTGGTCTTGAAAAATTTCACCCTACTTTCTATTCAAAATATAGACAATTTTTTGTTTAATGCATTCCTTCAAAATTAAGTTATGTTTCTTTTATTTAAATTATTTATCATTGGCTACATAACTAAATTAATTTTTATAATTGATATTTTAATTTTTATCCCACAACGAATAAAAAATAATCTAAATTTTATTTTTATTTTTTTAATTTTAATTTAATCCCACATTCGAGAAACGTTAAAGCAATCCTACAATCTTCACTATATAATAACATTCATTGTATCTATTCATCACATCACATCAAATCTTATGGGTTTTGTTAAAAAGTTTGGATCAATTTTGCGGATGAGCTGCATTTTCATCGATAACATCGATAACAAATTCAACGATAGTTTTTCACATTTGAAAGATTAGTTTTCCTTCTATTTTGACTATTTAAAGATGAATTCTGAGAAATTATATTGTTTTACGGCCTTTATGCTCCATAATGTTTTATATTTTTTGATTTTTTTCTTTGCACTATCATATTTTATAGGAAAAACCACATAAAAATGTCTATTTTTTATACTTTTATAGCGAAGAAGACGAAAATAGAGCCAAAATTTGTAGGATTTCAAGGAGAAAAATTATATATTTTAGGGATTTGAAATGAAAAAGCTGATGTTATTTTTTTTTTTTGAATTTGGCTTGGGGGACATTTCAATTCCTACACGCAAATATATATTATATATTCCATTAAAAAAATGTTCCATTTTTTTTTTCAAAAATGCAAAACAAAAAAGAAATTAATTTCTTTTTAACCATATATATTGGTTTTTAAAAAACAAATTTTTTTTAATAATATAAATATTGTTTTTTTTGTAAGCTTGGCAGGACTACATCTTCATCATGTCCAATATATCACCCCAATCAGGGAAGGGAATTAAACCAATGACTTCACATCAAGGAGTGCCTTAATAGAGCACTTCGTCATCGGCTATCCATGACCTCGTGGACAATATAAATATTGTTTTAGAAAAATTATTATTATTATTGATATTATTATTATTATTATTAAAACATAGTTAATTTTTTTTAAATCATGGCCATCACTAGGGGCTGAAGGCCCATGAGTGGGTCTGCACGGGCTAAGGGAGTCGATCCTTGGCTCAAGGGGCGAAGGCCATGGGCAGGCTCGCCCCTGAGCTTCAACTCCCATTTAAATATTTACTTTATTATTTAAATTTTAATTAAAAAAAAAAAAATTATATATTTGTTTTGTTTTTGTTTATATACATATATATATATATATATATATATATATTATATATTATATTAGGAAGATGGCATCTAAGAAGGTCTCTGTGAATGTTTCTGGAACAAAAACAACAATTTCATCATCTAAAGTTGCAGTTGGACACTATATGAATATTGTTGAACATACCCGAACTGAGAAACATCATAAAATTCAAGCAACTGGCCTGTCAAGTACATTCAAGATTATTTCTGAATGGAAGAATTCACGAGAAATAAATAAAATAAATTTTACATGGCATGTTAAAGATATTGAAAGCGATGATAATACACCTATCTATTTATATTGTGGTATGATTAACTTTGGTTAACCATATGAGGTGATGGGCAGAGTATGAGACATATATTTGGTGCCGAATACAAACATTATTTATGTTCTTGCAAAATTTCTCAAGACACATGAAAATGTTAGATATCGTCTCTCAAAGGTCAAGTATGACACATGAAAAATCTACACAGTTATGTGAAGAAAACACAACCAACATTGTAATTATGCTTATTTATATTTATGTGTTATGTATGATTGCAAGGATCATTAATTTTTATTATAAATCATTGATCATTGACATATTGTATTTTGTTTGATAGGATTTTTCTGAGAGTATTTCAATCATGTTGGAGGGTATTTATTATCTAAATCCAAATATTATGAATGTGATCAACAATTTTCATACAGAGACAGGAGAAGAAAGGAGAATGAAGCACAAAACAATAACTCATGACACTGCAATAATACATACAGGGGATCAACAAAGAAACCCTAAGGTGGGACAATATAGTAAAACTAAACATGTAGCTTTTGAAAATGTAGAAACTGAAGCTAATGCTAAAAAATATTTTTCCATTAGTGAGGAGGAGATTAGAACTATTATTCAAAACGAGAAAAGAAATAAAACACCAAAAAGAAAAATGGCCACAAGTGTCTCTCTTCCAGTTGATGACGAGGATATTGTTTATCTAGAACAAGATATGTTAAATGGTAATAAGAAGAAATCGAAAGTTGGTCAATCTGTAAAATTCATGGGCAACAGTGAAGATCAAAGTGAAAAATCTAAAGGCAAAAAAAATCATAACATCAGGTGTTGATTTAAAGGATGACATTATTAAAACAAACAAAATTCCATTCAAGATCACTTGGCAAAGGACAAATTAATTAATGGTGGCAAACAATTAGTGTAATTTCAGCCAATTCTATAGGCCAAATGAAGGACAATTTCAATATCAAATTAGAAAAGCACATCACCTACATGTCCATAATTTGAAAACATTGTTCAGGTACAATCCATATGCACATGTGGTGGATTGCGTGGTTCTTGTTGATCCAAATCAAGTTCCCAACAAAGAGGAAGTTTATAGGACATGATCAATGTGTTAGATACAAATATTATGTAATTAGAGTGAACCATTCAACAGAGACCAAAAGACAATTGATCGAGGGTATCCCAATAACTCTCTTTTTGAAATAGTGAACTGCATCATTTAGCTGGTTTAATAGAAACAAAAGCAAAGTTATTGACATGGGATCATAATGAAAATGATGAGTATATAATGTTCATGACTTTCATCCAAAGGATCAGATTTATTCATAATGAATTTGTAGAAAAATGTGGAGGGGATAAGACAAAAGTCAGTCTAAGCTTTCGGAGGGAATGTTATATGGAAACATGTTATCAAATTGAGGATAAAATCAATTCAAAAGATGGAAAACTAAATTCAAATTTATTCAAAGAAATGGATAACATTTTCTAGTTGGCATTTAGAACCTGGGAGACATGGGAATTCATTGATGAAATTTTCAACATGTAGGAGAATATTGCCATAATAAATCATAAGGTTTAAAAGTCTAAACCCATAATATGTACCAATAGTAAGACAAGTCCTGAAATGAACCAACTTCCAGATGATATGATTATCAAATCTTGGAGAACATTGCAAGGAGTGAAAGATACTAGTCAAATAAATACTATGTTCTGTGAAGTTATGTAAATTTTCATTGGACGAAATGTGCTCAAAAGTTCAAAAGTAAGTTTGTTGAACTATTTTTACTTTTTCTTGGATTATAATTTTCTTTTAAATATAGCAGATTTTTGTTGGTAGTATACTTTCAAAAGCTTTATTGAAAATATTATGTTGGAAAGGCTCATAAAGAAACGTCTTAGGAATGTTGAACTTGATCCTACTCTTACTCATTTCATTTGGATACCTTGACATTATCCAATATCAAATAATACAAAGAGATTGTAAAGAAATTTCAAAACTCATATCTAAAAGGCAATATGCCTTTGTTATTGCAGACATTCCTCATGGTTTCAATTTCCCAGATATTGGATGTGATAGTGAGTTTTATACTTATCAAGATTTTAATAAAGTGGTTATGGGCTTTCAATAAGTCACAACATCACCACTTTGGAGATTTGTGACATTTCATTCAGACACACAATTTGCAATGTTATTAACAAACTTTAAGGGAAAAGCAAACTCAAGGATGCAACTTATATGGTAAGACATTGAAATTGTATGTTTCATTAATGTCATTTTTTTTTAATTTAGGTACAAGTTAATTGAAATTTTACTATTTCTTGTTACAGACAAAATTCAAATCATATTTCTTGAGATCAACCAATTATAAGTGATTGTGAGTTCATCCATGTTGAATGTTGGACAAAATATGATAGCTATAAGCCAATTCTTCTAAATCGAGCAGATGGAAAGAATCATAGCCAAGTATTGTTTCATGATGTTGTCGTAAGAAAACTAGCATATGAGGATAAAGATGTAAAGGGGAGATAGTTAGCATTTATCAAAAACCACAAGAATTGATTAAATATCTAATAGATTTATGTTCAAATGAAGGAGATTGGGTTTTGGATTTTTTTCAGGTTCAGGTAAGTTTTATTATATAAAATTGAATTATAATATTTTCTTATTTAGTTTTTATGTGTTTATACTAATTTAATTACCTATTTCTTTTGTGCTTGATGATTAGGTACAACACTAGCATGTTTCCTACAAAAGGGAAGAAATTGCATTACCATTGAAAAATATCCACTACAATGCAATTTTATTCAATAAAGAATTAATGTTCTTCAATTTCTTCGAGATGCAATGCAAGAAGTTGGTTTAAAGAAATGATATTTTAATGAATCATGTGTGGCAAAAAAAGAAAAGCAACCTCAACCATCGTTATATGGAATAACTAGAAAATGACACTTTGAGAGATTTGCAGACATGAAAGATCTATTAGAAGAGGAAAATGACGCAACTAAAGCATAAAATATTGTGGAAGAAGGAAATAATGAAACTCTAGAAGATGATGAACATGGATTATATGATATTGTTGATGAACTTTAAGTTATGCTTGCAAATCAAGCTCAATTTTGAGAGCTATTCATTAGTTTTACTTGTAATGTTTTGACTTTGAGATTTTATGAGAAGAATGAGTATTTGATTTTGTTGTTATATGTTAATATTTGTATTATCTGCTTTTCACTTTAATTTTTATGTGATTCATTTTTTTTGTAGAAAAAATGTGATTACTATTAATTTTTAACATAAAATTCATAAAAAATAGTTATTTTCTTTTAGTTTTTTTGTTAGGATTTTCCCATAAAAATTGTTTATTTGACATGTCATTTTTAACAAAAAGTCTCAAAATGTGTATTTTTAATCAAATGTTTAAAATTATTGTTTTTTAGTGACAATTATTTGATATGCATTGAAATATTAATTAACATTACATAAACGTATAGAAATTACTAACTTTAAAATATTGATTTTTTATATTTATTTTTTTTACTATGCGAAAAAATTAAGGTTTCATTACAAAAAGAAATTGAAAAGAAAAATAAAAAACACAACTACATAAATACACTTAAAAAAAAAAAAAGTCTAAGGGAAAAAGAAGACATTTGAAAATTTAAAGTGTCAAAAATAAACCCTCTAAGAAAAGGGGGTTGTTGTTGCATCAACACTTTTTAAAATCATCTTGAAAATCACTCACATTTAAAAAAAAAATTGCTCGTACTTGATACATAAGAAAATTTAAAGTGCCAAAATATGCTCCAAAAAAAAGGTGTATTCTAAATGACCACTTTTCAAAATCGGGTGATTTTTTTGCTACCTCAAAAAAACGGGTCACCGGTAATTTTCTTATTTGATCGGTAACTATGTTAATGGGAAACTAATAAATTTTCCCTATTATTTGCTAAAATATTTACAACATATGGTAGAGGTGACATGTATGGAAAAACATCTGTAGAGATACTTAACCAACCATGCACTCATTAATTTAATCATAATTCATTCACTACAACAATAGGGAAGCACATGGACTGGTTTATTGACAAAGTAAGATGCACCAACCACCGAAAGAGAGAAAAGTGGAGGTGAAGAACAAGAGGTAAATGCTAAAAAAACACCAGAAGATAAATAAATTACACCTCCCAAACAAAATAGAGAAACTACACTTCCTTGATAAAGAAGAGCAGTTAAACCTCCTAGACCTCAAAGTACAAACAGTAAGAGATGGAGTTCCATAAGAATGTCTATTGGTACATCCGCTGAAGGAAAAATATCATGCACTAAAGAACTTATGGATATATCCAGTGGAAAATTTGAGGATAATTATCATGGATTCCCTATTGAAGAAGAAGGGTCTAAGGAAGAGACTGCTAAAACAGGGGCACCTGGAACAACATTAGCTGAAGTAAGGGTTCTTCAAACAAAAATTCTTGGGGAATCTAAGGAAGTATCTAAAAATATATACTCCCATACAAACTGTGGTGAAAAAGAGGAAACTGGAGATGCTAGAAAGTGAAGAACATAAGGTAAGTGTTGAAACAAAACCAGAAGATAGAGCAGTTACACCTCCCAGACAAAGTAGACCAGCTACACTTCCTAGACAAAGAAGAGCAATTACACCTCCTAGACCCCATCACAAAAACCCTAAGAGATAGTGTTCCATAAGAACATTTGTTGGTACATCTTCTAAAGGAAAAAGAGCATGAATTAAAGAACCTATGGATATATCGAGTCAACAATATAAGGATAGTTATCATAGATGACCTATTGAGGAAGAAGAGAGTGAGGAAGAGACTATTGAAACAGGGGCAACTAGAAGAACATCAAATGCAAAAGGAGTTCTTGAAACATAAATTCCCAAGGAATCTAAGAAAGCATATGCAAAACCTACTCCTATACAATTTTTGGTGAAAAAGAGGAAATTGAAGAAGCCATTGGGTGGAAAGAATCCCAATAAGAGAGTGTGGGTAATTGTCAGACCATAAACTACCCCAATATCTGAGCAATGTACTGATACAACATTATCAAAGGAGTCATAGGGACAACCAAATGAAGAGAAAGAAGAATAATTTGTAAAAGAACATACCCTGACACCTGAAGTTCATGGTGTTCCACATGAGTCAAAGGAACCTGAGGAACAACATAAAGAGGAAGATCTCAAAAAGGAACAAGAAGATGTCTCTTTACAAAGTAAGTATGAAACTAACCTCGTTATTCAACAAATTTATAAATTTAGGGAGGAAAATGAGAATTTAAGGAAACAACTTACCATGGTTGAAGGGCAACTTTAGTCTAGAAAACAAAATGGATTACAAACCCAGATAGAAGTGGAAGAAGTAATTCCAGTTAGATTATGTGACAGATGTAAGGAAGTGTTGGAGGAAGTAGGTTATGAAAGGCCAACCACTATTTCAATTGGAATTTAATTTGGAGAGCAAGACAAATAATTCCAAACCACTATTCCAAAAGAGCTTGTTGAAGATGTTGTTTTTACACAAGAACCAACAATTGAAGTAGAGTGGGATGCAGACGTTGAGACATTAAATAATGCAGATTTGGACATACATATACTTAATTTGGGGGCAGATGTTAGGATATGAAATTGACATCTTTTTGCACTTATTTTCCTACCTTTTCTTTGCCTTTTTTTTATTTCTTGAGACCATACTATGCCACTGTAACAAGCATAATTATCAACGTAGGTATGTCTCTTTTTATATGCCACCCTTATGATCAAATTATACTTGTAATTTGGCATGAGAACTACTACTTTAGGCTATTTTTCTCGTAAAACTGAAAACGGGGCTATTATAGGGTTTGTGGTCTATTGAGATGTTGTTGTAGGATTACACTTTCTAGTTTTACCTCACAAATGAAAAGACAAGGACTCACTGAGCATTTTTTTACACATGAAGATCTATTTTGGATGCGCTTACCTCCTCCAATTAGTTATGAAGATCAATTTGGAAAACATCTAGTCAAAAGATAGTTCGAATGTCAACGGAGAATTTTATGGACAATGCAACCGAAACATTAGAATTTTTTATTGATAATTATTGTAATTTGGAAAATATGTTACAACTTTTCCCTAACCTTGGAAATTATTATCAAATTGTTAATGTGTATTCTCAAATTATATCACATGAGAATCGAGATATTCTCATGATGATCTTATCATTGTAATATGATATTATAAAGAGGTGTACTTTCTGCCCATGCAAAATAGACATATAGAAACATATAGACATTGATAGAGGGGGAGAGCACCAACATCATAATATTGTATGTTTCATTAATGCAATCTCAATCATTGGTGGCACCATACCTTTTTGTTGACTAACTTGTTTGTTGTGTAGTGTTTTTGTTATTATTAATCTTATTCATGATTTAATGACTGCAAAATTCTAATTGTTGTATTATGTAACAACATAGGTCCTAGACTGGTCCCTTTGTTAGTGTGAAATTTATTTAATTTATGTTACAGTTTGATGGTGTGTTCATTTCATTTGAATGTGTTTAAATATTTGTTGAGAGAGTGATTTCCAGGAGTGATCTTCTTTTCTAAATAAGAGTGACAATGTGACAGAGTGGTTTTATTCTGCATTGTGTGTTTATTTCTTGAGACAGTGAATAAGGTTTAAGAGTGTAAGAGCCAGAGTGTTGAGTTGCTAAGAGTGTGATTACAACAATTGAGTTTCATATTCATTAGCACTAGTCACCATTTTACCTTGCATATATTTTGTGTAATATCCTTGCAATAAAAAAATCTACAAGGATTGACAATTAATGTAAAGAATTGGAACTATTTCTCTGAATTAAAAGGACAATTTTTTTTTCCCAAGAGCAAGCTGAAGAAAATCCTATGCACAACTTTCACATAATGCAAGTTGGAGAAACACTTGGAATGTTGTATGAAATTTGAAGCAGAATTATTTAAGGGAAAAAGTAAACATATAATAATTTAAAAGTGCATAAAATAATTAAATAACACTCTATAATTTGAATCAATCAGATTGGCCAATAAATGAAGTTTGGTAATGCATTTTAGTGAAGCAAGGCAATTTTGACCTATTTCACAAAAATGCACACTCAACCTTCATTTCAAGGCCAAATTAAATCATTCAACTTTGAGAGTACTTTTCTACTCATAATTAAGATTAATTTTTCACATCCCTGCTAGACTCGCTCATCATGGATTGAGCTTCCTCTTGTTGTTCTCCCATTTGCATCCTTTGTAGTCTAGTATAGACCATAAACCGATCAAAAGCCTTCGTTGTTACTTGTATGGAGTGTAGAGGTACACCTCTCTACTTCTGCAATCTCGTTCAACTGAATCAAGCCTCTGATACCACTTGTCATGTCCCTATCCTGGCGGTGGTCTTTCAACCACTCATAGGTAGGTGAATCACCACCACCTGATTTCTTTCCACCAATAATTTGAAGTGTGTACTATGCCTAACATCCAATACTTAGAATGTTTTCACTTCACTAAGAATTCATTAATTATAATACACAACAAAAGCATTCATTTTAGCTTCATTCAATAATACAAGTATACAAGTACATTTAGGCTGTTTAAAGGGAGGGGAAACTCCCTAATAAGATCTTGCCCACATTAATATAAGAATATATTTTTAAAAATTCATGTACAATCAGCGTCTCCAGGACAACCCCAAAATATCTTTGGCGAGACAATGCCAAACTGCTATTTCAGAAATTCACCTTGAACCACCATTCAACTCACCTGCATAAAACAAATTCTACATAATGAAGATATGACCAATTGAAAACAAAGTATTTTATTTTTCTCCATCTTCATGGTCTTGAGACAACTAACATAGAAAAGGTAGATATCTTTGTTGTGGGCTAGTTATCTTAAGAGTGAAGATATTCACTAGAGAGAGATGGGGAGAGAAATAGGCTTGGTTACAATACCATGGGCCAATAGCACGGGTTATCAATACCACATGCCCAAAAATCATAACTTATTTCATAGTCAAAATATTTTATAACCAACCTAGATCCATCTTAACCCCGGATATATTGAGTGTCGAGAGGGATCAAATCTCTCAAGGTGTAATCCAGGGGAAATCCTTTTCTCAAGTTTAACACTTTAAAAATAGGTTTGCACCTTAAGAAATATTGAAGGTTCAAAAGTATATGATAATGTGGGGGTATTGAAATAAGTTAAAAATGAGAATACCTTATATATAAAGACGTAAAATTTATATAATATAAATAATATTATTAAAACCTAATATAGATATATCCTCAGGATCTAAGAGATGAGATAAATGAAAGTGACTAAGAAAGAGAGTGCGTGATTTTTAATATTTTACAATCAACTAAGCTTTTTCTGTTTTTTTGTTTTGTTTGTTTGTTTTGTTTTGTTTTTTTAATTTTGATACTTTCCTCAACATAATACAATGGGATCAAATTTAAGAGATATGGGGGATGTTTATAGGGAGAGAGAGGGAGGACAAAAAAAATACATAGAGAGATATAGGTGGAGAGAGGAGGGAGTGACAAGGGAGAGATGGAGAGAGAGGGAGTGAGAGAGGAGAGGGGGGAAGACAAAGAAGGGGGGAGGAGAGAGATAGGGAGAGAAGGGGAATAGAGAGAGGGAGGCACAAATATGGAGGGGAGAGAGAAATGGATAGAGGGAGGGAGATAGTGACAAAGCCGGAGAGAGAGAGAGAGAGAGAGAGAGAGAGAGAGAGAAGGGTAAGAGAGAGAGAGAGAGCAAGACACAAAGATGGAAGGGAGGGAGAGAAGGAGAGATATAAGGAGAGAGCGAAAGAATTGAAGGGAAGATAGAGAGAAAATGTGGGGAGAGATAAAGTGAGGTGGGAGAGAAAGGAAGTGAAAAAAAGGAAGAGAGAAATGACTCAAGAGAAATAAGGAGAGAGAGTTGCAGTTGGAGGGGGAGAGAGAGGGATGGAAGAAGAAATACATTGGGGGAGAAAGGTGGAGAGAGAGGGAATGACAAGGGAGCAATGGAGAGAGAGTGAGAGAGGAGAGTAGGACAAAAGAGAGAGGGAGAAAAGGGTAAGAAAGAGAGAGGGAGAGATAGATAGATATAGAGAGAGAATGTGTATGTTGCGGTGAGATAGAGAGAGGGAATAAGAAAGATACACATAGATACACATATAGATATTATATAGTCTTATATAACTAGCCTAGATCCATCTCAACGCCAAATCTATCAAGTGTCATGAGGGATCGAATCTCTCGAGATAATCCGGGTGCAATCCTTTTCTCAATCTTCGCACTCAAAAAATATGTTTTCACCTTGATAGATTGCATCCCTCTCGATACTTGATAGATCTGGGGTTAAGATGGATTTAGGCTAGTTTTAATATAAAATATATATAGTTTTTTCAGAGTATATATAAAAGGGGTGTAACATTCTTAAAAATATTAAAATATATAATATATTATATATAGAGTTCTGTGTCCTATGGATATATGTTTTCCATTTTCAAATATAATTGAGGCATGCATTAATGTGAATCATAAATAAAATATTTTAATTTCAATTATATATATATATATATTAAACTATAAATGCATATTAACATGGAATCTACCAAGAACTAATAGGAACAGGAATCAAATATTTCAAAATGTAAATATTTTCTTAAGTTTTGTATTAAAAAAAGTTTGCATCTTGAGAGATTTGGTCTCTCTCCTTGCTTGGTAGATCTAGAATTCAAATAAAACTATGTTAATTTATAAACAATTATAGTAAAAGTGTAACACTTCA
Organism: Pinus taeda; assembly: GCA_000404065.3. Lineage (NCBI taxonomy): Eukaryota > Viridiplantae > Streptophyta > Pinopsida > Pinales > Pinaceae > Pinus > Pinus taeda. The sequence continues at coordinate 20,980 of APFE030632274.1, read as the reverse complement.
GTGAAATATAAAAGTTAAATATATAAAATAACATATTTAATTTTAAAAAATATTACAATTTTTAAATTTGATGACAAATTAATTATATATATATAATTTTGGCCAATCTCGATAGGAGTTAAGGGAATGGGGTCGAGTGGCTAGCCCTTGCTACCTTGACCCTTATTCGTGGATCTCTTAATCTGAAGAAGTGCATCTTTTGCGTACCAAATGGGATACTCTTGGGCCATCTTTTCTGCAAGCAAGGGTTGATGGTGGACCCTGCCAAAATTGCAGTGATTATTAATCTGGAGCCTCCAAGGAATGTAAAATCGTTGCACACAACATTGGGACATACATGATAATGTAGGAAATTCATCAAAACGTATGCGCAGATCACTGTGCCCATGGAAAAATTATTGAAGAAGGATGCGGCATTTTTTTGGGATGATGATTGTGAGAAAAGCTTAGATGTATTGAAGGAGAACATGGTTACAACACCTATTCTGGTATTCCCTGACTAGAAAAAATAATTCCATGTACATGTAGATGCATCCTGCTTAACACTAGGAGTAGTGTTAACCCAACCACGTGCAGGTGATATTGACCATGTCTCTTTTTACCTCTACCTCCCTCCCTTCTACTCTTTGAATTTGTCTATATCTTCCCCTCATTCCTTCTTTCTCCCTCTCCCTCTCTCCCACTATGTGTCTTCCCCTTCTATCTCCCACCGCCCTCTCTCTCTCTCTCTCACATACACACACATGCTCACTCTTTCTTCCTCACCACCCTTCCACTCTCTCCCAAACTATTCCCCTCTTATCCACTAACCCTTTATCTTTCATCCATAAAATTCCACACCTCTTTCCCTATTAACCCATGTTCCCCCCTTCTCACTCTCTACTCCATGACTCTCTCTCTCTCTCTCTCTTTCTCTCTCTCTCTCTCCACCTAAATATTTCACACTCTCCCTACATCAATCTAATCCTTTATGCTTAACTCCCTCTCTCCACCCTCCTCCCTCCTCCTTCCTCTCTTTCACTATACCTCCTTATCTCCCTTAATCCCTCCTTTAGAACAACAACACCTAAAACAAATTCTTCATAATGAAGATATGGCCAATTGAAAATAAAGTAGTTTATTTTTCTCCATCTTCGTGGTCTTGATACAACTAATAGAGAAAAGGTAGATATCTTTTTTGGGGACTAGTTATCTTAAGCGGGAAGAAATTCACTGGAGAGAGATAGGGAGAGAAATAGGCTTGGTTATAATACCATGGGCCAATAGCACGGTTTATCAATACCACATGCCCAAAACTCATAACTTATTTCACAGTCAAAATATTTTATAACCAATAAAGATCTATATTAACCCCGATCTATCAAGCATCGAGAGAGACCAAATATATCGAGGTGCAATCCAGGTGAAATCCTTTTCTCAAGTTTAACACTCAAAAAATAGGTTTTCACCTTAAGAAATGTTCAAGGTTCAAAAGTATATGGTAATGTGGGGGTATTGAAATAAGTAAAAAATGAGAATACATTATATATAAAGATGTGAAATTTATATCATATAAATAATATTATTAAAACCAAATATAGATATATCCTTAGGATCTAAGAGATGAGATAAATGAAAGTGACTAAGAAAGAGAGTGCATGATTTTTAATATTTTACAATCAACTAAGTTTTTTTTGTTTTTTGTTTGTTTGTTTTGTTTTGTTTTTTAATTTGGATACTTTCCTAAACATAATACAATGGGATCAAATTTAAGAGAGAGGGGGAGGGGGGTGTTTATGGGGAGAGAGAGGGAGGACAAAAAAATTACATAGAGAGATAGAGGTGGAGAGAGGAGGGAGTGACAAGGGAGAGATGGAGAGAGAGTGAGTGAGAGATGAGGGGGGGAGACAAAGAAGGTGGGAGGAGAGAGATAGGGAGAGAAGGGGAATAGAGATAGGGAGGCACAAAGATGGAGGGGAGAAAGAAATGGAGAGAGGGAGGTAGATAGTGACAAAGTCGGAGGGAAAAGAGAGAGAGAGAGAGAAAGAAGGGTAGAGAGTTGGAGTTGCAGGGGGAGAGAGAGGGATGGAAGAAGAAACACATTGAGGGGGAAAGGTGGAGAGAGAGAGGGATTGATAAGGGAGCAATGGAGAGAGGGTGAGAGAGGAGAGTAAGACGGAAGAGAGAGGGAGAAAAGGGTAAGAGAGAGAGAGGGAGAGATAGATAGATATAGAGAGAGAATGTGTATGTTTGGCAGTGAGATAGAAAGAGGGAATAAGAAAGAGACACATAGATACAAATATAGATATTATATAGTCTTATATAACCAACCTAGATCCATTTAACCCCAAATCTATCAAGTGTCGAAATGGATCGAATCTCTCAAGGTGCAATCTAGGTGCAATCCTTTTCTCAAGCTTCCCACTCCAAAAATAGGTTTGCACCTTGATAGATTGGATCCCTCTCAGTGCTTGATAGATCCAGGGTTAAGAAGGATTTAGGTTGGTTTTAATATAAACTATATATAGCTTTTTAAGAGTATATATAAAAGGGGTGTAACATTTTTAAAAATATTAAAAAAAATAATTATATATAGAGTTTGTGTCCTATGGATATATGTTTTCCACTTTCAAATATAATTGAGGCATGTATTAACCCGAATCTATAAATAAATATTTTAATGTCCAATTATTATATACATATATACATATATACATATACATATATTAAACTATAATATTTTATTAGTGCATTGCTCAAAATCAACATAAATGCATATTAACATGGAATTTACCAAGAGCTAATAGGAATAGGAATCAAATATTTCAACATGTAAGTATTTTTTTAATTTTTGTATTAAGAAAAAACTTTGCATCTTGAGAGATTTAGTCTTTTTGTATTAAGAAAAAACTTTGCATCTTGAGAGATTTAGTCTCTCTCCTTTCTTGGTAGATCCAAACTTCAAATAAAACTATGTTAATTTATAAACAATTATAGTAAAAGTGTAATACTTCAATGAAATATAAAAGTTAAATATATAACTAAAAAAAACATTTTTAAATTTAAATATTATTAATTTTTTAAATTTAAATATATACATATATAAATTTTGGCCAATCTCGATAGGATTTGAGGGAATCGGGTTGAGTTGTGAGAAACTACTCGGGAAAGTGCCGAGCCTGTGTAAGCCAAAAGAGAAGCCATGGGGTTGAGGTCACAACTACAAAGTTGCTCACTACCACGAGGAGCAGGGGTTATCAGTGCCTCATAAAAACAAAGTAAAAGTGACTAGCATAGAAAGGGGGCTTACTTTTGGGTCGAGCGACTCCATGCATGCAATTTGAGACAAAACCAAATAAATAATCAACCTGTGAAGCCAATGCATGGAGAGGATACAAATAAACAAAAGCTACAACTGAAAATACAAGTATAGCCGAGAAAAAGTTGACCACAAAGACTGATACAGAGGGTTTCACACCTAGGTCTCGAAGCCAAGCACAAAACAGGCCTAGACGTCATCCAAAGGTGAAAATCCACACCACATTGCAAACCAGACACACTAAAAGTGAAATCTGAAACAAGTGATAGAGCAAACCTTCGTATAGCACAACCAGAAACCTTTCTCACCAACAACATAGCGGCACAACAAAAAAGAACAATGCTTAAGCCTTGATCTTTTGTGGTTGGACTTCTTACTTAGTTTTTGAACTTTCTCTAATTATGTGGCACATCGAATGGTTTTACTATGACATATTCTATTCCCTTTTGGGATTTTTGTGGGCTTGTGTGCTCTATTTTTTGCTTGGTTGCACCTATGTGGCCAATTTTATTTAAATGGTGTGGGGATGGTGTTTAGATTAGTGAAGAGGCATGTTACAAGTCTGCTGCTAATGTTGGATACTTGTAGGAAGTATAATCTATCCCTTAATTTGAATAAGTGCATGGCATTGTCTGCAAGCAAGGGTTGATGGTGACTGATTATCAATGTGGAGCCTCCAAGCAATGTAAAATAGCTACACATTTGGGACATTAAAATTTTTAATAGTTAACTTGAGAATACAATCTCTTTTTTGGAAAATTGGAATGACAAGAAGCTCCTATTAATACATCAAGCATCATTGGATATCACTCCAACTCAAAAGAGGCCATAATAGAGTATTAGTGAAACCTTGTCCTATGCCGTATTTGATTGGGAAAAACAATTTCGAAATCACTATATATTCTCTTGTTTTAGCTAACGATCTTATTATCTCCTTATTGTACATGACCAACTGAAAACAAGTATCCTAATTAATATTAGTTCATTAAATTTATATGCAATCGTGAATCAGAATAGAAAATGGGTTCACCGATATTCATAGGGCCAATGTTTTGAACATATATGCCATTAAGTGCAATTTGGTACAGGAAAAGTGATGTATGTAGGTTTGGAGGTGTGATATTTCATATATTATCTTGGAGAAAACTAGTGGATACAAATGGAGAGAACTAGTAGATACAAATGTATGTGAACTGGGAAAAATAGTCATATTTTTTTAAGGAAAAAGAAATCCTAAGGCAAGTAAAACAGGAAATCAAAGCTATCATAAGGAACTAAAGGAATCCAAAAAAAACTAAAAATTAAAAAAACCATGTTTGAGTATAATGAATTCTTCCAAATGGAAGCTAAGGTCAAAATACTCAAAGCTTAAGATTGAAACTAAAATAACATGTATTAAAATGATTTAACAAATGTTTTATTTATTAAAAAAAAAAAATTATATTATATATAGTTATGATATACTTTTAACTACTATACATTTAATATAATGTATATAATTATTGCTTCCAAAACAACGTAGATTTTGTCACAAATAATATTAGAGCAAATGCAGAGGGTCAAGTTCATGCCTACCTTCCTTACTGAACACTTCAAATTTCTGCACAGTTCAAAATTTCATTGCATAGAAGAATAAAAGATAAGTTTTCTAGATTTCATGCACCACTACATAAAAGAGAAGATATTTACAATACGATTTGAAACAGAGAAGTAGGTTTTCCTCAAGTTGCCAACACTAATAAAATCAGTTCAGTTCCACCTGACTTCAAAAAAAATCTTGGGACCGCCGGACGATTCTGCTAACTTTCTTCTTGAATTCATCTCTGTGCTCTCGCCATTCTTTCGCTGCATCGACGTTGGCAGGTGATTCATCATTGGGACTAGAGAGCATTGATATGATACTCAAAAGAATAGTTTCAACTGTGTGCACAGGTAACCATCGTTCACTAGCAAGCTCATAGCCATTTGGATCATCCCCGGGTGCATGGAGAATGGAAATGCAAACACGGCCGTCTGGATAAACATTTGGATGCCACATTTCTGACGTAAATCTCACTGATGGAGGACTATTTGGATAGTTGGGTGGAAAACTCATGATAGCATTAAAATATCCACCTTCGTATAATGTGTCTGGTGGCCCCATTATGGCTACATTCCATTCAAAAACGTTAGCATCATCTATAAGTCCAGCCGAAAATCCATCCACTGGATTCCTAGACAACTCTTTGAGTTGCTTGCAAAGTAGAAGACTCGCCTGGCACTCTCCCATGGTGTCCTGTGAACATCCTCAGATTATAAATCCCGCAGAATCCACTCGGAACAACGTTGGATTAGAAATCCCTGTGAAATCGACAATATCCACAACGCGACCGTATATTGAAGAAGCCGAGGATGAGATTGCCCTCGACAACGATACTGGTATTGAATATGGATATCAATACAGAAGCTCTTTGCCTTTATACCATCGGAGAATCGCATCAAGAACAATAACTAACTTTTATTAATAGGAAGATTCAAGAGGGTAGTATTTACGATAAAATTTTATAGTAATAACCAACAACGTTCATGTCGGTCATTCACTTCTTATATTTTATTCATATTAATGTCCAAAAATAATAATAATCCATAATATGGATTAGTGTTTTTATTTTATTCATATTAATAACCAAAAATAATAATAAGATGGATCTTAAAATATCATTTTTATTTTATTAATAGAATTTTTAAGTTAAATTTGTAATTAGAGAGGCTCTCTACAACTTAATATAGGTTAGATGTAATCTACCGTGTGTACACAATTTTAAATATTAATCTAATTAAAAAGAAGAAGTTAAAAGTAATATTAAGTGTAAACATTTAAATACTTGCTTAAACAATAATAAAAAATTAAAAGTAATATAAGCATAGCATCCAAGATGAGTGTAAACATTTAAATGTTGGTTCAATTAACAATAAACATTTAAAATATTAAAAATAATAAAATTCAATTTGTTATATTTTGATTTTGTTATTAATTTTTGAATAGGCTTTGTTACAATACCATGGTTTATCAATACCACATGGATATTATTAACTTGTAAAAATAGTCTTTGTTACAATATAATGGGCCGATACCATGGCTTATCAATACCACATGCCCAAAACACATAACTTATTTCACAATCAAAATATTTTATAACAATATGAAAAGACCCTTAACTAAGGGTATTATTAACTTGTAAATAGGTTTTGTTACAATACTATGGCTTATCAATACTATATGCCCAGAAACCATAATATATTTGCAATAAAAATATTTTAATTTCATTTCATTTTATAACATTTTTTTAATTGAATCTAAAAGGAAAAAGTTATAATTACTTTTGAGATATATCTAAACCTTGTATCCTCACAACTACTAAAAATATTCTCATATGAATTAAATTAAGGTTTTAATAAAGTTAAAAATGAGAATACTTTATATATAAAGCCCTGAAATTTATATAATATAAATAATATTATTAAAAACCAATATAGATATACCCTAAGGATCTAAACAGTGAGTGAAATCAAAGTGATTAACGATAATAGAAGAAAGAGAGTGCATGTTTTTTCTAAGTATTTCATTATTGTATTTTAGCTAACATGATTGATCCAAAATATAGGTTCAATATTTTGCAACCAATTAAGTTTTTTTTTTTAGATACTTTCCTAAACAAATACATAGAGATATGGAGGTAGAGAGAGAGAGGGATTGTGTCATATCTCTACCTAATAACACGCACACAAAAAAAAATAATCTTACATTATTCACTCCAGGCATTACATAACACTGCACGTTTATGTACTTGGTTTTGTTTTCCGGTTTGACTGTCACATAGTCAATAATTTAGGTGATCGGAAAGGTTCTCCGATGGATGACTATTTTTGCACATTTAATTTATGGTACCACCCGTCATGGTCACCTCAATATCTCACTAGTTGCCGATTCCTCTTACACTTTACATCTCGCTTGATATTTATTTCTCTGCTCTGTCATGTGACATGGCACGGCTAGGCATACCATCGGATGCTGAGCTCCTTGGGCTTCTCCCATCATATACGGTGAAGATTGTAGGTAGCTGATCTAAGGGTTGATTTTAGTTCTAGGGTTTTGGGCATTCGTTTACTCCAGTTGTATGCCTCATACTGCCCATTTGTCTTAGCACTAGCTCCAGCTCTGCTCCGCCTTCCTTTGCACTGAATTTACCTATAAATTTCGTGTTCACAACCCTTATTCGATGTATAGGAGCTTATCTACCCAGCGTTCATGTAAGGGTTCTATGTTGTTTTGTTTAATTGAATTCGACTCCTTCCTCCTTGAATGATTTGCATTGTTATTTTTATGATGGTAACAGTCCCTTTTGTTTGTCTGTTGGTTGAAGGAGGAATGAGTGCGGCCAAGAAGTGCCTGCTTTCAAAGTGGAATGGCGAAGCTTCTTAGGCTATCACCCTCTAGCGTTGGCCACCAGTAAGCACCATTACTTCCGATGCAGGGTTCCTTGTTTTGAATGGTTTTGTCTAGAAGTGTTAGCGTATACCAGCTGCCCACTTCGAGGGTTTATATATATATATATATATATATATTGTTTCAGATGCGGTGACAGCTGCTAGAGTACCCTGATCAGGGATTTGGCCATACCGACACATCTTCAGGCTTTTAACGCCTTCTGGCTAGTTGTGTTTTTCTCTTTATGTCTACAAGCTACTTGGGTCTATTTGTAAAGACTGTTAAGGAATTATTTGGGACTGAGCCCTCTGAAGGTTTTTTCGTTTGCTTTTGTTATTGTCACTATGTTATTTCCAGTTTCTAGAAAAGCACCTCGAGTCCATTTGTAAATACTCAGCCGTGCTAAACATGTCGAATTAAAGTCAAATTCCTTACAGCTTCTGATCATGCTTTCTTTTGTGAAACTATACTTCTGGTAATGGAAATATAATCCCTCTAAGTATACAGTTGAATTTTGTTTACTATTCCGGCTCTATTGTACTGCTTTTGAGATATAGTTTATGTGCTTATATACTTAGTGAGAGTCCAAGCTTTATTTACACAGGGTTTAGAATTAAAGTCTGTCATAGTCGGTATTATATGGCCGATAATTCTTAAATTGCTCTGGTTTGGTGCCTTTCTATTTTGCGCATGCATTCATTCCACAATATTGTAATGTGACTACCTTTTTATCTGGTAATGGGTATAAATTATCTCTTCCATCTCCGATTATGGAGTTTATGCATTTAACATAGTACAACTATTACTAGAGCTTATCATAGTTTATATGTATGTGAATCCTGTTCTTAGTAAATGGCAGATATTTTTGAATTCTTTTGTAGATTTGTTACAATTTTTCCTTTTTTCGCTATAATGGAATTTGGGGGGGTTTTAGGGCCATCTGCACCTACCTGGTTCTCATCGGATGAGCTGTCTTTCACGCTGTTATTTCATTTTCTTTGTATGTTCACGAGAAAGTTTCCCTGTTTGTCTAATTTATTGTCTCTCTTTTCTTTCATGAATCACTTGTACGCCATTACCATTGCTACTGTATTTTTCAAAACCTTGGATATAACTAATTTCCTGTTCCAATAGATTCCTTTACCTTTTTCTTTGATCTTAAATTTAAGAACGTTTTCTTTAAAAGAAAAAACAAAACTACTCGACAATATTTTTTTATTTTCTAGAATACAAAGGAAAGAGAGCTAAATCTTCATCAAGCAGTCATCTGCTATTCACAAAAGTAAACCCCTCCATCTTTCTTTTTATTAATAATATGAAACACATAAGAGTTCATGTGGCAGATTCCCTTAGAGGTTTTCTCTACTTACCTGGTCCTTTCAGGTTGTAAAGAGCTCCTCGAAAAATTCACCTAGGTTCTTTGCTTTTCCTTGACCACCCGACCTTGAGATTCATCTTTCAGGACCAGAATCTCCCCCTAGCTCTCTTGCAAGACCACTGTCCTCACCAAGACGCATGCACCTAGTGCTGGGCTATTTGGTCATCACCAGACTTAGCCATTATTGCTCTTTTTCTTCTGCTTGTCCCTACAGCATAGATTTCACCTTCCCCCTCTTCCTTTTCTCTAGAAGCCCTTCCAGTTAGGGGAGGTAGTTAGGGTTGCACTCACAGCAACCGTCTTTTCCCAACTTCCTCCTCAAGAAGTTGCGAGCACTTCTAAGAAACATTTCTTATTTTTTTTTTAAATAATAAAAAGATTATTAAACTTCAAACAGCTAATATTGTCATATTCAGTTTGTCTTTTACCACGGTAAAGTTAAATATTTACATTTTCTCGGGGCATCACATCTCCCCCTCTTGAAATTGGACATCGTCCCGATGTCCTTTGACCATGAACAATCCTGGGTAAGCCTTTTTCATGAGCTCTTCATCTTCCCAGGTGGCCTCGTCAGGCCTAAAGTGCTGCCACTGCACTTTAACTTGGGTAATAGCTCGCTTCCACAGCATTACTTCTCTCCGGTCGAGGATGTTCAGTGGTTTGACCAAGATTTCTCCTTCCAGTTTGACCTACAACATACAACATCCTATATTAGTTTTCTTTTAAAGGAAAAAGACTTAGTCCGATTTGCTGGAGATAATTCTCACCTATATATCCTGCCATCTGATTACATGTTTAGGATCATAAACATATTTTTTCAACACAGAAACATGAAAGACGTTGTGGACCCATATGTGACTTGGCAAGGCAAGCTAGTAAGCCACCGGCCCGATTCTTGCTAAGACTTGGAATGGTCCACAAAATCAAGGTGCCAGCTTAGCACACTCGCTCCACTGTAACATGCTCTTTTTTGCTCGAATCCTCACATATACATGATCACCAACTTGATATTCCTTAAACCTTCTTTTCTGATCTGCAAAACTCTTTTGCCTATCGTGAGCTGCCTTTAAATTGACTTGCACTTCCTTAACCGTTTCCCATTTCCTTAAGCATGTCAGGTCCCACCACTAACCTGTCTTCCGGTCCACCCCAGCTTGAGGTGTGCGGCACTTCCGCCCATACAATACTTCATATTGGCTCATCTGCAATGATGTATGATAACCATTATTATATGCGAACTCGACGAGGTGCAGATAATCTTCCCACTTGGTCGGTTTATGCATTACATAAGTCCATAACATGTCTTCCACCACCTGGTTCACCCATTCTGTTTTTCCGTCAGTCTGAGGGTGATAAGCTATATTGAAATTCAACTGAGTTCCCAATTCTCCAAATAGTGTTCTCCAAAAGGTTGAGGTGAATTTTACATTGCGGTCTGAAATTATTGTTTTAGGTAACCCATGCAGCTTAAATATATTCTGCATGAAGATATGGGCAATTTGCACAGCTCTAAAGGTAGATTGCACAGGTATAAATGTGCCAATTTACTTATTTTGTCCACCACCACCATGATGGAATCATTATTTTTCTTTGTTTTGGGCAAACCCGTTATGAAGTCCATGGAGATGGTTTCCCACTTCCATTCTGTAATGGGTAATGGTTGTAGTAACCTCGCAGGATGTTGATGCTCTGCCTTAATTTGTTGGCACTCCAAACAACGTGCCAGGTATTCAACCACATCTCTCTTCATACCTGGCCAATAATACTCCTTTCGGAGCGAGGTGATCATTTTCTGATATCTTGGGTGACCAGCATAGTGACTTTTATGAAATTCATCCAATAGCAAGTTTTTAATGCTATTTTGGTTGGGCACATACAACCTTTTCTTGTAATTCAGCATTCCAGTAACATCTACTGATAACCTTACTGATTTTCTAGGTTGGTTGACTGTTGTACTTGTTGTTTTATTTGTTGATATACAGATCTTATTCTTCTGCTTTTTTAATCATTTCTTTGAAGGGGCTTTTCCATTCGCTATAGGAAATATCATATAGACATTGTAATTTCCAACTTAGAGTGTCCGCCACCCGATTCTCTTTCCTTTTCAAATGCTTGATCTCGAAATCAAAACCACTTAGAAAATCCACCCACCATGCTTGCTTGGCATTTAAGGTGGGCTGGCTAAAATAACTAGTTAGACTGTGGTGGTCTATCAATAATAAAAAATTTCTACCCAAAAGGTAATTTCGCCACATTTTCAAGGCGTGAATAATGGCTGCCAATTCTAGATCATAAGCAGAATATTTCTTCTCACGTTCTTTCAGTTTCCTGGACTTGTAAGTGATTAGCTTCCCTTATTACATCAACATGCCTCCTACACCCTCCTTGCTTGCGTCAGTGCACACCACATAATCCTTGTTGGGGTCAGCTATGCTCAGAATGGGTGCGGTGGTGAGCAGATGCTTAAGCTGCTCAAAACTTTTTTGGAATTCTGGGGTCCATCTAAAAGCTCTTCCCTTTTTCTGTAAGGAAGTAATAGGGTGCACTACTCTTGAGAATCCTTCTACAAATCATTTGTGATAACCGGCTAATCCCATGAAGGATCAGATGTTTGCCACATCCCTTGGTACAGGCCACTCCATTATGGTCTTTATCTTTTCGGGGTCCACCACGATCCCTTATTTCGTGATTATATGCCCCAAAGAAGTCGAATTTGCTGAACTTGGCATATAGCTGGTGTTCTCAGAGGGTTTGTAGCACAAGCCTAAGGTGCTCCTTGTGTTCTTCCACAGTGCAAGAATATATCAGTATATCATCAATAAAGATCAACACAAATCGATCCAAATATTAATGAAATATGTTGTTCATTAAACACATAAAGGTCACAGGGGAGTTAGTTAACCCAATGGGTAGCACCACAAACTTGTAATGTCCATACCTTATTCTAAATGCAATCTTAGCTATGTCCTCCTCCTTAATCCTAATTTGGTGATAACCCAATCGCAAATCGATCTTGGAAAATACTGTTGCTCCCTTTAATTGATAAAAAAATCCATCGATCTAGGGTAAAGGGTACTTGTTTTTTATAGTCATTTTATTCAACTGATGATAATCTATACACATGCGAAGAGTCCCATCCTTTTTCTTCACAAACAATACCAGAGCTCCCCAGGGAGACACGCTGGGGTGAATGTAGTTTTTGTCCAACAGTTCCTCTAACTGCATATTTAACTTTGTTAACTCTAGTGTACTCATTCTGTAGGGTGCTCGGGATACCGGGGCTACCCCTGGTACCAATTCGATAGTAAAATATATATCTCTTTTAGGGGGCAGTCCAGGAATCTCCTCCGGAAACACATCAGCAAATTCCTGTATCACAGGGATGTTGTTCAATGTGGCTATTTTATCTTTCGAGTTAGCATAGCCTACTTGGATGGCATAAATCTGAAATCCTTTCCTAATGCATTTTTCTAACTGAGAGGTGGTTATTGACCGAATCTGCACAGGTCGCTTAATTCCTTGCATCTCTTGCCTTATTCCAAGTTCATCCCTGTAATAGATAGTTTTTGTTTTACAGTTGACGAGGGATCAATGTTTTTCTAACCAATCCATACCAATTAGAACGTCATATGAGCCAAGGGGAATTACATTTAAATATAGCATCATCGGCTGTCCTGCTATCTTTAAAGGGCAGTTATTGACTTTTGCAAGCACTTGTCTCTTGGCCCCTGTAGCCAGCTGTACTAGCCAAGGGTTCTTGAATTTAACAAGTTGAAGTTTACAATGCTCTACAACCTTAGGACTAATATAGCTTAATGTGGCTCCAGGATCAATTAAAATAGTTACAGTAAGGTCTAAAATTTTACCTTAGAATTCCACCATGGTCAGCTGGTACTCTGCCTGATGATCTTCCAGGGCAGCATTAATCCTTTGGTAGACTATGTCCTACGTCACCGATTGTCGATGCTTCATGGATCTAGGAAATCTGTTCAGTTCCCTTCCATTGAGGGCAGTTTTTAACGTAGTGAGGTCCGCCGTAGCCCCAACACTATACGGGGGGGCTTGCTGTCCCTTCACTGTCAAATTTTCCTGGTGGTTCACTGATCCTTGACTCACGAGTTGGCTTTGACTTGAGGGAGCTTTTTGGTAGATTTTTATTGTTTTTCCCTTTGTCAAGGCCCTTGCTATCTCCACCTCGATTCCCTTTATTGTTCCTAGCCAATTTTTTGTTTCTCTTATCAGCCCATCTTTTACTTGGAACTTCTCCCTTCTGTTTACTTTGTTGGTAACAAATTCTGGCTTTGCGTATTACTTCATCCATTGTTTTTGGATTGTCAAACTCAATCCTTTCCCTCATATTTGAGGGTAGGCTATTGACAAACCTCTGTACTTTAGCATTTTCCTCCCTAATATAAGGTACATAACGAAGTAATGATGTAAAATGAGTAATAAATTCATCCATGGTCTATTGTCCCAAATGCAAGTTATGGAATTCCCTCACCTTTTCATCATAGAAGCATGTTGTCAGGTACCTCTCATTGAAATATCTTTGAAATTTGTTCCAGGTAATATTCTTCTCACTTACTCCTCTCACAATCTTGACTTCCTCCCACCATAGAGTGGTTTTCCCTTGTAATTGCAAAATTGCTAACCGTGCCTTGAGTTTGTGATCGCATTCATATAGCTGGAAGTATTTGTTCATATTAATCAACCATGCCTCAGCTGCTTCCTCTTGTTCTCCATCAAAGTGTGGCAGTTTGATCTTACGAAATTCCCCTTGCAACTCTATCCATTGCCTTTTTGATGTCTGCTGCTCGGAAGCGTTATCAGATCGTTCTTCCCGTTCTTCATCCCTTCCTTCTGACCCTTCTGGTTTTGTGTGGTGATTGTGTTCCACCGACACTCTTTGCTGCTCAGCACTGGGATTCATCGGTTGCTGATTCTACTTATCTGATAGGCTCTTTAAAATTCTTTCTTGCTTCATGGTTAACCTTGCGTTATCCTCCCATAATCAAGCCATTTCATTTTTTAGTTCCTGTATTGTCTCTAATATTGCAAGGTTCGTATTGTGAGTCTCCTCTCCAAGTTGTACCCATAATTCTGGGTTATTCCTAGGGCTTGTTGCATGTCCCTGGCCTGCTACAAACCTATGTGGAGCACTTCCTGCCCTTCGCTTATTGGTTGTCTTCTATTTTCCCCCCTGGTCTTAGCCTAAAAATAGAACCAAAAGAAAGGTTAACATATTAACTTCTTTCCTGTAAATATAAGTAGAATTGCAACTGCAAAATATGTAATGATTTTACTTCGTCTGGTTTTTCTTTTTTTTTGGTCCCAGAGGCCACAATTTTTGACACTGGGCTTTGATACCACTTGTCATATATCTACCTAATAACACCCAAAAAAAAATCTTACATTATTCACTTCAGGCATTACATAATACTGCATGTTTACGTACTTGGTTTCGTTTTCCGGTTTGACTGTCACATAGTTAATAATTTAGGTGATTGGAAAGGTTCTCCGATGGATGACTGTTTTTGCACATTTAATTTATGGTACCACCCATCATGGTCACCTTAATATCTCACCAGCTGTCGACTCCTCCTACACTTTACATCTGGCTTGATATTTATTTCTCTGCTTTGTCATGTGACATGGCACGGGCAAGCGTACCATTGGCTGCCAAGGTCCTTGGGCTTCTCCCGTCATCTACGGTGAAGATTGCAGGTAGCTCATCTAAGGGTTGAGTTTAGTTCTGGGGTTTTGGGCTTTTGTTTACTCCAGTCATATGCCTCATACCGCTCATTTGTCTTGGTGCTAGCTCCAGCTCTACTCCGCCTTCCTTCGCACTGAGTTTACTTGTAAGTTTTGTGCTCACAACCCCGATTCGGTGTACAGGAGCTTATCTACCCGGCGTTCAAGTGACTCATGCATTCATGTAAGGGTTATATGTTGTTTTGTTTAATTGAATTCGACTCCTTCCTCCTTGAATGATTTGCATTGTTATTTTTATGACGGTAACAGTCCCTTTTGTTTGTCTACTGGTTGAAGGAGGAATGAAAGTGGCCAAGAAGCACTTGCTTGCAAAGTGGAATGGCGAAGCTTCTCAGGCTATCACCCTCTAGCACTGGCCATCGGTAAGCCCCATTACTTTTGATGTAGGATTCCTTGCTTTGAGTGGTTTCATCAAGAAGTGTTAGTGTATACCGGCTACCCACTTCTAGGGTTTATAGTTATATATAATATAAATATATATTATACTATATATTATATATATATATATATAATATATATAATATATATATATATATATATATTGTTTCAGATGTGGTGACAGCTGCTAGAGTACCCTGAATAGGGTTTCTCTATAGTCCTTCTCCAATGTTAAGTTGGGTTGTCGGCCCCAGATTACCCTGATCAGGGATTGTTACACTAAAATTTGTCACCATGACTATCTGCAGTTTATATGGCTCCATCAATAGTCATATTGTCCTCCTTGTCAAGCCTCATACCTCTGCTCTTCATGTCAAACTTCAAAAAGAGAGAAAGTCACTTAAAAACATGTTTATCTCTGGGTACACAGGTTCTCTCTACCTTGCCTGTGTGTACGCATCCCAAACACATTGTACCTGCGTACTTGTACGCTCTTTAAGCCAAAGGATGGGTGCGTACCCCTAGAAAGGTCAAAAGGCGCGAGTTTCATCTTTAAAAAGTTACTTGTGGGCACTTCTAGAGCCTTCTAGAAGAGTGTTTGACATGTATTGAGCGCCTCCAGATGGTTCATGCATCCCTATGATAGAGGAA
>APFE030632266.1:3340-27031 GCA_000404065.3 Pinus taeda | reverse complement strand
TCTGTTGACTGAATTTTTCTGTTGATAAGGTGTTCTGGGTTCAGTTCTGTTATTTTGATCTGGTTACTGCAGCTGACTATAATTTATATGTACTTGATGATCATTTGATGTATATGGATCCAGTTTGAAAATTTATGAAAAGTGGTCCTTGAAAAGAAGTAGGGGGTTGTAGCTCCCTTCCAGGAGAGAGTGGAAAACGAGAGAGAGTTGTAGCTCTCTGCAGGTTGCAGCCTGCGTACTGGTAAAGGACTGCACTAGTACAAGACCATTGTAAAAGGAGTTTCTAATTTGAAAGAAGATAGAGACATTTTGCAGCAGGTGGTTTTCACCCACATTGGGTTTCCACCTTATATCTGGTGTTCTTTGATGTGACTGTCTGTTTTTCTTGTTCATGCTCATTGTTTTATTGTACTGATATGCAAAAATAATTCAAAGTATAAATAAGGAAGATTTGGTAAAAGGACTAGATAATACTGATTCACCCCCCCCTCTCAGTATTATTTTCAACATGGTAAGCCTATTTTTTATCATTATGAAACCTTTACCAATGCAACAATTAACTATCCAATTTATGATAAAGATTTATATGTTTTGGTACAAATCGTGAAGAAATGGAAGCATTATTTGATGGGTAAAGAAATGATTATTCATATTGAACATCAGCCTTTGCAATATTTACAATCCCAAACCAAACTACAACAAGCTAGACATTTAAGGTGGATGGCATTCCTACAAAAATTTGATTTTGTAATTAGGTACAAGAAACGTATATACAACAAATTTGTTGATATGTTATCAAGGCCTATTGTTAATTCATCTTTCATTCTTAAACATAACTCAATCATGCATCAAAGTTTTATTGAACAACATGCTCAAGATAACTATTTTAAAGATGTTTATGGAACTCTGATTCAAGAAAATCATGTTGAAGAGTTGGATTATCATGTTCATAACAAGTTGTTGTATCATCTTGGAAATTTATGAGTTGCACAAGGTGAAAGAGTCAATGTCATATTTGAAGCCCACACTCCTCTTGTTGGTGGTCACTTTGGTGTAGGAAAAACAATTTCACAATCTCATAGGTATTATTATTGGCCTCTCATCAATGAAACTATTTCAAGATATGTAAAAGGATGTTCCACGTGTGCTACTAGCAAGCCTAGCAATAGGAAATTGGGTTTGTACACTCCACTTACAATTCCTTCTAGGCCTGGGGAAAGTATTTCTATTTGTAGAATGACTACCAATGTCAAGAAAAAGTCATGATTATCTATATGTTGTTGTGGAATATTTTAGAAAAATGTGTGTTGATGTCATGTAAGAAACATGTTACAGTTGAAAAGACCACAAATACATTCTTCCAAAATGTATGGATTAACTTTGGGTTTCCCACTTCTATTATGTTTTATTGAGATTCTCGATTTGTCGATAAGTTTTGGTCAAGTTTATGGGAACTTATGGACACCAAGTTGAAGAAGAGCACAATGTTTCATCCACAAATTAATGGCCTAACAAAAGTGGTAAACAAAATAGTAGTGCATCTCCTTCGTGTATATTGTGGTAAGCATCCTAAAGTTTGGGATGGGCATTTTCATTACATCTAGCATGCCTACAATCATGTCAAGCCCTCCTCTATGCAAGTATCTCCATTTGAATCTTGTTGGCTTATTTTCCAGAGTATCCTATGGATTTTATATTTGGTAAAGATATTGCAGTAGATGGACATAATGATGTGGACAAAGTCAAGAACTCCATTGAACAAATTCAGCGAGTTCATCAAAGAGTACGAGAACATCTTGAGAAAAGCAAAGAAAAGTACAAATCAGGGCATGAAAAGCATTGAGTTGATCATTATTTCCAAGTGGGAGATCAAGTTTAGTCATATATCAGCAAGGAAAGACTTCAAGGTAAAGGTAAAATGCTCAATTCAATCAAATATGGTCCTTTCGAAATTTTGGAGATGAATGGTAACAACGATTTCAAATTAGATTTGTCACCTTATACACAAATTTATTATGTTGTGAATGTGGAAAACTTGAGATTTTATTAGCCTCCAGTCATTTATGATCATGACGAGAATGTTCAAGTTCCATATATTAAATAATTTTCTCTTGAATATTTACATGAGTTATAGGAAGACACAATCCTTGACAGGAGAATCAGGACTTCACGTAGAGGCAATGCAGAGTATCTTTAAGTGGGGCTCAAAGGTACCAATCTAAGTAAATCAAAGTGGATTGAATTAGGAAAGTGATGGATTTGTACCTCACTTACTTGCTGTGTAAAAGTAGACTTTTGGTGGTCTAAAAGCTTTTAGTGGGGAGGAATGATCTAGGAGATCAAAAATAGGCTCAAAATAAAAGTGCTCAAAATCTCTTGAAACAAATGCCAAATCATATACCTCATCTTTCTAATTCCAATGACGTTTGAATCGCCTCAATCTGACACTGTATGTGAAAGTTATCAGGTTCTAAAGTTTTTGGCAAACAACTAAAAATTCAAATGGTAAGATTGACTAGGTCGTTGATTGGGTAGACCATAGAATGATGCGACGCTGACATTAGCAGGATGACTAGGCAGGTACGATGGCCAGATGGGCCAGTCCCGTGTTGACATGTCGCAAGTTGTACAGGATTAGGTGGCAGAATTTCATTGGTTGCCAAGAGGTGCCACGTGTCCCTCAAGGCCTATGAAAAAATTGGTTAGGGGTCCGAGTGACCAGGCGAGGGTCGACCTTGTAATATTTGGCATGCAAACCAAGCATCGTATCATTAGACTTCATATGTTACTTGTTATATGAATATGGTGGAATTATTTTTAAATTACAAGGTTTTTGGCATTCACAGAGGGGGTGTGGCATATGGCCCTAGGTCCCATACATGTTAACAAGACCATCAAGAGAGGGCTCGGAGCAGGGGGTTGATTCTTGGCCTAGCCTGTGGCCACATGTCTTTGCAAGAGACCAAGGGTAGAGTATCAGTAGGCATGTGGCCTCTAGCCCATACCCTTGGCCATATTACACACCACGTAACCCTGAAAAAGGATAGAAGTTGGGTCGCCGGAACCCAACTAATTGTTCAAAAACTTGCTCAATTTTCCATAGAAATTTCACCACAACCAGGTCAAACTGTCATCTAGAAAATAAACCAAAGGGGGAAAATGTTGTGAGTTTTGCCAGTTTTGTGAATTTGCAGGACAGGTAGTAGAGAAATGGATAAAGAGGGCTAACTTGGTCATTTTTAGCCTTTTTGATCCCAAGAAGAGCCTACATAAGGGTTTTTGGGTATTGTGGACATAATGGCAACATTATTTTTATGATTTGAACATTGTATGTTGATTTAATTTTCATTTGCAACATATAATATAAAGTGCCAACATTGAAAGCTAGACCCAAAGACATAGCCTAGGAGGGGTGAACTCTATCATCAAATTATTGTTTGTGTGATGTCACTTATAGTTTATATTTCTTTCTCTATATTTGAAAATTTTAACTAAAATCAATATTTTTATGTGCTTTGGTAAATTGATCCATTGCTCACAAGACATGAACTAGCTTGCAAACATTTTCAAGAAACCTTCAATTTGTAATTTCAAATCATTAATATAATGTAGTTATATTTTCTTACAAAACATAAATCCAAAGTCCTAACTTAATTTCTAAAACCCATAAATTATTAGGTACTAAAAATATAATTAGTTCATAAAAATATATCCTTCTATATAAAGGTCTTCTACCAGAGTATATATTGTTTATGCAAAGAGATATTCTAATGTTTTACTTTTATTAAAATAAAAATAATACTCTAAATTTTATGGATAATGACTTTGGAAACACAAATATATTGGGTATGTAATAGAGCGATTAATATCTATCATTGTATTGTGATGTTGTATAATCAAAACTTATAAAGCATCCATTGTTGTTTTCTCCAAAATCTAAAATTTAGAACCAAAATAGATATTAAATATAATTACAATGATAGGCGTTATATTATGAGGTTCTTCTTATTGACACTATAGAGATTCATCTGTCTCCATCTAGCATCATCGGTGTCTTCCACATGCCTATTCCGAGTTAGGTTGTTGCTGTTCTGATAAAGGATTGCATGAAAGATTGTGTGAGATCCTTTTGCTAGGGTTCGACATGTTGTGATAAAGGATTGTGTAGTTATAGATGTTTCTATGGAAATAACTATGAGCACATCGTTGTGTAGATGCATGTTTTCTTCTAATGTTTGTGCTTTCTTTGTAGTGGAACCCATTTTCCTAATTTTGGTTTTGATTGGTGCATTTTCAACAAGAAATTTGAGCCTAGTGGTTTAAAAACCAATGTATAATTTGAGCCTAGTGGTATGAAAACCAATGTGCTTTTTCTTTGTGTGTTGTATATTCTACATGTCAAGAACCTTAAGGTCTATGAACTGACCCATCAATGGATTCGAAGCAAAACACTTATCTTTTGTCTCTAAAATAGAATCCCAAAAATCCGAGTGTGCTTCTAGATAATTTGATGCTGAGATGTCCTCCATTGATCGACCTAAGAAGGTGGGGAATTGTCATAATATGCCATTACGAGACCTATTGAAGGGAATGCCTTTAGTTCTGTTCATCTTCACCTGCAATAAAATATCCTACCAAGTGAAAAAAAAAGTTCCTTTGTAACCTATCTAAGGTGGAGAGAGAGAACAAGAACAAAATGGCATAACGTGAAAATAGAAGAGTTCATGTTGATACACCATAGGGTAAGCATCCATTTTCTTCTGTGTGATCTTAGCTACATTCCAATTGTCATAGATAGTGGATTGAATTTTTCATTGGATGCATGTTGTGGCCATTCATTTAAGTATAAACAAGGAAAAACTTATCTACATATTTCTTTTGTAGGTGTTGGCCCCATGTTCCCATTCGTGCTCAATCTTAAGAAGTTTTGCATTCTTGAGAAATTTTGCATTGCCACTTGATTTTGCATTCCCATCAAGGATGACATGCCAAAAGTATTCAAGTTGTTTCTAGTAGCATTTTTCATGCCCAGTCAACTTTTCATACCCATAGTTGGATTTTTAGACTATAATATTAGTCGAGTCATCTTTCCTAAGTTATTTTCATAAGTTGTGTTGTTACGAACCAAGCCTTAGTATGTGCATGCTATTCCATTTTCGAGCTTGGTGCGCATATCATAGTTAAAGCCATGAATTGTTGAATGTGAAATGTTCTAGTTTATGCCTCTTAGGCTTTTTATAACATTGTTCCACATCATACTCAAAGTGAATTGATTTTGTAGATTCTATCTTTGCATTCCAATTAAATCATTCATCCTTTCCTCATCATAAATATGTGCAAAATTAACCTTAATTTCTTGTTGAGCTTGTGGAAGCACTCAACCTCCCTATACTTGTTGAATTCCTATTATTTATTATTCCCCCACTTTGTCCTATGCCTTGAATCCTAGTGGAATCTTCAATTTTTTTTTCACTAAATGCCATTCCAGTTTCTCTACCACTCTAGCTTGCACAATTTATTCCTCCTGATCCAATTTGTTGTGTAGCACCAAATACCATCTCACTTGGGACCTCATTCTGATTCCTAAAGCTCACAATGCGATCTTCGGTGCCATTTTTCCTTTGAAAACCTAGTACCTATACAGACCCATTGTGCAAGCTCATGGAAAATCCTCCTCCATGACCTCTATTTTTAACTCCAAAACTTATTCCTCTATTTACATTACCATTATCACTCACTTCAAAGCCCACACCTACCTGCTCACCACTCTTGTCACCTATAAATCTCATATCTGCTCCATCATAACACCCATTTATGTTTCCCAAGATTATGTATTATTTCCCACTTATGCCATTTTGAGTTCTAAATTTTTCATCTCCATCATCTCGTTCATTATGGTTAATTCCAACTCCACCTCCTCCACCACCAGTGCTATTATTTTTCCCTACAAAGAACTCTACCCCATCACTTCCACTCCCTTGAGCCACAAAATATATCCTAGCACTTCCATTTCCCAATCCCACAAAACCACCAATTCCATTATTGCCAGGATCATGTTGCTCTTCATATTCCATTTCACCCCCATCTTTACCCCCTCCTAGAAGACTCGTCCTCAGGTCAATACCCACTCCCACATAGATGATGTTGTATATTTCTTGCCTCAATGAAATAAACATATTCTCTCTTGCCATTTTCAATTCCATCATTATGGATTGCATACAGTGTATATTTCCAGTCATGGTTAGAGGATCCTCCTACCTTTTCTTATCATCATTGTCATCCTTGATTCCCTATGCCACCACTTCTCTAACATTTTTCTTATCCTTCTCACTCTCCTTTGACATTTCATGAGGCTTCTTGGGCTTATTCCCCTAAAGTTATCTATGTGTCAATAGTGTATAATTGAGTGTGTGGTTGTTAATTGTGGGTTAATTGCTTCTATTTTAGTCTTTTTCCACATGTGTTAACCATACTGTAGATTCATTAATGTAGAAGCATTAGTGATGTTATTTTTAACCACCACATTGTTTATATTATATTTAACCACAAGCCAATAGACAACAGGTTGTTTGGTCTATTTGAACCACATGTAAGTGCACCTACAACAATATTCCCCCACGACAATTTGTAGAGACTACCCACAACTCAACTTAACTCTTATAAAATTTCCAGTTGGTTTTCCACAACCTATTAGTTGATTTATTGATAATGGGTTTGATGTATTACTTGTTCATTGGGAATCAACCCTATACAAATTGAATTTCCTACAATTGAGTTGTTAGTTTATAACTACAACACAATTATTAATTTTTTGGTTCAATGGTTTAATTAATTAGTAGTTGTGCTAATAATTTGTTAATTTTGTGGTGCCATTTCTCATGTTATAAACCACATGCCACATCATTGGATTTCTTTGTATGCTATGCGAAAAGTGCAGGGATTCACATAGCGTAGATTGAAATCCTCAAGCTGTGTGCTTAACCATTCACTATATTCCTTTACATTTAAACAAAAGGTACATATGGTATTTTTCATGATGAGAAAAAATGTCAAAGAGTGTATATTTTTTATTCTAGTTTTATGATGACCCTTGTGATTTGTATCTAGCAAGTTACTGAGACATTAAAATTCTAAAAGTGGATGTCTGGAATATTATTGAGGCATTAGGTGTAAGGCATGACAGATCATGTCAAATTGGATAGACAATATCATCAAGCAATGAGGGCTTCCATTCCTTGGAATCTCCTTGATAATGGGATAGTTTCTTGTATGAGTCATAATATTGATGGTATTATTATTCAAAGAAAACGTAATTACCAAACAAAAAAGAAGTATTACCTCAAAACGGGTACTCGAGCCCAAAAATCCCAAAAAAACATGAATAACAACCCAAAAATAAAAAGTGTTGGTTCTGCATCACCATTTTTTCAGAGTAAATTTTTAATATTTTTTAAAAATAACAGCAAAAAACAATAAAAGCCATTTTTTTTGGTGCAAATAACACCTTGTGATCGAAAAGTGTTGATGCCAGAATAACGTCTTTTTTTTCATGGTACATTTTCAAATTTTTTTAATAATGACGTTAAAAATAAAATATCGTGACTCTAAAAAAATTTAAGTTTCCAATGATTTTCAAGCATGACATAACGATAAAATATCACATCTTTGAAAAGCCTTAAAATTCCAATGATTTTTAAGCATGACATTAAATTTAAAATATCACTTCTTTGAAAAACCTTAAAATTCCAACAATTTTCAAGGAGGGTGCTAAGAAAAAATATTTATAACTGTTTTCAACCATAATTATCCAAGTGGATGTTGGTGGCCACCCATCTATCCCCCTTGGACCCCGACAACTATCTCTTTCAGTTTTTCAATTTCTGTAATTGTAGCACAATTTACTACTTTTAACAGTTTTTCGGGTCCGAAACTTCTGAAGATGTTTTGAGGACCTAAAAGACATTTTTTGGGAAACCTGGGAGCAACATGGGTTCATGGATCAATTTTTCTCTTCCCAAAGTTGTAGTGCTCAGATAGATCTTTCTAACAAGCTATTGTACGCGTCAAATGAAGATCAAGTGCCAAAGTTATGACCCCGGGAAGTTGATGTACCAACTTACCCAAAACGGGGCCCACAATTTGGCGTTTCATCTTCTAGGGTTAGGTTTTGGGATGTTAAGGGTCTTACATTGTTTCTCAACAATAAATAGGCCTTCTAACCTCATTGTAACACAGTTCAGAGGTAGGTAGCCGACACATCTCTTCTCAGAGATAAGCTACCATCAGCCTATCCAGTTTATTTCCATTGTTGTTTGTAAGCATATTTCAGTATTTTACATTAATGAAATGAAGTATTATTTATGCTGCATATCTGTGTTTATGGATATCTCTGTAATTTGTTATGTTCCTATTTAAATCTAGATAAGGGGTATCAGAGCGGTCTGCTTTTTCTCTGTTTTTCTTTGCATGTCCTCGACAAGGTCAGGATATAAGGAGTGAGGGCTTGAACTGGTCGAACCTTTGCAAGACCAGCCCCGCAAATCCCGACGACCTCCCATGGTGGATAAGAAGAAATACGAGGGGGTAGGAGATCCTAAATATTGCTCGAAGAAGCCCTCAAGTGATAAAGGAATGCAATGATGGACAACTTTGCACAGATCCTTCAGCAGCTACCCAGAGGTGATGCATCGGCTTCCAATAGCTACTCTGGAAATGCCACGCCTTTTAAGGTACAAGTTAATTTTAAAATCCCCATCTTCGAGGGTCAAATAGATGTAGATGCCATAGATAAATGGTTAAATCTGCTAGATTGGTATTTTTATGTTCATGATTTTTCTAGTCGGGAAAATATTATTTTCGTTCTTCTTAAAGTAGCCCCCCACGTGAGGGACTAGTGGGAAACATACTGCGAGTAGAAGGATGAAAGTACTGGCTCACTATTTTCAGCCGCACCCACTTGGGATTCATTTCGCGACGTCATCAAAGAGTAGTACTACCATGTCAAAAGCTATGAGGACAAATACATAAAGTGGACCATGCTGCGACAGGGAAGGGACCAAGATATGCTGGAGTTCACAAAAATTTTTTATACCCTTCGCACATAGTTGGGTATCAAGGATTTTAAGCTGTATTTGGTACTCAAATATGGCGGCTGCCTACATAGGTCAATCCAAGAAGATATGGGGTTCCTTAACATCTCCTCGCTCTGCACAACATACCGATATGTTGTTAAAATCGAGCAGAAGTTGAAACAAAAGAAGCGAGACTTTGGATCTGTGAATCCGAAGACCAAAGGACAAAGCCAAGATGGGGTGACCCAAGACAACTTGTCGAAGCTACAAGAAAAGAAAAATGCCATGAAGTCAAAGAAGGACACAGGAAAGTGGTGTGAGTTCCATAAGAGCCCCACTCACAACACAAGTGAGTGTCGGACGAACCAGTCACTGGTGGCCGAATTGAAGGCTTCCGAATCAGATGCATGTTCCAACCCTGAGTCAGAACCTGATAAGGGGAATGGCAAAGGGAAGCAGATCATTGATGTGAGCCCATTTTCATTGTTGCCATAGCCAAGATTCAGAAGAATGATCTAAAAGATCCAGAGGAGGGGAGCGTCTTTTCCACTCACAAATGTGGGTGAAGGGTTCACCGCTACAATTTGTTGTCGACAGTGGCAGCCAAAAGAACCTCATTTCAGCAGAGGTCGTGAAACAGTTGGGCCTATCGACTACACCACACCCATAGTTGTATAGTATCGGGTGGCTTCACCAAGGACGAGATCTTCGAGGTCGCCAGCAGTGCCGCCTTCCCTATAGCATCAAGCCCTTCACAGATGTCGTATTGTGTGATGTTATGCCTTTGGATGTTTGTGATGTACTATTTGGCCAAACATACTTGTGGAGGAGACATGCTATGAATGAGTCAGGCCTCACGTTGTTATTATTAGTTTGTGTAATTCATTATAGAGGATACCAGCGGTAGCCCCACCTACTGCCACCTCTTCGATATCTGCTAAGAAATGCAGCAAGATCATCTCCCAATCTAGGAAATTCTTTTTTCTGTCTGGTTCGCTCCCAAAGTAAGGGGAAGATCGTAGCCACATCCATGACCCCCACAAAGGGTTCCTCCACGCAGTTGCAACAGAAAAGGGATACATTCATGATAGAACATAGGAACAACTTCCCCTCACCCACAGGGGTACCACACAAGTTTCATGTGGGCGAAAAAGTCTGGTTGCATCCGCGGAAAGAACACCTAACAAGAGCCCATCAGAAGCTCAGACCACTCTGACATGGTCCTTACAACATTACCAATGTTGTGGGAAACAATGCTTTGGAGCAAAAAATTCCTCCATTCCTTCGCTTGCACCGAGTGTTGAATGTGGAATGCCCTCAACCATACTTCCCACCATTACTGGACACAGCAGAGATTGCAGAACAGCTCACCAGGGACCAAGCTCTACAGATGGAGGAACTCAACACAATGGGGACCATTGCTTCCTAAGGGGGGAGGAATGATCCAGATGGATGTTGGTGGCCACCCACCTATCCCCCTTGGACCCCCACAACTGTTTCTTTTAGTTTTTCAGTTTCTGTAATTGTAGCACAATTTACTATTTTTAGCAGTTTTTCGGGTCCTAAACTTTTGGAGCCGTTTTGAGGCCCTAAACAACGTTTTTTGGGAAATCTGGGAGCAACATGGGTCCATGGACTGATGTTCCTCTACCCAAAGTTGTAATTCTCATATAGATCTTTCTAACGAGCTATTGTATGCATAAAACGAAGATCGGGTGCCAAAGTTACGAACCCAGGAAGTTGATCTACCAACTTACCCAAAACGGGGCCCACAATTTGGTGTTTCATCTTCTAGGGTTAGGTCTTGGGATGTTAAGGGTTTTACATTGTTTCTCAACAATAAATAGGCCTTCGAGCCTCATTGTAACATAGTTCATAGGAAGGTAGCCTCCACATCTCTTCTCAGAGATAAGCTACCATCGCCTAAGCTGGTTTATTTCCATTGTTGTTTGTAAGCATATTTCAGTGTTTTACATTAATGAAATGAAGTATTATTTCTACTGCATCTCTGTGTTTATTGTTATCTCTGTAATTTGTTGCATTCCTATTTAAATCTAGATCACATAACATTAAAGATAAAATATCATGACTTAGAAAAACATTAAAATCTTGACAATTTTTCCACCATGAAATTAAAACCAAAGATTATGACTACAAAATAATATTAAATTTTCAAAATATTTCAAGCATGACATTATGGAAAAATTTTATGACTAAAAACACTTCAAAAATGAACACCTGAATGAAAGAGTTATTATACCAAGAGTAATTTTTTTAAAATGCTAAATGTATAGCGATTTTGAAATCTTAGCCTAAGACAACTCGACACATTGCAAAAAAAAATTAAAAATCAACTATCAAATTGCGCATAATGGGATCGGGTTGCTAGACAAGCATCGACATGAACCCTACAAAAAAACAAAATATATCTATGAAAGATATATATATATATTATATATATATATATATATATATATATAATATATATATATATATATATATATAATATATTATATAATATATATATATATATATATATATATATATATATATATAAACAAAAACAAAAATTTCAAATATTCAAAATAATAATATAATATAACAGCAATAAAATATAAAAACAATGACAAAAAATCAAATATAAAAAATATATGAAAAAAAAATTCAAAAATTCAAAATAATAAAAATAATAATAATAATAACAAGTAATAAAACAAAACAAAAAACATGACCAAAAAAATCAAATCTAAAAAATATATAGTAATGACAACATAAAAAGAGACTGAAAATGATTTGCTTGAATTAATTTGTTTATTGGACTGAACTCATTACATTGTTGTGTGCTTCATTCTATTTGTAAAAACCAAAAATATTGATTTTCTCATCTTAGAGGATATATTGTTGTGTTTGAAAGAAGTGTTTTAGGAGATAAACTTCTGATATTTGAGATCTGAGACGAGGAGGCAAGGGAGGGATGGAGGAAACCCTAACACAGATAGTCGTTCTGAACAAGGATTACGAATAACTTTGCTCTGTTTCCACTATTAACCGTTTGACCTCTGTAGGTGCACTTTGTCACTCTCTGTCATCTGTTGGCTGCAGTCTATGCTTCCTGTTGTCACTATTGCATTTCATTTTTAACGGGACTATTGCATTATGTCGGACATGGAGTTAGAGGACGTGGATTATTTTGTTGATCTTAACCCGTATGTCCCTATTTTTCATAGCCCTAACCATATGCCGGTTTTTCTCTACTGCCCACCCGAATCCTTCTAAATTGCTCCTATTTGTCTCACCTCCCATCGTTACTCTCCTCAAACCATCTTCATCTGGCCTCCCCTTCACCACCCTCTCCATTGATTCCCCAGAGATTGATTGCCCTCTGCTCTTGCTAGTGACCCTCCACCTACTTACTGCATGCTCGCCATCATCCCCTCCTTTCAAACCCTCATCTTCTGGGGATCTAGCACACTCACCGCCCTTTGTGCTCCCCTCTGAGGCTGGTCACATCTCTAAGCCTAGGCAAACCCTACCTAAGCCTATAGCTCCTTCCACCTCTGCTGTAGTGATAGCCTCCACCATCCCATCTAGCCGCTTTGAGACCCCGGTCATTAAGGTCCAAAACTCTATGCAAAATCATCAACCAGAGAATCAGGACTCTCCAGACCCTTTGCAAGACCAGTTGACTAGGCCTAGATCGGGACAGAGAAAGATTAAGTGTGTGAAGGCCTCTAGTAAGGAACTCACCCTCAAATTTGGGGAAGGTTTGAACATGGTTGAAGTTTTCACTACGACTGGTAAGGTACTGGTGGGTAGGGTTAGGGTTTGTGCCTATTCAGTTGAGTGGATCAGACTCTCAGTCAAGGAGATTTGGGGCAACATTTTTAAAGATCTTCTTGAGGTGCAGACTCTGGCTCATGGATGGTTTGCACTCCATTTCTTGCAAGAGGAGTATACAAACTGGGCACTTGCTAGATACTGGTACATTTAAATGGCTTTGGGCATGATTAAATGCTGGAGCCCGCTATTTGACCTAAAGAGGGAATAGATCGATGCTGGACCGTTATGGTTTAGGTTGTCATGCTCCCTCTGTAGTACTGGGCCAATATCTATCAAATGGAGTGCCTTAATAATCCAATGCCCTTCAAGGTCAAACAAAATGGATCTGGCAATTGACTATCTCAGGAGTTCAAAATTGACTTCTTATACAGCAACAAAGATGCTACCACCAATAAAAATAATACTCTAAATTTGATGGATAATGACTTTGGAAACACAAATATATTGGGTATGTAATAGAGTGATGAGTACCTATCATTGTATTGTGATGTTGTATAATCAAAACTTATAAAGCATCCATTGTTGTTTTCTCCAAAAACTAAAATTTAGAACCAAAATAGATATTAAATTTAATTACATTAATAGGCATTATATTATGAGGTTCTTCTTACTGACACTATAGAGATTCATCTGTCTCCATCTAGTGTCATCGTTGTCTTCCACATGCCTATTCCAAGTTAGGTTGTTGTTGTTCTGATAAAGGATTGCGTGAAGGATTGTGTGAGATCCTTTTGCTAGGGTTTGGCATGTTGTGATAAAGGATTGTGTAATTATAGATGTTTCTATGGAAATAACTACGAGCCCATTGTTGTGTAGATGCATGCTTTCTTCTAATTTTTGTCCTTTCTTTGTACTGGAACCCATTTTCCTAATTTTGGTTTTGACTAGTGCATTTTCAATAAGAAATTTGAGCTTAGTGGTCCAAAAACCAATGTATAATTTTAGCCTAGTGGTCTGAAAACCAATGTGCTTTTTCTTTGTGTGTTGTATATTCTACCCGTCGAGAACCTTAAGGTCTGTGAACTGACCCATCAATGGATTTGAAGGAAAACGCTTATCTTTTGTCGCTGAAATAGAATCCCAAAAATCTGAGTGTGCTTCTAGATAATTTGATGATGAGATGTCCTCCACTGATCGACCTAAGAAAGTGGGGAATTGTCATAATATGCCATTACGAGACCTATTGAAGGGAATGCCTTTAGTTCTATTCATTTTTACCTGCAATAAAATTTCCTACGAAGTGAAACAAAAAAGTTCCTTTATAGGCTCTCTAAGGTGGAGAAAGGGAACAAGAACAAAATGGCATAATGTGAAAAAGGAAGAGTTCATGTTGATACACCATAGGGTAAGAGTTTGTTTTCTTCTGTGTGATCTTAGTTGCATTCCAGTTGTAACAGATAGTGGATTGAATTTTTCATTGGATGCATGTTGTGGCCATTCATTTAAGTATAAACTAGGAAAAACTTATCTACATATTTCTTTTGTAGGTGTTGGCCCCATGTTCCCATTCGTGTTCAATCCTAAGAAGTTTTGCATTCCTAAGAAATTTTGCATTGCCACTTGATTTTGCATTCCCATCAAGGATGACATGCCAAAAGTATTCAAGTTGTTTCTAGTAGCATTTTTCATGCCCAGTCAAATTTTCATACCCATAGTTGGATTTTTAGACTATAATATTGGTCAGTTCATCATTCCTAAGTTATTTTCATAAGTTTTGTTGTTATGAACGAAGCCTTAGTATGTGCACGTTATTATCCAATATTGGTCCATCCTATAGTAGGGATGAAGTCCCTATATTATCTCATTCAGAATTTACTCAGTATTCTCTCAATATTCTGCAAAAGTAAATGATATTAGGCACATAATATGCAATTATCTCTAAACCTTCATAAGAACATATTAAATCTAGAAAAAAACAGTACTAAGTGTAGAAGGAGAGGTTTAATATATCCTTTATGTGCCTAAAAAAGGTTACATGGGCCTTAATTTGTGTCTAATTTGGAGGCCCATCACTAATCTTATCCTAGAATTTCAATGTTCTTGTCATATCCAGTTTGATTATTGATATTTTAGATTTGTTGCATGTATTTGTCATTGTGAATTTATTTCTATGTATCCACAACTCTATCCCATGAAATAGCAAAAAACGTGTAGTAGTATTTGGGTAATAGTGAATTTGGAGGAGCGACTAAATGGCCTACAATTGAAACAAATAATAAAACATGAATTTCTCAACAAGTATGATGTGGTTTGTTGATACATTTTGAGGCTAGACTTATGTTTACTTGATACCTTATACAAGAAATATCAAACACCAAGTTTGCATATTTTATTTATGAACACTAGTAGCAAGTATAGTTGCAAAAATTAGAAATAAAAACAAAGGACAACTACTTCGCTAACTCATTTTCCAAAGATAAACCATAATTAACATAAAGTATTAAGGAAATGCAATGTAAAATACTTTAATTATAAATTTCATACATAACTATTTAAACTTAATAAACTAAAAGAAACATTTAATTATAAATTTCGTAATAAATTAAAAGAGATTAGAAAAAAAAATAGATATAAAAAGGTGATATATATGTTTCCCAATAATGATTATGCAAACTTAATAAACTAAAAGAGACATTCAATTATAAATTTTGTATATAATTACTTAAACTTCATAAATTAAAAGGGATTGGAAATAAAGGAGCATATAAAAAGATGATATATAAATTGAAAAAAGAGGAGGATGGCAAAAAATGATATTTTTGGGACCCAATAGTCATTATGCCCTAAGAAAGCATATTATTAATTTAATAAAAATAAAAGAAACAAATAATAAAAGTAAATATTATAATGTGTAAATAAAATAAATTATTTTATTAATAAATAAATAAAAAAATAATAATAATAAATAAACAAAATAATAAATGAAAGATTATAGTATACAAATAAAAGAAAATTATTTTATTAATAATTAAAACAAAACAGTAAAAAAAATAAATAAAAAAAAAAAAATAAAATAAGAATAAATTAATGACAATACATGGATTAAAAAAAAAAAAAAAATTCATAACAATACATGGATTATGTACATAGAGATCTTTCCATTTTTTGGAATACAAGTGTTTTACTTAAGAGATGAGAAAAAGGGTGTGAGGTATTCTTTTCCTTAAAGAATTCTAGGAAGTGAGGGATTTACTAGTAAAAATAGTTAATTGAGAGCTTAAGAGTGGTCAACCATATAAATACATAATGCAGATGAACCTATAGTTAATTAGAGAATCATCTCCCACACATTAGCATCATTCAACTACACCAAAATAACATAATGATTCCAAAATCATCAATAAACAAAGTTTTTCATGTTATTCATTCCACAAGTAAGTCTCGAACATTCATTACTTTATCAATTATGTATTAATTAATTAAAATATTATTTTCATTTAATGATTAATAACATTAAATGTGTTTAGTATAATTATGAACCCTTTTGAAATTGCATGTGCAGAATTATGATGTGATAGACGATGTATGATATCCATAAAGGTGAATATGCTTTGTTGCTGGAAACTAAAAGAAGTGCTTAGTTACTCTGCCTCACAATTTTGGAAGAACAACCTCCTTGTGATGAGATTTTGAGGAATTTTGTATTTCATTATTCTAAGAGAAATGAATACCAAAAATGCAAAATAGACTCATTGTATAAATAAAGTATTCAACCACTTAGTTTAAGATGAATCATCAACTAGAAGGGCTTTTAGAAACATTCACCTACAACATGAGTCAATAAACTAGTAATAAAATGACAAGATAGTAATGAAACAACAAATGAAATAAATTACTCTACACTGCTGAATGCAAATTCAAGTTGCCGATAAGAAATTAGAAAGAAATTAAACAAAAAGAACTATTCTGTACTGAAATAAGCTATTCTGCATTAGTGAGAAAAATGACAAAGACTGCATTAGGAACGAGGTTAGCAAATGGACATAAACATTATGGAAGAAATAGTGAATTTACAATTCAACTATAAAAGACAAAACAAAATGAAATGAAACCTTAGTTAGCACAGTGGCCCTTTGCAGCTGCTCAGGTTATGCGTACTTAATCAACACTCCAACAAACACTTTCAGATATGCATGAAATACATAGTCTTGATATTAAAAACAGAGAATGAGTTTTCAAAATTACAGAGCAGTAATCTGAACTTAATACATGAGAAAAATTTGAACTGGTTCTGCATTCTTCACACAAGTATTTATAGAGAAATTATACGACTGTTTTATGGAGAAAAATAAGCTACAGCAAAAACACGTAGGTAGACAAGCATACAGAATTCTGTTCCTCGGTTGCTGGAGACATAAATCTAAGGTGATGGCTATTGGATTCAGTTTGCATAGATGGCTATTGAATTCCATGGGTTCAGGAAATTTTTTCGGATCCCATCACTGAGAAACATGAACAAAACATAGTCCTGTTTGCCTTAGGTCTCTATGTTTGACTTTTCATTTGATCAGAGTCTTCCTTGTTGACCTGGGCTAGATGAATAGGACACAATCCATGGCATGATGTTTTCCAAGCTAGCCATGTAGTTATTTCCTCCTTCTAACACCTGGAACCTATAAAAACATGGAAGTAGCTGCAGAATAGCCGATTAGCTGTAGAATAGGTTGTGTTACGTAGCTAAAAGAGAAAAACTTATTCAAACAACAAACATAAAAGTATAACATGAAAATCACTAAAATTTTCTCCTTAAGGCAATGTATGCTAGTTATTGATGATAGGGATGCTTTTTCTTCATGGAAAAACCAAGAAAAGGGAGGAGAAAAGTTGCTAAGGAAAGGGCATTTTTGAAGCTCACTACAAGACTATTGCATGTCCCCATGCAATCAAAATTGTGAACTTCCTCCTTCTACTACATTTGTTCTAATACTTCAGCCAACACATCCAATTTCCTCTTCTTGCTTTTCTTTGCACCAACTGCCATCCTTGGCTTTCTCATGAGAAATCTGTACTTGAGGTAATCAGTGCCCTATTCAACTTCTTATTTTTCTTTTTCAGCTTTCTATTCTTCTTGTGCCATAAACCCAAGCGTATAATGGTGTTATCATGAATAGCTCTATCTGCCTTATTTTGTTCCTTCAAATTTTCATTTTCTTTTTGGATGTGTCTGTTTAGAATTTCTATCTCATAGATCTCTTGTTTGAGAGAGCTGATTGGAGTTTCTTGTGTGGTGGTAGGCTGCTCTGGTTTAGCTGAAGTCCTTGCGTTTACTGTTGTACTCTTTTTCTCCAATGACTCTATGTAGTTATATATTTGTTGTTGTATTGGATCAATGCCTGGAGAAACTCTTCTTGGACTGCCCTCAAAGTTTTGTGGAAGAGGGTTCTGTGGGCTTTGCTCATATGGAATACTGTTAGGGGACTGGGCTAGATTTTCTTCCTCCAAATTTATAAATTGGGCCTATTTTTATTTCACCTTCTTCACTTTGCCTCGGAGCCGAAAACTCCTCATCAAGTTTTGGGAGCCTATGATCTCTTTTTCTATATCTTTTTTCCTCTTTCCTTTCTCTTTATCTTTCTTGATTTGTTCCCTGATTTTGATTAGTCTTTAAGAAAGAAACTGTTCATCCTCTTTAGGTGATGAAGGTTTAGGAATATCCCTGTCAACTTCTTCAACCTTTTCTTTCATTTTTCTCCTCTACTTTCTCTGCTTTCTGATCTCTGTTAATTTTTCAGGAATTGGTTCTTCTTCATCATTTTTCTGTGCTGAAGTTTTAGGGGTGCTTTGAATGGTGAGATTGGTCTTCCTTCTCCTACTTCTTTTAACAGGACTTCCCTTAGACAATTCTAGAGTATCTTGGAAGAAATTCCTTACCAAAAAGTCCTCCCATGTATCCCCTACACTTCATAAATGAAATTCAACTAAAATCTTCACTAGTCCATGGTGATATAGAGTGGTTTCTATTGATTCAACTTTCTTTTGGACACTAGTTGCAATTCTTCTCAAACTATTCAACAAGAAAAATGGAAGATTGAGGGTTCCATTCTCTAGAAAATTCATTAACAGTCGTATATGATAGACATACATAAAACCAAACCTCCCTTCGCATGTAATGAACTTTTGCATAATTAACATGCTACTCCATTTGTTTTTAAGTGGAGAGATTGGAACCCCTTTTCTAAAAGCTAAAGTGTCCATACCTGGATTTTTAAGAATGACCTTCAAAGATTCATCATGAAACTCTTTGTTCTTAAACCACCTTTCTCCTAGCCTTTGGAGTTCTATTGCTTCAGCTATAAAGGACTTGGTAATTGCAAATTTGATGTCCCCAATTTCCACTTCGGTACCATCAAAGGATCTTGCAAAGGATTTAGTGATTTCTTTGTGGTAACCATTGAATTTTTCAATAAAATGTAACCAACCAGATTTCTGTAACATTCCCTTCAGCTGCGGATAACCATCCATGTATTTCACCCCTCTGGGTTCAGTTCTAACAATAAGTCCCATAACTTCTGTTCTTGGCTACTCTTCAAATTTTTCTCTGTCTAAGAAATGTAATGATTGCATAAAGAGGACTGTGTATACAAAAATGGAGCAACTGTGTATATAGAAATAGAACAATTGTGGATATGGAAATGGAATGACAGAGTATATGGAAGCAAAATGACTGTGAAAAGAATGATGGTTAATATGAAACAAAATGACTGTATATACGGAAATTATGCAAATGGAGTAGCTATACATGCAAAATGGGTGAAAATAGAGTGATTGTATACACAAAGTATATGAAAACAGAGTGATTGTATGCACAAAGAGGCTGCATAAGTATGAGAGAAAAACTTATTTTAATAAATGAACAATCAGGGTTTGAAGAGTCGTACATAAATAGGTCATTTCATTAATCTAACCATTAACAGGCTTAGTTCTAGAAGTCTGGTTAAGTACAAGTTTATGGAGTTTAAAATGGGGATCAATTATAAAGGAACCATTGGACCGTTTGGCATTGAAGATGGAAGATATGGCGGAGGCATTGTGGTAGTCAAATCACATAATGATTAATCAAGGAGACATGTGATCATACATGTTATACAAGCTTATGTTTTTGAATTTCTTTTTGAAGTAAGTTCTTGTTTTTACCTTTGGAACCTTACCTTCCGCTTGCTAATAATTTGATGTTTGCTTCACAGGTGCTTTAGGCATGATTAGTCTTCAAAGTTGTTTTCTCTTCAATTACCTGCATATAAGATTTTATTATGAATTGGCCACTTTGTGCTTGGACTGGTAATCAAACTCTTGTTACAAAATCAATTTAGCTATAGAACAAGATAACCTACAAAATAGAATCAATTGCAGAATGTGGAAATAGCTGCAGAATGTAAAACAAAGAGTAAAATATGGCTTATGAATGAATGAAATGGAAATGGTTGCATGAGTGAAAATATGACAACATGATAAATGAAGAAGGAGATAAAAGAAATGCTGGAAAAGAAAAATTTATTGGTGAAATATGGCAATGGAATGAAGTGAAACTAAAAAAGTAAAATAGAGTGAAATGAAATGAGACAATGAATTTTGCAGAATGCTAAATGACTGTGGCTTTTTGTCACCACCTTTTTTTTCAGAAAAGGAAATGGAAAATATAGGGTGTCAGAAGCTTCTGATTTTCACCCTGTATTTTATGTATAAGCATGCAAATTAGTAATTGGTTTTCAACCTTATACAATTTATTATTATTATTATTATTATTATTATTATTAGATAGGAAAAACAAAGACTAAGTTGGTGGAGAAGAAGGATTCTTCTTCACTAACTTCATTTCAGAATTGTTCTAGAAGATCTTGATGAACTCCTCCTTTGAGATTGGTTTTTGATATATTTTCAATCTTTGACCATTCACAAGAAGAGGAGTTTGAATTTCATCTATTGTTCTGATCCTCACTACTCCATTACTGAAGACTTTTTCAATCTCATATGGCCCAAGCCAATGAGTTTGAAACTTCCCTTGGATATCTTTAAACTTTGAATCAAATAATAGTGCCCAATATCCCTCTTGAAACCTCTTTTCCTTGATGTATTTGTCATGCCATTTAGCCCTATGTTGTTGGACTAGACCAGTCCTTTGAATAGCCTCTTGTCTGATTTCATCAAGTTCATTCAATTGCTCCAGTCTATGCTTTCGAGCTTCTAATAAATCCATCCCCAACTGGACTACCATCTTGAAAGTTTTGACTTGGAACTCTATAGGGAACAAGACTTAGTTCCCATAAACATGTTCATAGGGTGTATGTCCCGTTTTGTTCCTCCATGTAGTTCTATAGGCCCATAAGGCTTCAAGAAGCCTTTCTGCCCAATCTCTTCTATGTAGATGCACAGTCTTGGTGAGGATTCCTTCAATCACTTTATTTGTAGACTCCACTTGACCATTTACTTGTGGATGATAGGGAGTAGATTTCCTATGCTTGATTTTGTACTCCTCCATAAGTCTTTCCATCATGTTGGATGTGAATTGAGATCCCTGATCTGTCATAATTTATCTTGGAACACCAAAATGAGTGAAGATGTCCTCAAAAGGAAAATTAACTACAGATTTTTTGTTAGCAAAAAGCAATGCTTTAGCTTCTACCTGTTTAATGACATAATCAGTGCATACTAATATATACTTTTTCTGCTTGGATGGGAATTAATTGGTCCAATAAAGTCTAAAGACCATTTTTCAAAAGTTTCGATAACAACTTGAGTTTGTAATTGTTGACACCTAATCTTCATGATTGGGGGAATTTGTGTAAATAAATAAATTAGGAATGTGAACAATCATCGGGAGATGAACTGAACAATCACTCCTAATGTATATAACAATAGCCTACCTATGGAATAATAGACGAATTAGTTTTACTGCCTTTGGAGAGTTACTGCCTGGCTTGACATGGTATTAGAGCCAGTTCTTAAAATAGTTGTAACTCCCTTCATTTCTGCTGCTGTCCTCTGTCATTCTGACTTGAGCTCTATCCTCAAATGCCTCTGTCGTTCTGCCACACCTGCGCTGCCCTGAATTCACTCAGAATCCAAAACCGTTCCATATTCCTGCTCCTCTGGGCTCTGTCCATTAACGCATCTGTCCACTGAGCGTTGTCCGACGGATACTCGGCCTTCTTGCAGCGTTATTCAATTCAATTAAGAGGTATTCATTTTTCAAATTTTTTTCATTGAAGGACGCACTAGCTACAGTCAAAAGCAATTCAAACTGTGCGCGATCGAAACTTTTAAGTTTAGTTTTGAAATGTTGTATACAGTCCTCCCTCTTTTCCGGTCCCCACTTCCAAACACAACACAACTCCGTGCTGAACACCTGATCTGTCAGCCTAGTGCTCTGTTTGGGATTCCTCCTAAGAGTATACAGAGCCACCATCCTATTTGTTAACACCCAGGTTGTTCCCTATGACTCCCAAAGGAATACGGCCGGGGTAACCACTAACCAATCTTTGGACTACAACTTCTAGCCCAGCTGTAATCAGAGAGGGCTCTCTCTTTAAGGTTTGTCTCTATTCTATGGAGATTTTAGGATAGTTATGGAGTGAAGGTTTTTGGTTTATGTTTGGTTGGGAGGATGCTTTTTTGAAAGATTTGAAATGTAGTTCTGCAGGTAAAATTAGTCCATTGGGCAATGGAGTCTGTGGCTGTTGGTTTCTTGAAATCCTGAGTTTGATGCAGCTAGAGTTACAGGGCCATTTAGATACTTCATGAAACAAACTTTAAATTGTGATGATGGAATGCAAACAACCAGTGAAAAGCAATTAAGAATTTTCCACTAAGCTGGGGTGTGGGAAAGGGATGTATTCCTCAAGAGCAAACTTGAATTCCTGAAACAATAATCACTGTGATGATATAGTGTGAAAGGGTAGCAATTAAGAATTACGGTTTCATTACTATAACTGAAGAAAAGACATTCAAAATAGCTTAGATTGAGTTCAGGGTAATCTTTGATTAAATCCTGGAACTATTCTTTTTCCTTGCTATTAACTGTTTAAACACAGGAAACATGAAAGAGATATGAAAGACAACAAACACATAACAAAGAGTTACAAGAGAAACTTATTGTGCCATGAGTTACGCAGGAATCCTGCCACTTTCCGCTAAACACCAGACAACATCAAGCAACACAGAGCTTTGGAAATTCCATCATCCTTTGTATTACTTCTCTGAGAGTTACAATGAAAGAAAAGAAGAATGGATATGAAGAATCTCTTACATCCAACCTCCAAACCCTGCTAACATATGTGAGGGGGAATATATAGAAGTGTTTCATACAAAAATATCTCAGGCATTGAGTCATCTGAGAGGTAAAACATCTTTATTAACTCGTACAGAAATTGCAGATAAAAAGTTATTACAATATTTAATGCAACATAAAGGCTCTTTACTCCTGTCAGAACAATTTGACCTTTGGAGCTCACTGAGTCGGTTGAGCGCTTTGTTATAACTGCTGAATGACGTGTCTGTGCAGCTCTATCCTCCTGTAGCGTTTCGGCCCTGTCACCTGTGACTGCCAGTGCTGCTATGGTGGCTGAATATTTGTGCTGCGTTGGCTCAACCTTTTTCTGCATACCTGCTGATGTGTCTTTATCTTCCTGTGTATGAAAACTTAAATATTTTCAAAAAGTAAAAACATAATTACTGACTTTGATTTAATAGTAATTGTATCAAATTATCCCACACATCCTGTGTAGGAAATTGATGCCTCAAAATTGACCCCATGGTCTCATCTGCCTCTGTATACTTGTAAAAA
>APFE030632265.1:0-25105 GCA_000404065.3 Pinus taeda | reverse complement strand
TTTGATTTTACTCTAAATAATTTTGATGCCCATAAAATGACTTAGCGTCAAAATCGCATTACTAAAACACCGTAAGTCGAAAATAGTTTTGCGTCAAATTTCGTGTTGCTGAAACACCACGTTCAGCAACTGACGAAATTTTTACGTTGCTGAAACACCTGTTTCAGCAAAGCGATTTTTTTTTGTTTTCGCTGTGTAAAAACAGAGCATTGTTCTGTTCTGTTATTTTTGTTCGGAATGCCCAGAAATTCCCAATATGGTATCAGAGCGTTGTTCTCTGATCTTTTGTGTTTGAAATCACCATAAAATTCCAACAGTTATGTCACCAAACTCGTGACCTCGTGCAAAATGCACGACAGCACCTTGGAGATCCAAATCATCTCTTACCTTTAGAACAACCGACCGTTTGAACGTCCTCTCACTGCAAACGTGATCCGAGAAATGGCTCCCAGCACCTTGAGAGAAATCTTAGCAGCCTTCAGATCCTCGTCATTTTGCGTCAGTTTGACCAGCGGGCCTGGAAATTGACCTTCTACAAGACATATTTTAAGTTTCAACAGGTATATTTTACGGTTGGCGAAAATTTTTGCAAGTCACGTCTAAAATATATTGGGGTTTCATCGTTTTAAGGTTTAATTAAAAATCTATTGCACCAGAATTTAAGAATCCCCCAAATTATTTATTATAATTAAGGTTGAGTTTATAAAAATATAATCATGGGTGATTTAATCAGATTTTTTTGTACCTATGAACTACAGGGCTATGGCTAGCTTGCTATATTTTTTCAAGATATGATTCTTGAGAATTAATGAGACATTATAGGCGTTGGGCAATGGGGAGTAGGAAAATCTAACCATGGGTGATCCAATCAGATTTCTTTGTACCTACGAGCTACAGGGCTATAACACGGCTATGGCTAGTTTGCTATATTCTTTCAAGATATGATTCTTGAGAATTAATGAGACATTATAGGTTTGGGCAATGGGGAGTAGGAGACTACAAGGCTATGGCACGCCCCACAGTGCCCTATATTCTTTCAAGATCTAGTTGTTGAAGACATAATTTAATGACCTATTTACTAGCGTTGGAATTCACACTTGGAAAAAAACTTTAGAATTTATTAGTTACCACTTTGGCCTTTGGCATCTAACCATATGTGGTTTGATGAATGATGTGTTTTATGGTCTTACATTTTCCTCTATGATTGTTCTTTCTTGGTAATTGGGAAAAGAACTAACATCCCTGCAATCTTTTAATTACCCTACTGCACTATTGAATTGAATTTTGATGCAGGAGCATCCTGCTCACCATAAATTGGGCAAAAAGAGTTCCAACCAGGTTCAAAAGCTAGTGATCGATTGGACTGTTTAATTCTTACGGAAATAATTTTTCTTTTAGTTTATTTTACAAATTCAGTGAATTTAGACATCTCTTTTTATTTACAGTTAGAATTATTGTAGCTCAGTTGTTAGTTAGGGAATAGTCCATTAAATTAGGGAAATAAGAGCCAACTGTTCCTACAAGTCTTGGAATGCCAAATGATTATAGTTATTAACAAAAGTAGTAATTCTGTAACCATATTCTGTATCAGTTGGATTAACTATAAACATCAACTGAAAACAGAGAGCTATAAAGACAAATCAAATGTAACAGAGAGGGGTCCAGTTGAGTAGAGTTGGGTTGATTGAGAAGACAAAGAAATAGAAACAGTCAGAGCATTCAAACACAAAGCTATTTGTCCATCTGTACCATTTTTACAAATATTTGCCTAAGTGAATTTTTTCTTTCCTTACGATTTAATAGATTGTCATACAAATAATATTTATCAGTTTACTATTGCAAATGTTCAAACAATGAGTTGCAGACAAATATTAAGTAACCAGACGAAGTCACAGTGATTCACAGTCACAATAACCGACAGCCATATGTTCATTTCGCACACAGTGGAATAAGAGTTCCAGTACAAACATTCAGGAAACGAAGGCGAGAAATTTGCATATGAATATCCACAACTTTCCAGCGTTCGAAGATACAAAACAACCAACAATCCGGAATACTAATGCGCAGAGGTAACAAAAACTGTACATTCTCTTTTCTATTCATAATTTTCATTTAAACCATCGAAGGACCGCAATTACAGTGACCATTGGTAGGGCAAAACAAATAATACGAAAGACAAAGTCCGGATATATATAAACAGAGCACAGTACGATATATAGTCGGAAAAGCTTGTAAATCAGAGAACCCAGAACCAGGGTTTGACCAAAATCAACCAACAAGTGGTTCCCAACTCTTATATACCAAATACAGTAGAAAATGAAAAGCAAATACAGCCGAGTAAACGCATACAGCGACCGAGGACTTAAACCAGAAGATGGGTCTTTAGTATCAACCAAAACTACAGTCAAACATTGGGGTTTCAGACCTACCCAGAAAGAGAAACAAGTGAACAAACTAAGCGTTGGAAGACACGCTGCCCAGGTCACCAACAGAGACCTGCAAAACACAAATTCATGTATGTTAGAACGGATGCAAAGACAAGAAAACCAAGGAAACTACGAATGCCTGTAAAGAAATGAAAACCCGGAGAAATTTACCTGGAGAGCACGACCAAACACAACTGTATGACATCCTGAAGAGCTAGAGTAACTGCCGAGAAAAGGAACAAAGTGGGTTAGTCCAAGAACGAGAAGGCAAGCCATATTGAAACAGGGACAAGAACATTCACCTGTTCCAAACGAAGGACGTGCGCCTGAGAAGTCCTGTGCTTGCAGGCAAACACAGTGCCACACCGTAAGAAAACCCAACCAACAGCAGGCAAATAACACTCAACCAGATTCGAACCAGAGACAGTAAGGTGCCGGAAGAAAACACAACAAAGCCACAAGGGTTTCTATCAACGACTACCAACGCCCAGATAAAGCACCACGACATTTACAGAGGGAAAAAATACAATAACTATAACTAGAGCTTAACAATACTTGCAGGAACCTGTGTATGCAAGGGAGAGAAGAATAAAACCACTTACCGAAATGAAGCCACAGAACCAGGCCGAACAGCATTCAACACCAAACGGCATTGTCATTAAGTTTACAAACAGGTTGAATAGCGGAGGAGTCGAGTTCTTTTATAGCATGAGGAGCCGAATATATCACCATAACAGAACACACGACAATATAACAGAGAAGACCAAGAAACCCTCGGTTGGAGCAGAACAAACTCAGAGCGAAAACAATGAAGAACAATCGAGAAATGCCGTAAAGGATTAGGGTTAAGGCGCGAAGGTGAAAGGGAGCAATTCGAGGCAGAGTACAGGGTATTTACTCCGTGCATTAACTCACCATCTACCAACTTCTCACAAAATCCTGCGGACATAATATTTTTGTTCGCCACGTAAACCTACTCATCCACGTATAAAGTGCAAAGTGTGTGCCAAGTGGGCTGGGTAACATGAGAGTGGTATCAGAGCAGATTAAGTTGAAGAGATTTGAAAAAAAATGGATGTAGGTAGACGAGGACGAGGACAAGGTGCTCGTAGAATGGTAGATGAGGCATTACGAGAAGAACTCACAGTTCTTACTGCTCGGTTGGAAGCAGTAGAGGCAGGCAGGAGAAGAGATCCAGAAATGGGTGATGTGAGTGAAGAAGAAGTAGAAGTGGCAGCAGAGGGGCCTGAAGGCGAATCAGCAGAAGTGAAATCACTGAAGTTTGTCTAATTGTCGAACAACAGACCAAAACCAGAACTCTCGACTTACGATGGTAGTTTGTCTATTGATATTGTGTTAGATTGGATTAGTGAGATGGACAAGTATTTTGAATGCGAGAAAGTTAGTGAAGACCGTAGAGTCAAGTTTGCAGCAACAAAGCTGAAAGGACACGCAGCTCTGTGGTGGGAGAG
Source organism: Pinus taeda (assembly GCA_000404065.3). NCBI lineage: Eukaryota > Viridiplantae > Streptophyta > Pinopsida > Pinales > Pinaceae > Pinus > Pinus taeda. The sequence goes on along the minus strand of APFE030632265.1, from coordinate 21,207 downwards.
GTTGAACAAAACACCGATTAAAACTTGGACAAGGATGGTAGCTAAATTGAAGGGCAGATTTCTGCCAAGGGATTATCAAATCGCGTTACATAGACAGGTACAGAACTTGAGACAGAGGGGACTGACTGTGAAGGAGTATACAGAGGAATTTTATCGAGTGAATCTGAAAGCCGGATACACAGAGGATACGACAGAGAGGACAGCCAGATATGTTAATGGACTGAGGATAGATATTTTGGATGAAATAAGCATTTTGTCTCCAAATAATACTGAGGAGGAATACCAGAGCGCAATTAAAGCAGAGGAGAAAATTAACCGAAGACAGAATGCCCGCAGAGGACGAGGGTCTACCAGAGGAAGAGGCTAGTCCTATGGCAGTGGCCAGACTACCAGCAACAGCGAGGAAGCCAGCAGTTCGAGGACTTTGGGAACAACAGAAAAATGAGACGGAACGAGAGGTGGCAGATCGTTCCAACGCGGCAGAGGAAATGGCCATGGAAGGGGAACTCGTTATCAATGCTATAGATGCCACAAGTAGGGGCACCGTTCATTTGAGTGCCCAGAAAGAGATTCAACTGGACAGCAAGGCGCATATGTGGCACAACCGAAGGAAGCAGCAGCACCCCCTCAAGAGGCAGAAAATGCCCCAGAAACGGGAGAAACTTTAGTGATGCATAAGGTATTACTGAAACCAATTGATGAGAGTGTCTAACAGACACAGCGGAAAGCTCTGTTCAAGACAATTTGCAAATCGGAGGGTAAGTGTTGTAAGATGATAATCGACAGTGGAAGTACGAACAATTTGGTGTCCACAGAAATGGTGGAGAAGTTGGGGCTGAAGCGTTTAAAACACCCCAGTCCGTATCGAGTTTCACGGCTACAAAAGGGGCACTAGTTACTAGTGGACGAGCAGAGTGAGGTTGAATTTCAGATCGGACGATATAAGGATAAAATCATTTGCGACATTATGCCGATGGACGTATGTCACATCTTATTGGGCAGGCCTTGGCAATATGATAGAAAGGTGACACACGATGGAGTGATGAACTGTTATAAGTTCGAAAAAGATGGGGTCAGGCATACCCTTGTGCCTATCAGAGAAGAGAAGGAAACAACTGAAGTAAATGAAACCAAGGCATTACTAATGAGCGGAAAACAGTTTTTAAAACAGGTTGAGAACAGTGAAATAAGTTATGCTATAGTCAAGAAAACAAGGATAGTCCTCTTGCATACAGAGATAACAGATTTACCCATGGAAATAAATCAGATGTTGGAAGAATTTATAGATATAGTAGTGGACGACTTGCCAGACAAGTTACCTCCCAAGCGGAGTATCAGCCACCATATTGAGTTCATACCTGGAGCCAGCTTACCAAATAAGGCAGTCTATCGAATGAGCCCCAAGGATAATGAGGAAATCAGGAAATAGGTGCAAGAACTATTGCACAAAGGTTTAATAAGAGAAAGTTTGAGCCCATGTGCTGTACCAACAGTTCTCGCCCCCAAAAAGGGAGGAGAGTGGCGGATGTGCACCGATTCCAGGGCCATCAATAAAATCACCATCCGGTACAGATTTCCGTTACCGCGTATGGATGATATGATGGAATGTTTGAGTGGCGCAGCTTACTTCTCTAAAATAGACTTAAAAAGCGGATATCACTAGATTCGGATACGAGAGGGAGACGAGTGGAAGACAACTTTTAAAACAAATGAAGGATTATATGAATGACTGGTCATGCCATTCGGGTTGAGCAATGCACCCAACACATTCATGAGACTCATGAATGAGATGTTGAAGGAGTATATTGGGAAATTTGTAATAGTTTATTTGGATGACATCCTTATTTTTAGCAAGAAGAAAGAAGAACACTTTTGGCATGTGCGCAAAGTGTTAGAAAAGCTGCAGCAAAACAAGTTATTAATAAATTTGAAGAAATGTACATTTCTGCAAAGAGAATTAATTTATCTGGGATTTGTGATAGCAGAAAATGAATTGAAGATGGATCCGGAAAAGGTAACAGCAATAATAAATTGGCCGTCACCGAAAAATTTGTTTGAGGTACGTAGTTTCCCTGGATTGGCAAGTTTCTATAGGAAGTTTATTAAGAATTTCAGCGGAATTTGTGCTCCTACGTTGGAGACCATCAAAAAGGCCAGCCAACCTTTTCGATGGACAGAAGCAGCAGAAAAAAGTTTTCAACTATTGAAAAAGAAGATAACATAAAGACCGATTCTCAGGCTACCAGATTTCCAAAAAATATTTCAAGTACGTTGTGATGCTAGTGGAACAGCAATCGGGGCTGTACTCAGTCAGGAGGACAGACCTGTAGCGTTTTTCAGCAAAAAATTGAATGAGGGTAGGTAGAAGTACTCCTCATATGACAAAGAATTTTACGCAGTGGTACAGGCTCTAAGACACTGGAGGCATTATTCGTTAGGGAACGAGTTCGTGCTGTTTTCAAACAATTCTGCATTGCAATATGTAATGGAGCAACACAAACTCAATCATAAACATGCCAAATGGGTGGAGTACTTACAGAATTTTAATTTTGTGCTGAAACATATCAGTGGACAAGCAAATAAGGTGGTTGACACATTAAGTAGAAAAGCTCTACTTTTGCAGGAAAGTGTTGTATAGGTTTTGGGTTTTGAACATTTACGAGATCTTTACAAAACAGATACAGATTTCAGAGAAGCCTATGAGGCGTGCCAGAACCCTTTGGTAAGGAGTAATAATCCTTGGTTAGATTACAATATACAGGAAAAATTTCTATTTAAGGGAGGACAACTGTGTATCCCCAACTATTCCATGAGAGAGAATATTATTCGTGAAAAACACAGCAGGGGTTTAGCTGGACACTTCGGTATAGATAAGACCTTGGAGCAACTTAGTCATTTCTATTTTTGGCCAAGAATGCGACGAGACGTAAAACGTTTTGTGACTAAGTGTAAGGTGTGTCAATTAGCGAAGGGACATAGCCAGAACACAGGATTATATACACCATTACTTGTTCCAGGCAGACCTTGGGATTCAGTGAGTTTAGATTTTGTTTTGCAACTGCCGAAAACGCAGAAAGGTTATGATTCAGTGATGGTAGTGGTGGATCGTTTCTCAAAAATGGCACATTTCATACCTTGTCGGAAAACTAGTGACGCCACTCACGTGGCCCACTTGTTTTTTAATGAGATTGTCAGACTACACGGGTTACCAACAACCATCCTATCAGACAGAGACGTGAAGTTCACGGGACATTTTTGGCGTACCTCATGGAAAAAAATGAACACCCAATTAAGCTACAGTTCTGCTTATCACCCGCAAACCGACGGGCAGACAGAGGTTGTGAACAGAAGTTTGGGAAACCTTTTACGCAGCTTAGTCAGGGAGAATTCTCGGATGTGGGACCGAGTGCTAGAGAAAGCAGAGTTTGCTTACAACAATTCGCCAAATCGTACCACAGGTCTCAGTCCCTTTCAGATCCTATATGGCATGCACCCTCGTGGAGTGCATGAACTTCAGGATCTTGTTTTACAGGAACGACGGAGTGCAGATGGAGAAGATTTTGCTAATGCAATGAGGGATTTACATGAATAGGTGAAAGAAAAATTACAGGACATCAGCTCAAAATATAAGGAACATGCAGATCTAAGAAGAAGAGAGGTTCATTTTGAGGTAGGGGACGAAGTTCTGGTACACCTGCGTAAGGAACGTTTCCCTAAGGGTACATACAATAAACTGAAGTACAAAAAGATAGGGCCTTGTAAGATCTTGCGAAAATTTTCAGAAAATGCCTACGAAATACAACTACCACCTGGAGTAGGCATATCACCTATCTTCAATGTGGCAGATCTGTTTCCATATACAGGCGATCTGTTGGAGGAAAAGAAGGATGAACCCGGACAATCCACGCGGAACACCTAGGAAGACGGAGAAACTTGGAAAAGACAGATGCCTTATGTCCAACCTCCTGAGATCGAAGGCATCCTCGAAACTCAGGTAGTTAGACGTACTCGACGGAAAAATTATTTTCAGTACCTGGTCAAGTGGAAGGACCGTCCGATTGAGGACAACTCTTGGCTTGACGCCAGGCATATTGAACGGAGAGGAACGTCGGTAGAGGAGCTCATGAACCGGAGTCATGATCTCTTTTCACCCCCGGGAGCCTGATGCAGGAGCATCCAACTCACCATAAATTGGGAAAAAAGAGTTCCAACCAGGTTCAAAAGCTAGTGATCGATTGGACTGTTTAATTCTTACGGAAATAATTTTTCTTTTAGTTTATTTTACAAAGTCAGTGAAATTAGACATCTCTTTTTATTTTCAGTTAGAATTACTGTAGCTCAGCTTTTAGTTAGGGAATAGTCCATTAAATTAGGGAAATAAGAGCCAACTGTTCCTACAAGTCTTGGAATGCCAAATGATTATAGTTATTGACAAAAGTAGTAATTCTGTAACCATATTCTGTATCAGTTGAGTTAACTGTAAACATCAACTGAAAACAGAGAGCTATAAAGACAAATCAAATGTAACAGAGAGGGGTTCAGTTGAGTAGAGTTGGGTTGATTGAGAAGACAAAGAAATAGAAACAACCAGAGCATTCAAATAGAAAGCTATTTTTCCATCAGTTCCATTTTTACAAATATTTGCCTAAGTGAATTTTTTCCTTCCTTACGATTTAATAGATTGTCATACAAATAATATTTATCAGTTTACTATTGCAAATGTTCAAACAATGAGTTGCAGACAAATATTAAGTAAGCAGACAAAGTCACAGTGATTCACAGTCACAATAACCGACAACCATATGTTCATTTCGCACACAGTTGAATAAGAGTTCCAGTATAAACATTCAGGAAACGAAGGCGAGGAATTTGCATATGAATATCCACAACTTTCCAGAGTTCGAAGATACAGAACAACCAACAATCCGGAATACTAATGCGCAGAGGTAACAAAAACTGTACATTCTCTTTTCTATTCATAATTTTCATTTAAACCATCGAAGGACCGCAATTACAGTGACCATTGGTAGGGCCAAAAAAATACTACGAAAGACAAAGTCCGCATATATATAAACAGAGCAGAGTACGATATATAGTCGGAAAAGCTTGTAAATCAGAGAACCCAGAACCAGGGTTTGACCAAAATCAACCAACAAGTGGTTCCCAACTCTTATATACCAAATACAATAGCAAACGAAAAGAAAATACAGCCGAGTAAACGCATAAGGCAACCGAGGACTTAAACCAGAAGATGGGTATTTAGTATCAACCGAAACTACAGTCAAACTATTGGGTTTCAGGCCTACCCAGAAAGAGAAACGAGTGTACAAACTAAGCGCTGGAAGACACGCCGCCCAGGTCACCAACAAAGACCTGCAAAACACAAATTCATGTATGTTAGAACGGATGCAAAGACGAGAAAACCAGGGAAACGACAAATGCCTGTAAAGAAATGAAAACCCGGAGAAATTTACCTGGAGAGCGCGACCAAACACAACTGTATGACATCCTGAAGAGCTAGAGTAACTGTCGAGCAAAGGAACAAAGTGGGTTAGTCCCAGAACGAGAAGGCGAGCCATATTGAAACAAGGACAAGAGAATTCAGCTATTCCAAATGAAGGACGTGCGCCTGAGAAGTCCTGTGCTCGCAGGCAAACACAGTGCCACACCGTAAGAAAACCCAACCAACAGTAGGCAAATAACACTCAACCAGATTCGAACCAGAGACAGTAAGGTGCCGGAAGAAAACACAACAAAGCCATAATGGTTTCTATCAACGACTACCAACACCCAGATAAAGCACCACGACATTTACAGAGACGGAAAAAATACAATAACTATAACTAGAGCTTAACAATACTTGCAGGAACCCGTGTATGCAAGGGAAAGAAGAATAAAACCACTTACCGAAATCAAGCCACAGAACTAGGCCGAAAAACATTCAACACCAAACGCCATTGTCATTAAGTTTACAAATAGGTTGAATAGCGGAGGAGTCGAGTTCTTTTACAGCACCAGGAGCCGAATATATCACCATAACAGAACACACGACAATATACCAGAGAAGACCAAGAAACCCTCGGTTGGCACAGAACAAACTCAGAGCGAAAAGAAAAAAGAACAATCGAGAAATTCCGTAAAGGATTAGGGTTAAGGCGCAAAGGTGAAAGGGAGCAATTTGAGGCGGAGTACAGGGTATTTTCTCCCTGCATTGACTCACCATCTACCAACTTCTCACAAAATCCCGCGGACATAAGATTTTTGTTCACCACGTAAACCTACTCATCCACGTATAAAGTGCAAAGTGTGTGCCAAGTGGGATGGGTCACATCAGAGTGGTATCAGAGCACATTAAGTTGAAGAGATTTGAAAAGAAATGGATGTAGGTAGACGAGGACGAGGCCGAGGTGCTCGTAGAATGGCAGATGAGGCATTACGAGAGGAACTTAGAGTTCTTACTACTCAGTTGGAAGCAGTAGAGGCAGGCAGGAGAAGAGATCCAGAAATGGGTGACGTGAGTGAAGAAGAAGTAGAAGTGGCAGTAGACGGGCCTGAAGGCGAATCAGCAAAAGTGAAATTACTGAAGTCTGTCTTATTGTCGAACAATAGACCAAAACCAGAACTCCCGACTTACGATGGTAGTTTGTCTATTGATGTTGTGTTAGATTGGATTAGTGAGATGGACAAGTATTTTCAATGCGAGGAAGTTAGAGAAACAAAGCTGAAAGGACACGCAGCTCTATGGTGGGACAATGTCCAGAATGAGAGAAAGAGGTTGAAAAAAACACCGATTAAAACTTGGACAAGGATGGTAGCTAAATTGAAGGGCAGATTTTTGCCAAGGGATTATCAAATCGCGTTACATAGACAGGTACAGAACTTGAGACAGAGGGGATTGACTGTGAAGGAGTATACAGAGGAATTTTATCGAGTGAATTTGCGAGCCGGATACACAGAGGATACGATAGAGAGGACAACCATATATGTTAATGGATTGAGGATGGATATTTTGGATGAAATAAGCATTTTGTCTCCAAATAATACTGAGGAGGCATACCAGAGCGCAATTAAAGCAAAGCAGAAAATTAACCGAAGACAGAATGCCCGGAGAGGACGAGGGTATACCAGAGGAAGAGGCCAGTCCTATGGTAGGGGTCGGACTTCCAGCAACAACGAGGAAGCAAGCAGTTAGAGGTCTTCGGGAACAGCAGAAAAAGGACACGGAACGAGAGGTAGCAGATCGTTCCAACACGGAAGAGGAAATGGCCGTGGAAGGGGAACTGGTTATCAATGCTATAGATGCCACAAGTGGGGGCACCGTTCGTTTGAGTGTCAAGAAATAGATTCAACTGGACAGCGAGGCGCATATGTGGCGCAACCGGAGGAAGTAGCAGCACCCCCTCAAGAGGCAGAAAATGCCCCAGAAACGGGAGAAGCTTTAGTGCTACATAAGGTATTACTGAAACGAGTTGATGAGAGTGTCGAACAGACGCAGCGGAAAGCTCTGTTCAAGACAATTTGCAAATCGCAGGGTAAGTGTTGTAAGATGATAATCGACAGTGGAAGTACGAACATTTTGGTGTCCACAGAAATGGTGGAGAAGTTGGGGCTGAAGCATTTAAAACACCCCAGTCCGTATCGAGTTTCATGGCTACAAAATGGGCACCAGTTACTGGTGGATGAGCAGAGTGAGGTTGAATTTCAGAGAGGACGATATAAGGATAAAATCATTTGCGACATTATGCCGATGGACGTTTGTCACATCTTATTGGGCAGGCCTTGGCAATATGATAGAAAGGTGACACACGATGGAGTGATGAACTTTTATAAGTTCGAAAAAGATGGGGTCAGGCATACCATTGTGCCTATCAGAGAAGAGAAGGAAACAACTGAAGTAAATGAAACCAAGGCATTACTAACGAGCGGAAAAATATTTTTAAAACAGGCTGAGAATAGTGAAATAAGTTATGATGTAGTCAAGAAAACAAGGATAGTCCCCTTGCATACAGAGATAACAAATTTACCCATGGAAATACAACAGATGTTGGAAGAATTTACAGATATAGTAGTGGGCGACTTGCCAGGCAAGCTACCTCCCAAGCGGAGTATCAGCCACCATATTGAATTCATACCTGGAGCCAACTTACCAAATAAGGCAGCCTATCGAATGAGCACCAAGGATAATGAGGAAATCAGGAAACAGGTGCAAGAAATATTGGACAAAGGTTTAATCAGAGAATGTTTGAGCCCATGTGTTGTACCAACAGTTCTCGCCCCCAAAAAGGGAGGAGAGTGGCGAATGTGCACCGATTCCAGGGCCATCAATAAAATCAATATCCGATACAGATTTCTGTTACCATGTATGGATGATATGATGGAATGTTTGAGTGAGGTAGCTTACTTCTCTAAAATAGACTTAAAAAGCGGATATCACCAGATTCGGATACGAGAGGGAGACGAGTGGAAGACAACTTTTAAAACAAATGAAGGATTATATGAATGGATGGTCATGCCATTCAGGTTGAGCAATGCACCCAGCACATTCATAAGACTCATGAATGAGATGTTGAAGGAGTATATTGGGAAATTTGTAATAGTTTATTTGGATGACATCCTTATTTTTAGCAAGATGAAAGAAGAACACTTCTGGCATGTGCGCAAAGTGTTAGAAAAGCTACATCAAAACAAGTTATTAATAAAGTTGAAGAAACGTACGTTTTTGTAAAGAGAATTAATTTATCTGGGATTTGTGATAGCAGAAAAAGAATTGAAGATGGATCCGGAAAAGGTAACAACAATAATAAATTGGCCGTCAACGAAAAATTTGTTTGAGGTACGTAGTTTCCATGGATTGGCAAGTTTCTATAGGAAGTTTATTAATAATTTCAGCGAAATTTGTGCTCCTATGTTGGAGACCATAAAAAAGGCCAGCCAACCTTTTCGATGGACAGAAGCAGCAGAAAAAAGTTTTCAACTATTGAAAAAGAAGATAACAAAAAGACCGATTCTCAGGCTACCAGATTTCCAAAAATTATTTCAGGTACGTTGTGATGCTAGTGGAACAGCAATTGGGGCTGTACTCAGTCAGGAGGATAGACCTGTAGCGTTTTTCAGCGAAAAATTGAATGAGAGTAGGCAGAAGTACTCCTCATATGACAAAGAATTTTACGCAGTGGTACAAGCTCTAAGACACTGGAGGCATTATTTGTTAGGGAACGAGTTCGTGTTGTTTTCAGACAATTCTGCATTGCAATATGTAATCCAACAACACAAAGTCAATCATAAACATGCCAAATGGGTGGAGTACTTACATAGTTTTAATTTTGTGCTGAAACATATCAGTAGACAAGCAAATAAGGTGGCCGACGCATTAAGTAGAAAAGCTCTACTTTTGCAGGATAGTGTTGTACAGGTTTTGGGTTTTGAACATTTACGAGATCTTTACAAAACAGATACAGATTTCAGAGAAGCCTATGAGGCGTGCTAGAACCCTTTTGTAAGGAGTAATAATCCTTGGTTAGATTACAATATACAGGAAAAATTTCTATTTAAGGGAGGAAAACTGTGTATCCCCAACTGTTCCATGAGGGAGAATATTATTCGTGAAAAACATAGCGGGGGTTTAGCTGGACACTTCGGTATAGATAAGACCTTGGAGCAACTTAGTCATTTCTATTTTTTGCCAAGAATGCGACGAGACGTACAACGTTTTGTGACTAAGTGTAAGGTGTGTCAATTAGCGAAGGGACATAGCCAAAACACAGGATTATATACGCCATTACCTGTTCCAGGCAGACCTTGGGATTCGGTGAGTTTAGATTTTGTTTTGGGACTACCGAAAACGCAGAAAGGTTATGATTCAGTGATGGTAGTGGTGGACCATTTCTCAAAAATGGCACATTTCATACCTTGTCGGAAAACTAGTGACGCCACTCACGTGGCCCACTTGTTTTTTAATGAGATTGTCAGACTACACGGGTTACCAACAACCATCCTATCAGACAGAGACGTGAAGTTCACGGGAAATTTATGGCGTACCTTATGAAAAAAAATGAACACCCAATTAAGCTACAGTTCTGCTTATCACCCGCAAACCGACGGGCAGACAGAGGTTGTGAACAGAAGTTTGGGAAACCTGTTACGCAGCTTAGTCGGGGAGAATTCTCGGATGTGGGATCGAGTGCTAGCGCAAGCAGAGTTTTCTTACAACGATTCGCCAAATCGTAGCACGGGTCTCAGTCCCTTTCAGATCCTATATGGCATGCACCCTCGTGGAGTGCATGAACTTCAGGATCTTGGTTTACAGGAACGACGGAGTGCGGATGGAGAAGATTTTGCTAATGCAATGAGGGATTTACATGAACAGGTGAAAGCAAAATTACAGGACATCAGCTCAAAATATAAGGAACATGTAGATCTAAGAAGAAGAGAGGTTCATTTTGAGGTAGTGGACGAAGTTTTGGTACACCTGCGTAAGGAACGTTTCCCTAAGGGTACGTACAATAAACTGAAGTACAAAAAGATAGGGCCTTGTAAGATCTTGCGAAAGTTTTCAGAAAATGCCTATGAAATACAATTACCACCTGGAGTAGGCATATCACCTATCTTCAATGTGGCAGATCTGTTTCCGTATACAGGCGATCTGTTGGAGGAAAAGAAGGATGAACCCAGACAATCCATGCGGAACACCCAGGAAGACAGAGAGACTTGGAAAAGACAGATGCCTTATGTCCAACCTCCTGAGATCGAAGGCATCCTTGAAACTCAGGTAGTTAGACGTACTCGGCGGGAAAATTATTTTCAGTACCTGGTCAAATGGAAGGACCGTCCGATTGAGGACAGCTCTTGGCTTGACGCCAGACAGATTGAACAGACAGGAATGTCGGTACAGGAGCTCATGAACCGAAGTCATGATCTCTTTTCACCCCGGGAGCCTGATGGAGGAGCATCCAGGTCACCATAAATTGGGCAAAAAGAGTTCCAACCAGGTTCAAAAGCTAGTGATCGATTGGACTGTTTAATTCTTACGGAAATAATTTTTCTTTTAGTTTATTTTACAAAGTCAGCGAATTTAGACATCCCTTTTTATTTTCAGTTAGAATTACTGTAGCTCAGTTTTTAGTTAGGGAATAGTCCATTAAATTCGGGAAATAAGAGCCAATTGTTCCTACAAGTCTTGGAATGGAAAATGATTATAATTATTAACAAAAGTAGTAATTATGTAACCATATTCTGTATCAGTTGGATTAACTGTTAACATCAACTGAAAACAGAGAGATATAAAGACAAATCAAATGTAACAGAGGGGGTTCAGTTGAGTAGAGTTGGGTTGATTGAGAAGACAAAGAAATAGAACTAGTCAGAGCATTCAAACAGAAAGCTATTTGTCCATCTGTACCATTTTTACAAATATTTGCCTAAGTGAATTTTTTCTTTCCTTACGATTTAATAGATTGTCATACAAATAATATTTATCAGTTTACTATTGCAAATGTTCAAACAATGAGCTGCAAACAAATATTAAGTAAGCAGACGAAGTCACAGTGATTCATAGTCACAATAACCGACAACCATATGTTCATTTCGCACACAGTTGAATAAGAGTTCCAGTATAAACATTCAGGAAATGAAGGTGAGGGATTTGCATATGAATATCCACAACTTTCCAGCGTTCGAAGATACAGAACAACCAACAATCCGGAATACTAATGCGCAGAGGTAACAAAAACTGTACATTCTCTTTTCTATTAATAATTTTCATTTAAACCATCGAAGGACCGCAATTACAGTGACCATTGGTAGGGCCAAACAAATACTACGAAAGACAAAGTCCGAATATATATAAACAGAGCAGAGTACGACATATAGTCGGAAAAGCTTGTAAATCAGAGAACCCAAAACCAGGGTTTGACCAAAATCAACCAACAAGTGGTTCCCAACTCTTATATACCAAATACAGTAGCAAACGAAAAGAAAATACAACCGAGTAAACGCATACAACGAACGAGGACTTCAACCAGAAGATGGGTCTTTAGTATCAACCGAAACTACAATCAAACATTGGGGTTTCAGGCCTACCCAGAAAGAGAAACGAGTGTACAAAGTAAGCGCTGGAAGAAACGCCACCTAGGTCACCAACAGAGACCTGCAAAACACAAATTCATGTATGTTAGAATGGATGCAAAGACGAGAAAACCAGGGAAACTACGAATGCCTGTAAAGAAATGAAAACCCGGAGAAATTTACCTGGAGAGCGCGACCAAACGCAACTGTATGACATCCTGAAGAGCTAGAGTAACTGCTGAGAAAAGGAACAAAGTGGGTTAGTCCAAGAACGAGAAGGCGAGCCATATTGAAATAGGGACAAGAGCATTCACATGTTCCAAACGAAGGACGTGCGCCTGAGAAGTCCTGTGCTCGCAGACAAACATAGTGCCACACCATAAGAAAACCCAACCAACAGCAGGAAAATAACACTCAACCAGATTCGAACCAGAGACAGTAAGGTGCCGGACGAAAACACAGCAAAGACACAAGGGTTTCTATCAATGACTACCAACGCCGAGATAAAGCACCACGACATTTACAGAGACGGCAAAAATACAATAACTATAACCAGATCTTAACAATACTTGCATGAACCCGTGTATGCATGGGAGAGAAGAATAAAACCACTTACCGTAATCAAGCCACAGAACCAGGCCGAACAGCATTCAACACCAAACGCCATTGTCATTAAGTTTACAAACAGGTTGAATAGCAGAGGAGTCGAGTTCTTTTACAGCACCAGGAGCCGAATATATCACCATAACAGAACACACGACAATATACCAGAGAAGACCAAGAAACCCTCGGTTGGAGCAAAACAAACTCAGAGCGAAAACAATGAAGCAAAATCGAGAAATGCCGTAAATGATTAGGGTTAAGGCGTGAAGGTGAAAGGAAGCAAATCAAGGCGGAGTACAAGATATTTACTCCCTGCATTAACTCACCATCTACCAACTTCTCACAAAATCCCACGGACATAAGATTTTTGTTCGCCACAGAAACCTACTCATCCACGTATAAAGTGCAAAGCGTGTGCCAAGTGGGTTGGGTCACATCAGAGTGGTATCAGAGCAGATTAAGTTGAAGAGATTTGAAGAAAAATGGATGTAGGTAGACGAGGACGAGGCCAAGGTGCTCGTAGAATGGTAGATGAGGCATTACGAGAAGAAGTCACAGTTCTTACTGCTCGGTTGGAAGCAGTAGAGGCAGGCAGGAGAAGAGATCCAGAAATGGGTGATGTGAGTGAAGAAGAAGTAGAAGTGGCAGCAGAGGGGCCTGAAGGCGAATCAGCAGAAGTGAAATTACTGAAGTCTGTCTTATTGTCGAACAACAGACAAAAACTAGAACTCCCAACTTACGATGATAGTTTGTCTATTGCTGTTGTGTTAGATTGGATTAGTGAGATGGACAAGTATTTTGAATGCGAGGAAGTTAGTGAAGACCATAGAGTCAGGTTTGCAGCAACAAAGCTGAAAGGACACGCAGCTCTGTGGTGGGACAGTGTCCAGAATGAGAGAAAGAGGTTGAACAAAACACCGATTAAAACTTGGACAAGGATGGTAGCTAAATTGAAGGGCAGATTTCTACCAAGGGATTATCAAATCGCGTTACATAGACAGGTACAGAACTTGAGACAGAGGGGACTGACTGTGAAGGAGTATACAGAGGAATTTTATCGAGTGAATTTGCGAGCCGGATACACAGAGAATACGACAGAGAGGATAGCCAGATATGTTAATGGACTGAGGATGGATATTTTGGATGAAATAAGCATTTTGTCTCCAAATAATACCGAGGAGGCATACCAGAGCGCAATTAAAGCAGAGGAGAAAATTAACCGAATACTGAATGCCCGGAGAGGACGAGGGTATACCAGAGGAAGAGGCCAGTCCTATGGCAGGGGCTGGGCTGCCAGCAACAGCGAGGAAGCCAGCAGTTCGAGGAATTCGGGAACAGCAAAAAAAGGACACGGAACGAGAGGAGGCAGATTGTTCCAACGCGAAAGAGGAAATGGGAGTGGAAGGGGAACTGGTTATCAATGCTATAGATGCCACAAGTGGGGGCACCGTTCGTTTGAGTGCCCAGAAACAGATTCAATTGGATAGCAAGGCGCATAGGTGGCGCAACCGGAGGAAGCAGCAGCACCCCCACAAGAGGCAGAAAATTCCCCAGAAACGGGAGAAGGTTTAGTACTGCATAAGGTATTACTGAAACCAGTTGATGAGAGTGTCGAACAGACGCAGCGGAAAGCTCTGTTCAAGACAATTTGCAAATCGCAGGGTAAGTTTTGTAAGATGATAATCGACAGTGGAAGTACGAACAATTTGGTGTCCACAGAAATGGTGGGGAAGTTGGGGCTGAAGCGTTTAAAACACCCCAGTATGTATCGAGTTTCATGGCTACAAAAGGGGCACCAGTTACTCGTGGATGAGCAAAGTGAGATTGAATTTCATATAGGATGATATAAGGATAAAATCATTTGCGACATTATGCCGATGGACGTATGTCACATCTTATTGGGCAGGCCTTGGCAATATGATAGAAAGGTGACACGCGATGGAGTGATGAACTGTTATAAGTTCGTAAAAGATGGGGTCAGGCATACCCTTCTGCCTATCAGAGAAGAGAAGGAAACAACTAAAGTAAATGAAGCCAAGGAATTACTAATGAGCGGAAAACAGTTTTTAAAACAGGTTGAGAACAGTAAAATAAGTTATGTTGTAGTCAAGAAAACAAGGATAGTAGTCTTGCATACAGAGATAACAAATTTACCCATGGAAATACAACAAATGTTGGAAGAATTTATAGATATAGTAGTGGACGACTTGCCAGACAAGTCACCTCCCAAGCGGAGTATCAGCCACCATATTGACTTCATACCTGGAGCCAGCTTACCAAATAAGGCAGCCTATCGAATGAGCCCCAAGGATAATGAGGAAATAAAGAAATAGGTGCAAGAACTATTGGACAAAGGTTTAATCAGAGAAAGTTTGAGCCCATGTGTTGTACCAACAGTTCTCTCCCCCAAAAAGGGAGACGAGTGGCGGATGTGCACCGATTCCAGGGCCATCAATAAAATCACCATCTGGTACAGATTTCTGTTACCGCATATGGATGATATGATGGACTGTTTGAGTGGGGCAGCTTACTTCTCTAAAATAGACTTAAAAAGCGGATATCACTAGATTCAAATACGAGAGGGAGATGAGTGGAAGCCAAATTTTAAAACAAATGAAGGATTATATGAATGGCTAGTCATGCTATTCGGGTTGAGCAATGCACCCAACACATTCATGAGACTCATGAAAGAGATGTTGAAGGAATATATTGGGAAATTTGTAATAGTTTATTTGGATGACATCCTTATTTTTAGCAAGACGAAAGAAGACAATTTGTGGCATGTGCGCAAAGTGTTAGAAAAGCTACAACAAAACAAGTTATTAATAAATTTGAAGAAATGTACGTTTCTGCAAAGAGAATTAATTTATCTGGGATTTGTGATAACAGAAAAAGAATTGAAGATGGATCCGGAAAAGGTAACAGCAATAATAAATTTGTCGTCACCGAAAAATTTGTTTGCGGTACGTAGTTTCCATGGATTGGCAAGTTTCTATAGGAAGTTTATTAAGAATTTCAGTGGAATTTGTGCTCCTATGTTGGAGACCATCAAAAAGGCCATCCAACCTTTTCGATGGACAGAAGCAGCAGAAAAAAGTTTTCAACTATTGAAAAAGAAGATAACAGAAAGACCGATTCTCAGGCTACCAGATTTCCAAAAATTATTTCAGGTACATTGTGATGCTAGTGGAACAGCGATCGGGGCTGTACTCAGTCAGGAGGACAAACCTATAGCGTTTTTCAGTGAAAAATTGAATGAGAGTAGGCAGAAGTACTCCTCATATGACAAAGAATTTTACGCAGTGGTACAAGCTCTAAGACACTGGAGGCATTATTTGTTAGGGAATGAGTTCGTGCTGTTTTCAGACAATTCTGCATTGCAATATGTAATGCAGCAACACAAACTCAATCATAAACATGCCAAATGGGTGGAGTACTTACAGAGTTTTAATTTTGTGCTGAAACATATCAATGGACAAGCAAATAAGGTGGCCGACGGATTAAGTAGAAAAGCTCTACTTTTGCAGGATAGTGTTGTACAGGTTTTGGGTTTTGAACATTTACGAGATCTTTACAAAACAGATACAGATTTCAGAGAAGCCTATGAGGCGTGCTAGAACCCTTTGGTAAGGAGTAATAATCCTTGGTTAGATTACAATATACAGGAAAAATTGCTATTTAAGCGAGGACAAATGTGTATCCCCAACTGTTCCATGAGGGCGAATATTATTCGTGAAAAACACAGCGGGGGTTTAGCTGGACACTTCGGTATAGATAAGACCTTGGAGCAACTTAGTCATTTCTATTTTTGGCCAAGAATGCGACGAGACGTACAA
Organism: Pinus taeda; assembly: GCA_000404065.3. NCBI lineage: Eukaryota > Viridiplantae > Streptophyta > Pinopsida > Pinales > Pinaceae > Pinus > Pinus taeda. The sequence continues at coordinate 4,705 of APFE030632265.1, read as the reverse complement.
ATGTTTGTGACTAAGTGTAAGGTGTGTCAATTAGCGAAGGGACATAGCCAGAACATAGGATTATATACGCCATTACCTGTTCCAGGCAGACCTTGGGATTCGGTGAGTTTAGATTTTGTTTTGGGACTTCCGAAAACGCAGAAAGGTTATGATTCAGTGATGGTAGTGGTGGATCGTTTCTAAAAAATGGCACATTTCATACCTTGTCGGAAAACTAGTGACGCCACTCACGTGGCCCACTTGTTTTTTAGTGAGATTGTCAGACTACACGGGTTACCAACAACCATCCTATCAGACAGAGACGTGAAGTTCACGGGACATTTTTGGCGTACCTTATGGAAAAAAATGAACACCCAATTAAGCTACAGTTCTGCTTATCACCCGCAAACCGACGGGCAGACAGAGGTTGTGAACAAAATTTTGGGAAACCTGTTACGTAGCTTAGTCAGGGAGAATTCTCGGATGTGGGACCAAGTGCTAGCGCAAGCAGAGTTTGCTTACAACGATTCGCCAAATCGTAGCACGGTTCTCAGTCCCTTTCAGATCCTATATGGAATGCACCCTCGTGGAGTGCATGAACTTCAGGATCTTGGTTTACAGGAACGACGGAGTGCGGATGGAGAATATTTTGCTAATGCAATGAAGGATTTACATGAACAGGTGAAAGCAAAATTACAAGACAACAGCTCAAAATATAAGGAACATGCAGATCTAAGAAGAAGATAGGTTCATTTTGAGGTAGGGGACGAAGTTCTGGTACACCTGCGTAAGGAACGTTTCCCTAAGGGTATGTACAATAAACTGAAGTACGAAAAGATAGGGCCTTGTAAGATCTTGCGAAAGTTTTCAGCAAATGCCTACGAAATAAAACTACCACCTGGAGTAGGCATATCACCTATCTTCAATGTGGCAGATCTGTTTCCGTATACAGGCGATCTGTTGGAGGAAAAGAAGGATGAACCCGGACAATCCACGCGGAACACCCAGGAAGACGGAGAAACTTGGAAAAGACAGATGCCTTATGTCCAACCTCCTGAGATCGAAGGCATCCTCGAAACTCAGGTAGTTAGGCATGCTCGGCGGAAAAATTATTTTCAGTACCTGGTCAAGTGGAAGAATCGTCTGATTGAGGACAGCTCATGGCTTGACGCCAGGCAGATTGAACGAACAGGAACATCGGTAGAGGAGCTCATGAACCAGAGTCATGATCTCTTTTCACCCCGGGAGCCTGATGCAGGAGCATCCAGCTCACCGTAATTGGGCAGAAAGTACTCCAACCAGGTTCAAAAGCTAGTGATCGATTGAACTGTCAAATTCTTATGGGAATAATTTTTCTTTCATTTTATTTTACAAAGTCAGTAAAATTATATACCTCTTTTTATTTTTCAGTTAGGATTACTGTGGCTTCAATTGTTAATTAGGGAGTAGTCCATGTAATTAGGGAAATAACAACCAACTGTTCCTACAAGTCTTGGAATACCAAATGAATGTAGTTATTGACAAAAGTAGGAATTTTGTAACCATATTCTGTAACAGTTGAATTAACTGTAAGCATCAACTGAAAAGAGAGAACTATAAAGTCAAAAAAAATGTAACAGAATGGGTTCAATTCAGGAGAGGAGAGTTGAGTCAATTAAGAAGAAAAAGAAATAGAAACAGACTTAGCATTCAAAACAGAAAGCCATTGTCCATCTAGACCATCTGTACAAGTGATTGCTTAAATACATTTACATTCTTACTATCTGTCAAATTACTGTATCATTACTATTCATTAATTTGTTATGGCAACTGTGCAAACATGAGTCACAGTCAAATACTAAGCAAATAGACGGAATCACAATGCATTCACAGTTATTAAACTACCAGTCATCAATTCATTCTCGCACGCGGTTGAGCAAGAGTTCCAGCTCATGATATTCAGACAACGAAGACAGAGAATTCACATAGTAACGTTCACAAATTTTTCCAGCGTTCGAATACATAAAAGGACAGTCAACAATCCAGAATCCGAATACGCAGAGGTAACCAAAAACTATACATTCTCTTTTATATTCAAAGTCTCATTTCAATTATCAAAGAACCGAATTTACAGCACTATTGGTAGAGCCAAACAACGTTACGGAGGACAGAGTCTATAAAAACATAAACAGAGCCAAGAACGACTGATAGTCTGAAAAACTTGCAAAACAGAAAAACCCATAATTAGGGTTTGAATAGAAACAAATGACCAGTGGTCCCAGATTCTTGTACAATTCACACAGAAGCAACAAAATATAATTACAGTCGAATAAGCACACACAGTGACCAAGAAACTAGACTAGGAGGTGGGTGTTACGCAGTAATTTGTCACCGTTGGCCATAACTTGAAAACACTTGCATTGAGGCCTCCTGAGTATGAAGTTCAATAACCCTGAAGACACCTTCTGAAGATTAGCCTTGGAAAATGCCTTTTTCCCATTAGCGCGGGCCACAGTGTATTACCCCACACCAATGGCTCAGTCATTACAAAGAGGGCGCGCCCATGAGCGCTCTGTCCCAGAGCACGGCCCGCGCCACACAAATTAGGCATGATTTTTGGCCAGCGCATGCTAGAATGCTTTTTTCCCTTGCGACTCACTCAGTTCCCTGAAGGAAAAAGCCCACAAAAGCATCCGGGTTTCGGCTTTTCTATCCAAGGCAATGGCTATTATGAGACATTACCAAAACTCAGAATGTGTCCACATACGATGTATATCTCCTCTCCCTTTATCTATAAAAGCCTGTCTCCCCATAATGAACAGGCTAGTTCAGAGTTTTTGGAGGCAAAAGCAAAAGAGCAAACAAGCTAGTGTGAGAGAGATAGTTTTTTGAGCTGAAAGTTGAAAGTAAGGTTATGCTGCGAGATTGTTGAGAGAGAAAGTGATTTTGCAAGACGTGTCGGACTGACTGCCCACCCAGCTAGAAGAGCTTTACAGTGTCAAGCCTTAAGTGGTTGTAATCTCTTCTTTTCATTTCTTTTAATGCAAAGCGACTGTCACTATGGTTTCATTTATGTGTTACATCGGTGATATGTGAATTGTATCTTGCTTGACTGGTACATAGCTGTATGTTTTTTGGATTTTATGCTTGTTGTGGTTTATTCTTCACTTGTGCAGGTATCTATGTGCGAATAGCGACCGGCCGGAGATAGAGAGGAGCGACACTTTCCCCCACAAAAAACAAGCGTTGGATCCCAGGTTGGTCTCCTAGATCGACTGTTAAATTATATAGCTAGAAACTTGCATGCAGCGTGATTGATTGTTGCTAGACCCCTTCGGGGCTAGTGGGATCCACCTCTGTCCGCAGAGGGGATTTCCCTCCGCAACAAATTGGCGACTCCACTGGGGAGTTTGTCTGTTGATTGTTTAAGCTATATTATCTGATTTTGTAAATCAAGGACGGAGCCTGAAGAGCGGCTAGGCAGCCTTCGAAACACTTCCGCCATGCGGAAGTGAAGTAGATCAACGCCCCTTCAGTCTATCTCCGGGTGATTTACAAACTAGATGGTATAAGTCTTGCTTTGCATGTCTTTTTACTGTCATTGTCTGATCTGAACATTGTCTTTGCCTGCAATCCTTACTATTTTTTTCATTCACTAGCCTTGTTTAGTTCTTTTTTCTTTTTTTTTCTAAGCAAGCTCGCGCCAGCGCGCTTTTCGTCTGTACAGTCGCGCTACTGGGCGCGATCTGTTTTCATACCTCTCGCGCTACATTCTGGTTAGCGCGGGTTCCAGGCTCTCAGTCGCGCCTCTGTATTTTTTGCCTGTCAGTTCCCTGCCAGCGCACTTTTCGACTGGACAGTCGCGCTACTGGGCGCGATCTATTTTCATACATCTCGCGCTACGTTCTGGTTAGCGCGGGTTTCAGGCTCTCAGCCGCGCCTCTGTATTTTTTTTGCCTGTCAGTTCCCTGCCAGCGCACTTTTTCTCTTGACAGTCGCGCTACTGGGCGCGATCTGCTTTCATACATCTCGCGCTATACTCTTGTTAGCGCGAGTTGCAGGCCCACAGTCGCGCCACCCTGGTCAGATCTGTTTAGGAGCCTGTTGGTCAACCTCTGTTGCTTGGGTCTAGTTTTTACCCTGTGTATGCCTCCTGTGGATCTGTTGGTCAGTTTACATGGTTGCATGAAACTCTTGTTTTTCTTTTGCCTTGTTAGGTGGTTGTTTTTGTTTCGAAAAATTGGCTATTAGTTTCCTTGAAAGTAATTTTCCGGCAATGAACGTCTCTTGAAAGCTTTACGTGCATCGTCATTTTTTTTTTTTATCATTTAAAAAGAAAAGAGAGAAGAAAAAGTTTATTTTTGTTTTATCATTTAGTCATGTTGTGGTAATTCTTTTTGTTCAAAAAAAAAAGAGTTTTTCCTTTCTTATCGATTAGCTGCATCAGAATTATTTGGACATCGTTTTGTTTCCATGAACCTCTTCGCTCTCCTATAGCTAGTTTTCATACAAGCAAAACGAATTCAATTTTTCATGTAGTTGCATTTAGTTTCTTTTTCGAGAGATTACATTCGTTAAGGCCAGCAAACCGAAAATTAAAAGATCAACGTAAAAATTTTTTCAATGAACCTAACAACACATTGGAACCTAACGCTTATACTTTAGAGGTCTAGGCTAGAGACGTGTTCCGGCGTCGTTAAGCCTGGTAGATTATCGTCGAGTGGTTGGGTGATTCCTCCACGGTGAA
>APFE030632259.1:22012-49646 GCA_000404065.3 Pinus taeda | reverse complement strand
TAAGTCATTCAAACGTATGACCATTTCCATGAGAGGTAGTCGTAACTGACTAATTTCTCATGATTTTTGAATAGTTCACTTAGCACTCATTGCATCGGGTGATGCTCACAGGGGTGAAGAAGTGGGATTGAAACTAGTGAAAAGTGGAGAACGAATCACATAGCATCAATCATCACTTCCGAGGCTTGCACCCGGTAACCAGGACTTCCCAGGAGGTCACCCATCCCAGATCTCCTTTGGCTCAAGCACACTTAACTGTGGATTTTTTCCCCACAATCAAGCCCACTTAACTTGCTACCCCATTTGCAAAACCTTAGCAAGTATTGTGCCTCATGAACCATTCAAGTAGAGATCCCTTGACTCTTCAATGGGGAACAATAATAACAATATGGGGGATATATGGGCACAAAAGTAATAATAAGGGGGCTACACTAGTATTATAGGGACCTAACAATCACTTCCTCCAAGGACTGCACATTACGTAGACATAGTGCTCAACAACTACCTCCTACCCCTCATAATTGTCAAATTCTGCCTCCCATCCAGTCTCTTTCTGCACATTGCACAATCCTAGTATGCAGCTTGCCTACCTGGCTCTTTGAACTGTGCAATTGCACAATCTAACTACCTGTCTCCCTCCATAGTTGCACATTGTGCAGTTACAGTGGGAAATCCTGCCTCACCGTGATCCTCAACTGCGTAATCCTGCTTCTCAGGCTTCCAATACTCTGTTCCAAGCCAATCAGTGGATTTCATGAAGAAGAGTTAGACTGGAAGATTCCTGGAATGATGTCGCCTTGTCATGAGTAGATTTCACTTCCAAGTACTACATATTGACATGATAGGATGATTCTTGGAGAAGAGGAGAAGGAAAATGTGTTAGAAGACACTTGGGAAGTTGTAAATACAATATGATCATTAATCAAGAAGACGAAGGGACACATGATTATGATAGAAGATTAAAGTTCAAGATCACATAAGGACTCTATATCAATCAACCTCTTGAAGGAGGAAGATGAAGTACATGAAATATCCATCATGAAGAAGTTAAAGTCATAGCAGTAAGAAGAGAAGCTTGGCTTGGACAAATCATCATGAAGATTCGAGTCATCTTTTTCCAAGTCATGGCTTGTACAAGTATCATCACAGTGGCATATGTGTCAATGAGTCTTACCACATGATGTGGAGTGTAATTATGTATTTCAAAAATGAAAAAAATGTAAATGTGTGGAATGTCCAAGAGTCACATGTGTAATATGAAAAGTCACATGTAAACTCAAGAGTATTGTAGAAGTTCAAGAGTCACTTGGAAGTTCAATAGACATGAGGGAAGCTCAAGATTAATCAGGATATGAAAGGTCATTCCTCTTGTTATATGTACACCCTCATATGTCAAGCAAAGGGGCTTTTGGAGTCATAGACTTTGAAGAGCTAGCCTTGGCTTCTCTAGCTTGGTAGTGGAGATAAGATCATTATTTGGAGAAGTAAGGAGTGATCCAAAATGGATCTTGAAACTCTCTAAGTCTTCATGAACTCTCTATAATTTATGCCAAAGATTAAAAATCTTGTGAAGATCAAACTTATTAGAGGAATCCTCATGACAGTTTCTAATTGTGATCAACACGGATCAACGAGGGTCGTTGATCAAGCGCGCAGAGCGGTGGACCATGGTAATGCGCGTTGTCGCGAATTAGCAAAGTCAGCGATGGTTTGAGTCAATGAGGGAGGAATCTGTTATGTGATTAGTGACAAGTCGCTAATCGGATATTGCAGGGCAAACCCCTCGAAGAAGGAGAGGCACATGCACCCGGACCGGAAAAATCATGAAATGCAGCGAAAAGTGTTTCGTTCATCCGAGGCAGGATTCCACAGAAACCGACAAGATATCAGAAGGGCTTCGAGCGGTAAGTAGTTTAGACCGAGTCCCACTCGATGCCACACAACTAGTGACACGCGTTAGGCGGAAGAAAGAGAAAACCACTCACATCGGACAAGTAAACGTCGAGCAAGTTATCTACCCGATATGTGCGATGACTGTAGGATTTGGAGGGTCCAAATCAACGACGGAGATGTGACCCGATGGATGACCAGATTTTACAAAGTTATAAAGCAGATTGTGCGGGATTTCGAAGTCCAACATGGACGATGAGTTGGTAGAGGTTTGTGTTTCATGGGCATTCTTAGAGTAAACGAAAATAATGACCATTTCAAATGATTGAGTGTTTCTGGTGAACCTGACACGCTCATCCGTTAAAGGAATAGGTGGCCACCTCCCTATAAGGTGTTATGCAGTTATTGTAACTGCTAAAAGAAGGGATTCAAATGGACGGAGGCAGGGAACCAGAAAGCCAAGAAGTGGAAACGAACAGTCAGGAAGCAGATTGGATTTAAAGCCACAAAATGACAGAGAGGAGAAGGAGCAGCCCACGAAGCAGAGAAACTAGAGCCAAGCTGACCTGAAGAAGCAAAGGTAGCAAGTGAGCCAGGGTTAAGACAGAGACAGAGAGAGTACTCCAGAGAGACTTGGGGGATCCAAGTACAGTCCTACGGATTGTATCTCTTGTGTGAAACTCAAATTGTGCTCACTATAATAGGCAGAGCCACCAGAGGTTGGAGGCAGAGCCGCAGAGCCAGAGAGCTCTAATAGACTTCTAAAGAGCCATGAGGCTGCAGTGAAGTTGCAGCACAGTAGGAGATCAAATGATCGAGTTGTGGCTGGTTATCTGAGGTGTGTCAAAGACAGGAGAAGGAGTTCCAGAGACAAATTCAGAATTCTGAGTGAGTCAGAGAAGCCAGAAGCTCGAGAAGCTCAGAGCATTGACTGAAGGAATCAAGTCTAGAGAAGAATAGACCTGTCTGTAGGACAAGGACAGGCAGGGGTAAGATGACATTCTAAGCCCATTGGTGTAGCTATAAACCAATGGAGTTAAGTGTATCACTTGCAAAAGAATTAAAGCCATAATCTCAGAGAGCCTAATCGAGTTGATTAGAGCTCAAGGAGACATAGCCCAAGATATCAGGGTGAAATCCATATTATAATGTTGTTTTATGGGATTGTTGAATTACTGCTTTACTTACCGTTATTTGTGTTTCACATCAGCATAAGCAAATAAGCACTCAACAGTCAAAAACAAATACAAGCATACACCAATACTTTCAAGCATTTCTTACTTCCACATTGGTTAAGCATTAATAGTTGGGAAAATTTAAGCTTTGGAAGTGGGAGAGGTTCTTGTAAGTTAGACAAGAAGCCTAAGAGCCCCATTTTCAGATCAGGTGGTGTTAGAGCTTAAGACTGATTAACCCCACCTTTAAAGAAGGTTGTATTAGAATGCTTGACTGACAGGGCAAAGATTGCTTGTCTGAAAGGTGTTTGGACAATCAAGGATTGATTGCCTCATTGAATGTATGTTAGTTGCAGACTGACTATTGTTTGAGTTTGCAGAGGTGAAGGGAAAGGTATTGATAGCTCAGTCCAGGAAGGACAAGAAGGAAGAAGGGCTGAAGGCATTCTTCTATCCCAAAGGACCTTAGGGCAATCCTTGAAGCACAAAAGATTGTTGCAAAGAAGTTACTAAATAAGCTCTTTAATAATCCTGTTTGAAGTTCTTTTGTGCACTTTGAAAATGAAAACTTCTACAAGTGAGTTCTCAAATTCTTCTTGCTCCCCAAGTTCCTTTGATGGAGACATGAAGTAAGACTTGTCCACCATGATGGATATGGTGAGAGAAATGTATGAGGATGGAAGGAAGAGCAACATACTTAGAGAGCAGTTGAATTCCGTGGAGGAAGAGAAGCATATGCTTTCTGGCAAATTGTAGGAAATGGAGAGGCAACTTCATATTGCAAATATGAACCTGAAAAGGATGCATGAGTTGGAGTCACAATTCTTTGTTGCCAAAGAAGCCTTGGCCAAGTATCAGCTTGAAGAATAGGTAAACCTTTCCTATTTGTCTTCAAATTCTTCTAAGAATGCTTATATTGGTTCTTTTGAAAAATATACCAGAGGCATAGGTTCCAAGCTAATGTCTAAGATGGGCTATGAAGGAAAAGGATTGGGCAAACATGCACAAGGTATTTTTGAGCCAATAATGTTTGAGGAAAGGCCTAAGTATTTGGGTCTTGGCTATGGACAGTCTTATGGAGAGAATTCCAAAGTTGCCATGAAGGCCATTGAAACAATTCCAAAAAGGAGTTTCATTGCAAGTCCTCTACCTCAGAAGTGTGAGGATTGTATTCAGGAGGAATGAAATAGCTCAAAACATCATTCGTAGGATGCAGGTGTTCAAAAGCACACACTTGAACCAAAGAGTTGTGGAAATTCTGATAGCCTTGAAGAAAGTGATGGTGTTCCAAAGGGAGCCACTTATTCATTTGCTTCACCTCCTCATGAAGGAAATAAAGGTGAAAGAGGTAGGTATAAATCTGGTTCTAAACACATTCCTTTTGATTTTGTAAAGCATGGAAAAAGAATTGCATGTTCCTTTTGTGGTTTGGATAACCATTATGTTTCTAGATGTTGGAAGAGGATGGCCACATACAGAAAATGTTTGAAGGAAAAGAAGCAAGCAGCCAAAGGTCCACAGGACAAGGCAAATCATGTTGTCAAATGGATGCACATGTGTTGCACTTACTTCCATAAGCAAGGGCATCTTGCTGAAAGGTGTTGGACTTTGAATCCAGCACTGCTTCCACCAAAGCTGAAGGAGAAGGTAGAAAAAGAAAATGGCAGGGATGGAAATAAAGATTCCATGATTGATGTGTTTCAGGATGATTCACATATTTATGCTGATGTGCAAACAAAGGAGGGGTCTTTGAAATGGATTGGTAAGAAATGGTTAGAATTCTTATCCAATTAAGACTACATGTCCATTGATGCATCTGTTTGCATTTCTTTGTGGAATAAATGCAAGTTGCAGGATCTTACCAAAATGGAAAAGGGAAAGAAGTTGAGTAGGGAAACTCACTTTATTACTGCAATGGTATGTTCATTTCAGCTTTGAAAGTACAGTGTACTTAAGCGAAAGTTGAAAGATGGAGTGCATGCATGAACATGAGATGCATGTGATGTTGGCTTGGGAGAAATTAACTTGGTCTCCAAAATGGAGATAATGATGAAGTGTTTCATCTTTCGGAAAAGAGTCCTAATGGTCTTTTTCCTACGTGCTTGACTTGAAGAATTCATTTGTTGTAAAGGCATGTTTTATTGGCTTGTTATCTAGTCAATCATTTGTATGCAAATATAAGACATGGAAGGGTTCACAAGATGTGAAATCTATTTCTTTATTGAAGCAGGAGTTAGTCCATCCAGTTGTTGTCTGTATGCCTGCTGTTGTTAACAGTTGTTGTTGATAGCTTTTCAAACAGGTACAGATGAAAGTTTTGTGGAGCAGATGTACTTCACATTCGTGTGAGTCACCTTGGATAAAGGATCAAGGCACAAAAGTTCAAACTACCTTCTGTAAACTTCACAGCAGAAGTTCTGCATGAATTCAAGGAAGAAAATAGTTCTTCCCGAGACGACCAACCCACCCAAGAAGGGAAGTGGTCAGAGATTTTGGTTCAAAGGCACTATGCAAAGGCAAGTGTAGGGAGGTTGAAAGAAGAGGGTGTTGTTACTCCCATTTACTGCTCAGATCAATATATCAGTCTTTTGGTGGACCAAAAGTTCTTTTAGTGGGAAGGCATGATCCAAAATGGATCCTGAAACTCTCAAAGTCTTCATGAACTCTCTATAATTTATGCGAAAGATTAAAAATCTTGTGAATAGCAAGCTTATGAGATGAATGCTCATGATAGTTGCTAATTGCGATTAGCATGGATCAACGAGGGCCGTTGATCAAGCGCGTAGAGTGGTAGACCATGGTAACGTGCTATCGCAAATTAGAAAAGTCAGCGATGGTTTGAGTCAATGGGGGAGGAATCTGATATGCAATTAGCGACAAGTCGCTAATTGCATATCGTAAGGAAAACCCCTCGAAGAAGGAGAGCCACATGCGTCTAGACCCAAAAAATCATGAAATGCAGTGGAAAGTGTTTCAGTTCCGTCCGAGGTAGGATTCCACAGAAACCGGCAAGATATCGGAAGGGCTTCAAGTGGTAAGTGGTTTAGACTGAATCCCGCTTGATGCCACATAGCGAGTGAGACGCGTCTGGTGGAAGAAAGAGAAAACCGCTCACATTAGACGGGTAAACGTCGAACAAGTTATCCGCTCGATATGTGCGATGAGTGTAGGATCTGGAGGGTCCAAATCAACGATGGAGATGCGAACCGATGGATGACCGGATTTAACGAAGTTATAAAGCAGATTGTGCGGGATTTTGAAGTCCGACATGGACGATGAGTTGGCAGAGATTTGTGTTTCACGGGCATTCTTAGAGTAAATGGAAATAACATCTGTTTCAAATGATCGAGAATTTCTGGTGAACTTGACATGCTCATCCGTTAGAGGAATAGGTGGCCACCTCCCTATAAGGTGTTATGCAGTTACTGTAACCGTTGAAAGAAGGGATTCGAACGGATAGAGGCGGGAACCAGAAAGCCGAGAAGTGCAAATAAACAGTCAGGAAGCAGATTGGCTTTAAAGACACAGAATAACAGAGAGGAGAAGGAGCATCCTAGGAAGCAGAGAAAGAGCGAGATGACCTAAAGAAGTAAAGACAACAAGTGATCTAGGGTTAAGACAGAGACAGAGAGAGTACTCCAGAGAGTTTGTGTACTCTAGAGAGACTTGGGGGATCCAAGTACAGTCTTAAGGATTATATCTATTATGTGAGACTTAAATTGAGGTAACTATAATAGGTAGAGCCGCCAGAGGTTGGAGGCAGAGCCGCAGGGCCAGAGAGCTCTAATAGACTTCTAAAGAGCCACGAGGTTGCAGTGAAGTTGCAACACAACAGGAGATCGAATGATCGAGCTGTGGCTAGTTTTCTGAGGTGTGTCGAAGACAAGAGAAGGAGTTCCAGAGACAAATGCAGCATTTTGAGGGAGTTAGAGAAGCCAGAAGCTCGAGAAGCTCAGAGCACTGACTGAAGGAGTCAAGTCCAGAGAAGCCTAGACCTGTCTGCAGGACAAGGACAACTAGGGGTAAGATGGCATTCTAAGCCCATTGGTTCAGTTGTAAACCAATGGAGTTAAGTGTAGCACTTGCAAAAGAATTAAATACATAATCCCAGAGAGCCTAATCGAGTTGATTAGAGCTCAAGGAGACGTAGTCCAAGATATCAGGGTGAACTCCATATTATAATGTTGTCTTATAGGTTTGTTGAATTGCTGCTTTACTTACTATTTTTTGTGTTTCACATCAACATAAGCAAATGAACATAAGCACTCAACAATAAAAAACAAATACAAGCATACACCTATATTTTCAAGCATTTCTTAATTCTGCATTGGTTTATCATTAAGACTTAGGAAAATTTAAAGCTTTGGAAGTGGGAGAGGTTCTTGTAAGTTAGAAAAGAAGCCTAAGAGTCCCATTTTCAGATCAAGGAGTGACTTAATGTTCCACTATTGGAGCTAGTGTCTCACCATTGTAACTTGTGTACTTGGATCTTTCACATAATAATCAAAAGCTTGTTAAGTAACACATTTTCATGCATGTATCATGAATATTGTAAAACTATTCTTTAGATGTTTGCGGTATACGTTTTGTTCATACGTACTAAGGAAATTGAACTGTTGCATTGGCTTTGGTACTTATCTTGTTGAATGTGTGTTGTATTTTCTTTAATGATTGTTGTGTCTATGTGAAATAGTTTGCTAGATAACTAACAAATCCTTCTTTTCTCTCGTGTGCATCTCCTAGGATAGTATTATTACTTTCCTCCAAGAGACTCGTTATTGTCTCCCCTTTCATGAAAGTATCCATTTACGTATTAAAATTGGTGTTTCATAGTGTCAACTTACTTGTTGATTTCAAAGGATATGTGTGTAATCTCTTATGTTATTCATTGCAACCAAGGAAAACCTTAGAGTTATGGTGTTTGGATCGATACTTCAAATGGGGCTCCTACTCCAAACGGTGTGAGGTTTAATCGAGACTTCACATTAAGGAGACCCCCTTGGTTGATGGATTTCCAACACCATCAACAAGAGCCTTGAAGGGGATCATCTTTAGTGATTCTTGATATTCATTGTTATATGCAAATCTAACTAAGTAAAAAAAATCTTCCCACCTTTTCGGTTGGTGCATAACATAATTTCTCATCACGTCTTCTAACACCCTATTCACTCTCTCTGTTTTCCCATCAATATGAAAATTATATGTGGTACTAAATGCCAATTGAGGTCCAAATAGAATGAATAGTGCTTCCCAAAATTTTTATGTTAACTTTGCATTGCGATTGAATATTATCTTCTTAGGTATGCCATGCAATCTAAATATCTCCTTCATGAAAATATGCGCAATATCAATGGCCTTGTGGGTGGACCTAACAAGTATGATGTGAGTTTCCTTGCTCAATTTATCCATTACCACCATGATCGCATCATGATGTCTTAGTGTCTTTTGTAATCCGATGATGAAGTCCATCGATATGAATTCTTACTTCCATTCAGGTATTGGAATTGGTTGCAAAAGTCTAGTTGAATTTATGCATTCCACCATAAATTTTTGACACTCCAAACACTTTTCAATGTACTCCACAACTTTCTTTTTCATACCTAGCCAATAATACATCTTCTTGCCATCACTAATCATTTTTTGATATCCAGGATGACCTAAATAGGGCCTTTTATGAAACTCATCTAGAATAGGCTTCTTCAAGTCATCCACACATGGTATATACCATTGTTCTTTAAAATTTAGCATTCCATCATCTGTGAGTTTGTAATTCTTACTCAATTGTCGTTGTGTCTCTTTTTGCAAACAATCCTTCGCATACTATAAGTGTTTGTATTGTACCAATGCTTCCATGATCTTTTCCATAATGCTAAATTCATGAGAACTTATGGCTACTAAGTGGTTTACTTGCAAACTTCTAATAAGCACATCAACCACCTTGTTCTCTTTACCCTTAATTTACTTCATTTCAAAGTTAAATTCTCTAATTAGGGCTAAACAATTGACCTATCAATGCATTCAATTTAGGTCGTTCAAACAAATATTTCAACAAAACTTGGTCGGAAATCAACACAAATTTTTGTCTGATCAAATAATGTCTACACATTTTTAATGCATGAATGGTTGTTGTGAGTTCTAAGTCGTGGGTGATATAATTTCTTTCATGCTCATTTAAATTCCTTTATTCGTAGAAGATTACATGTCCTTCCTACATTAGTACTCTGCCCAATCCTTGTTTACAAGCATTGTGCAAACTAATAAGTCTTTCTCCTTATCAACAATCCTTAAAATGGGTGCATGTGTGAGAAAATCCTTGAGATTCTCAAAGTTGATTGTACATTCTAATGTCCACTAAAACATTACCACTTTCCTCTATAGAGTTAGGATTGGATGCCCAATTTTCAAAAAGTCTTGGAAGAATCTCCGATAATATTCGACCAACCCCATAAAATATCTGACTTATGTTACATTTTTTAGAGTGGGCCATTCCATGATGGCCTTGATATTATTGAGATCCATAACCATACTTTATTTTGAGATGAAGTGCCCTAAATATTGAACTTGATTCTTAAAAGAACTCACATTTACTGAGTTTGTCATATAACTTGTGTTCCCTTAGTAACTATAATAATACCTTCAAGTGCTCCTCATGATCCTCTCTAGTTTTTTAGTAGACCAAAATATCATCAAAAAATACTAAAACAAACTTGTTTAGTCATTGGCTGAGCACATTTTTCATTAAGCACATATACATGGTTGGTGCATTTGTAAGTCCGTATGGCAGTACCATGAACTCGTAGTGCCTGTATCTTGTTTTGAATGTCGTCTAATGAATGTATCCATCTTTAATCCTGACTTGGTGATAGTCATACCTTATATCAATTTTTGAAAACACAGTACTCCTCTTAGCTAGTCAAATAAGTCATCGATCCTTAACAGTGGATATTTATTCTTTATTATTGCTTTGTTTAACTGCTGGTAGTTGATGCATAGTCGCAACATGCCATACTTATTCACAAAATAGTTAATTCATGGTATTGTGCATGCAATATTATTTCCATTGATGGTGAGATTCTTCCAACCACACAGGACTAGAAGATGTAATAGAATATAAAATCGAGGCTTCTTATATTCTAGAAAGAGTGTTTGTCATTGTCCTTACCCATTTTTTAAATTATTCTAAAATCAAACCTTTGCATTTCTTCCACCAATTTTTGTTGCTCTTATAATGAGAATCCTTGCTCCAAAAATTATTCTTGGTTATCATGTTTTTTCTTGACCTTAAATTGCCTCCTAATGAGATGTTGTCACCAATTTTTTACTACATGTAAAGTTGCTTCCATTTTTTTGTCATATGTAGATTTCACTAAATCTTTTTCCTTGAATTGTTTTCTTAAAATCTAATGATCTCCCTTGTTGTGTTGATTATGCTCCAATTCCTTTCCTTAATGTATCGTATTGTACTATTTTACCAAAATAGGGTGTTTTCAATACTAGTGTAGAAGACACGACATCCTTCAAGAGAGAGAATGCCACATTATCCTCTTCATTCCATGAAATTTATTTTTTCTTCAAGAGAGATGTGTGTGGACCTATAATGCATTCCTAACAACTTTCTCATAATATCTTGTAAGTCTCAAAAACCTCAAAGAATTGATGTTTTTTGGGTTATGCCATTTTGTAATAGCTTGGATATTTAAAGGTCTACCTTAACTCCTTCCTTTGAAAAATTATGATCCAAATACACTCCTTATTTCCCAAAATCATATTTGGATCTTTTTACATACCATTGATTGTTCTCAAGAATTTTTAAAACTTTATCCACATGTTTAATGTGATCTTCCTATGCTTTTTTAAGGTATATCATCAAAGAAAACCAACACATATATTCTAATATGAGGTTGAAAAAATTTGTTCAATGGCTTTCAAAAATAGGAGCATTAGTCAACCCAAAAGGTGCGACCAAGAACTCATAGTGCCTTTCATGTGTTCTAAAAGTTGTTTTGGGATGTCTTCTTTTGTTAATATGATTTGGTGGTATCCTAATTTAAGATCAAGCATTGCAAAATAAGCCACTCCATGAAGCTTATCTAAGATCTCATTAATATTTAGGACAACGAATTTATACTTATTGATGATTTTTTTCAAAAATCTATAATTAGGACACATCCTCCAATAATTATCTTTTTTTTCTCTCCATCACTAGTGGAGCTAAAAATGAACTTGCACTAGATTGTATGATCCCAAATTCGACATGGCCTCTACTATTCTCTCAATCTGACCCTTTTGTTGATGAGGATATCTATAAGGCCTTTTATTATGAGTATTTGCAGGTATTAGTTTGATCTAATTTTCATGATCTCTAGATGGAGGTAGACCTTTAGGGATTTCTTCAAAGATCCTACAATGTTTTTCCAAGGTACATTTTAATTCTTTTGGAATATTCTCATCTCCCTTCTTTACTTCCATAGAATAGAGTTTAGCCACAACTCCCTTGCTATTATTTTTAGATAATTTTCATTTTATGAGAGATGATGATTTGAAAAGGTTTAGATTTTAACCTTTTGAGTTCATTTTCAATTCCCTCCAATTCAAATCTCATGAATAATTCCATATAGTTTATAGATATTATACCTAGTGTTCTCAACCATTGAATCCTTAGAACAACCTATACACCTCCAATGGGAATGGCATATATCAGGATTTCCAAATTACATTCTTCCACACTTAGTTTAATGTTGTGGCATTTTTCCACATAATCAATACTTCCCCCATTAGCAACAAAAACTTGAAAATTTATTACTAGATATATGGAATAATTAAGGAACTCTACTAATCTTTTATCAATGAAGTTATGGGTACTATTAGAGTTAATAAGGACTATGGCCTTTTGCTTCTTAATTTAACCTACAACCTTAAGGGTTTGAAGCATTGACAAACCTACTAATGCATGAAAATCTATTTTTCACTTGTCTGAATCAAGTGTTGTGCACAAGTTCAACCTCTATTTCCTAGTCTTTTAAGTTGACAAGTTTTTTCTCATCCCTTTGTGTAGATGCCTCCATTTCCTCTTCATCATTGTTTTCCAAGGTGAAAATTTTTGTTTCTTTACATTTATGTCTTTTGAACATTTGTTTTTACAACCAAAGAAAATTCTTTTTTTCCTTATTTCCTTCATTGAATTTTGTGACACTCAAGTAAGTTGAGGTAGGTTTGTCTTATGAACCTCAAAACGATCTATACTTCCTGGATATGCTTCAATGGTAGACTTGTGCATAACTTTATTCCTAGCTTAAATATGACAAGTAAATTGCATAACTTCCATAATATTTTTAGTATGCTTTGAAAAAACCTCACATTTGATGTATTCTTTTAATCCACCTATGTGAGCTTCCAACAAATATTCATCATTTATGTTATCCAACCTTGTGGCTAAAACTTAAGACTATGAATTATAAATTTCAATATTACCTAAGTGCTTGATTCTTATCAATTAACTAAAGTAGTCTCATTTCCAAACTTTCTCATATTGTGCTTTTAAGTCTCTTGAAAATAGACCCCAAGTATAATGATAAGAATGGGGCTTCCTTTTGAACCACCTATTGATACCATTGATACGATTTTGTCTCAAAGTTCAAAGTTGTTATGTAAATCCTTCTCTTATCATCCATAAAATTATGCAATTCAAAATATTGTTATATTTGGTTCACCCATGTAAAGACCTCTATTCCATCAAACTTCTTTAATTTAACTTTGGGAAGGTTCATACACTTTGGAGACTATCCATAAGTAACATCACTATTAAATTTAAATCTACCTGACAAATGCATATTATTGAAAAATTGTTCAACTTGGACACCATTTTTATTTTCATGAGTCCCCTCAGTCATATGGGGGGCTCTCATCTAGGGTGTGTATGATCATATGTTCCAACTATTCTATCTTCTCCTCCATTCTTCTTTATTTTCATCCACATTTTGTTCCATGTCCCTATATGACAATTCGACCTTCCTTTCACATAATATCACTTTTTTTCTTAACTTGAATCTCCAACATAGATACATGGCGTTGTATGTCTTCTATATCTTGATGAGCCATTATTGATATATCTGGAGGTTTAGATGGTGAAGAAATTTTGTAGTACCCTTTGGTGTCATGAAAATTTAATATGCCCTCAGGAAAAGGTCTCATAAATCTCTAATATATGTGTGGGTTCCAACAATATTTCTCAACCCAATATCTGACGGCACTAACTAATAATTCTCAACCATTCCCTTAGTCATACGACTCAACTACCAAAGTACTATAGAGTGGTCACCCTAAGTGTTAATCTTGGTGTACTATAACAACAAGACAATTGTTTAGCTTATCTAAATTTGGTTTTAGGTATACATAGGGCACTCCCTATATACCCAAAGGTACATCGAAGTGATATTTTCTATATTGGTATTGTATGATATAGTATTACTCAAAGGGGTACCAACAAGGGTTTCCAACTAGGTGAAACCATATGTAGTTCTTACATGTATTATTCCTTGACCATAGTTTTACCCAATGAGTGGAAGGTCACTGTGTTACTTAAAGACATGAGAACACGTTTAAAAAAAAGGAGCTTAACCCCAAAAAATCTCTTGTGAAAGGTATATTTGAGGCTATTACGACCAAAATTATGAAATCATTAGATCTACTATAGTGGTTTATATCTTCTAATCAAAATGTATTCCAATTGTAAGTTACATACCTTTCAAACCCTAATTTGGAGACTTGTCTAGATAATTGACCTCCATTTTGATATAACTCTAAAATTTGAACCCTTCTAAGTCTAAAATTTTGGTCTATAATACTTTGATATATTTTCTTAAACTACTAATAATTTCACAATCTAAAACTTCATTGAAAAATGTATGCCATAAATTCCATGATGACTCTTTTAAAATTGATTTTAAGATTAGTCATAAACTCTATCTTCTATAGGCTATGTCTCTTATAATATTGTGAAACATAACCTCAAATTTTGATCACTTGTACTATGATATTTTGACTCACTCTCCACAAAATTTCAATATGAAACTTCCAAGATAAGTAGTTGTAGCAAAAATTCCAATGTGTCTCAATTGAAATTGATTTCAAGGTTACTCATAAACCTAATCTTCCATAGAATATATCTATGAAAGTATAGTGAACTAGATGATGAAATTTTGATCACAAGTACAATAAAATTTTTAATTAGTCTTCATAAAATTACCCTATCTAAAATTTCGTAGAAAAACAATTATAGTGAAAATTTGAGTATGGCATGCTTCACTCCGATTTCAGGATTAGTCACAAACCCTATCATACATGGGCTATATCTCAAAAAGTATAATGAATCATAACTTGAAATTTTTGCTATATGTGCCTTGATATTTTGTTTCAATATCCTCAAAATATTTTTTTCTTAGACAAAGTTCGGTTGCTATATTATAAACTGAAAAAAGGAGATAGTTCTCCATACAAACAGTATTATCTGAGTGATTTGGATCAAAGGAATTACAAAATGGGACTCTTCCTTGATCCTTGTTCTAGCAGTCCTGCTTCTAAAACTTCCTAAACTGCTATAGATCCTTATAAATTGGAAATACCAAAATTTACAACTGCAAAACATATTTAATCTATGTCTATATGAATGATCTGCCTGGCCGTGGACTCTTCTGGGTTTGGGTCTGGTTCCACCTGCTTTGCACTAGAGGAGCTGGGAGCTTCCTTGTTCTTTTTGTCCATCATGTACTGTAAAATTTGGATCGATTCTTCTGCGTGGCTGCAGCGGTTTGCCAGATTTCTGAACTGTTCATAGAGTGATGATGCTCTGTACAGGAAGAGATTGATCTTTGTCCTGTATTTCTCATTCATAATCCGATATTGGTCTTCCATTCTCGTCTCCAGGCTCCTGACTTGATCCTGCATAATACTCTGCTGCGACCTTAGCTCATCAAATTTCGCCTGAAGATCCCTACAATGGAGGCAGTCTTCTGATCGCGCCATTGGCTCAAATAATTCCTTTAACTCGCTGGTTCATCTTTCGCTGCTCTAGGCACAGAAATAACAAGAATCGATCAGGCAATCTTGCTTAATGTGATGAATGGTTCTCTTCTTCACTGAACTAAAAGAGCTTATCTGAGAACTTCGGGATAATCTCTCAAATAACTCCTTAGACTCACTATTTCGCCTTTCACTGTTCCAAACACAGCGTTGCCAAGAATCACTCAAGCAGTCTTGTTGGGTGTGATGGAGGGCTCTCTTATTCACTGTATTAATAGAATTTGTTTGGGCTCTTCGGGAGTGTAATCCGCTGTGAGTCATGAGATTATGCTTGCGCCCAGTATCCAGTTGCAGATCCCGCAGGGTATGGGCGATCACTGTGAAGGGACATCTCCTACCTGCGACCTGATGATTTCGCATGCTTCGGATCACCTTTCCGATTGCATTTCTGAACAAAATCCTTTCTGGTCGTCCTGCTCTGTTATTGGCGCGGATTACCTGGTCTTTCCCTCTGGTTCTGCATGATGACGGTCGATTATTGTTGATTGGAATTGCAGTGGTCATGGAAGAGGTTGCATTGACACACTGGAGTTACAACACAGAACCCCAATAGAGCGCTCACAAGCTTTGTTGGCGAGCTTATCCGCCTCCTTGTTCAAGCCACGTAGGATGTGGTGGAAGCTTACCTCTTCCATTGCCGCGTGCAGGATTTGATTTCTCTGATTTATTTGCTGAAGTAGGATATTCGGAGAGCTTTGGTGATATACCATAAGGCGGATGATTATGGATGAATCCCCAAATACGTTTGCCTTCGTGATCCCGAGTTTGGTTAATTGAGTGAGCCCCTGAAATAGAGCCAATCCTTCTGCTCTGTTATTAGAATTTTCCCCTAGCCCCCATTCGAAGCTAAGGATACATTCCCCGTTTGCATTGCAAATGAGACCCCCTGCACCCGCTAGCCCCGGATTTGATTTAGCTGCACCATCAAAAAATAAACAGAACCTATTACAGTTGCTCAACCATTTAGTGAATTCCTCTTCCTTTAGCCTCAGTTTCCAGCCCCTGTTTTCTTCAATTGCCTTTTTCCCCTGCCTGCTAGTTTCTTGTGCTCTAGGTATATTCTCCAAGGCGTAGCTGAGGAACTTACTCTCTTCTACACTGTAGTTTTTTACATCTATCCTGCCTCTGGTATTATTTGTAATTGCTTCAATAGCCAACATTTTAGCTTTATGACAAATTTTTCTAATGCAGATTCGCTTCTCCTGGAAGACCTTGCCATTTCTTGCTAACCAAATGCGCCGAAGGAGAGTGTATGGTATAGTTTTCCATACTCTTTGCGCCAATTGGCTTCTTTTTCCCTTCCATGGACAATTCTTCCTCCAGTTATGGATCGCTTCTCCTATGGTGCTCTGAGATTCCCAGGTTAACTCTCCAATTGAGGCCATCCTCTTCCAGCATTCTTCTACCACCGGGCATTCTAAAAATAAGTGCTGCATAGTTTCCTCTGATCTGCAGCAGCTTGGACACCTGGATGGGCCCAGGATGTCTCTATTTCTTAGATTCTCCGCTGTCAGTGTTTTCCCTCTCAGGAGCAGCCAAAGAAAAAATTTGACTTTGGGTGGGCCTTCTGCCTTCCACACCAATTTCCATTGGTTCCAAGTTTCCGTTTGGAAGGTGCTATCACAGAGATATTGGTGCCCAGCTTTAACTGTATAATGGGTGCCTGTTGGATCCCATCGATACCCATCCATACTGCCTTCTTGAATCGGAAATTTTCTGTGG
Organism: Pinus taeda; assembly: GCA_000404065.3. Taxonomy (NCBI): domain Eukaryota; kingdom Viridiplantae; phylum Streptophyta; class Pinopsida; order Pinales; family Pinaceae; genus Pinus; species Pinus taeda. The sequence continues at coordinate 32,781 of APFE030632259.1, read as the reverse complement.
AGAAGCTTCTTTAGAGCATTGAGGCTGTCTTCTAGCATATTGGGAGGGTCCGGAAGATGCCATCCTATCCATGCACGTGTGTGGGTGTCCCATTTTGCTATTTGAGAAAGATGGTAAAGGCCTTTATTGTTGAGCCAAGTAACAATCGGGATTACCTCTGCATTGGATCCCAAAGGTTGCTGCCCTAGGATTTTGTCCTTGGAGAAATTGATGTTGCTTCCCCCTCCTGGGACCTTAAAGATATTTTGTCGCATAAAGGGCATTGCCTTCTTACATAGTTTCCAAATTTTTGTGCATTCCCTGTTTGGTATATTAGAGTCCAGGAGCTGCTGCCTTGTGCAATTTAAGTATTTTAACTCCAGTACTTTCTTCCACCACGCTGTTGGACCAGTGATCAGTCTCCACACTATTTTTGCTCCTAGAGCCAAGTTAAGAAATTTTGGGGACCTGATGCCTAAGCCACCTTTTTCCTGTACCTGGATTATGCTCTTCCAACCCATTAGATTGAATTTGTTTTTGGCTGTCTTCCCTCCTTGCCAGAGGAAGTGCCTAAGAATTTTTTCCATTTTCTGATGGAAGATAGCGGGAGCATGATATAAGGAAAAGCGATATAAAGGAAGAGATGTGATACCTGATTTTAGAAGGATTAACTGTCCTACTAGATTCAGCCACATTGTCCCCCATTGTTGCACTTTCCTCTCTATTTTGTCCAATATCTCGTTCCAAGTATCAGCTTTTAGAGGTCCCAGACTAACTGGCATTCCTAAATAGGAAAAATGATTCCAAGTTAGTTTGCTGGGAACTCCAAAAATGCTTGCAATGTTGTGAATGATGTGATTTGTTGTGTTCCATCCATAGATGAAACTCTTTGCCTAGTTGACTTTCCCTCCTGAGTAATCCAAGAATTGGTCCAAGAGCTTTTTAAATCTCCTTGCTATTGTTGTCGATGCTCCTCCTATCAGCAGAGTGTCGTCCGCAAACTGTGAGTGATTATTGTTCTTTGCTCCTTGTTCGATCTTGATGCCTGTTATAAGTCCAACTCTTCGATTGTAATCCAATACTTGACTGAATGATTCAGCCATGAGGATAAATAGATAGGGCGAAAGCGGACATCCTTGTCTGAGACCACGCAAAGATTGAAAGGCTAAACATGGCCTCCCATTTATCAAGGGAGATATCCAAGGGCCCGTTATGCATGCAACAATCATTGTAGTGAAGGAGGGATCGAATCCCATTTTATGGAGGACAAAAAACAGATAAGAATGCCTTACTCTATCAAAGGCATTTGCAAGGTCCAGCTTTAGAACAAATCCTTTTTCCTTCCTGGTTAAGCTCGAATGGATGGCCTCTTGTACAAGAAGAATAGAGTCTGATATATGCCTGTTTGGGAGGAATCCTCCTTGATTTTCAGAAATCACATAAGGGAGGATGGGTTTAAGCCGGGTTGCTAAGATTTTTGAGATGATTTTGTAAGCTGAGTTACATAAAGAAATAGGTCGGAACCTCGAAAATGAGGAAGGGAGATTTTATTTCGGAATCAGGGCTAGGTAAGTGGAATTAGTATATCCTCCCATTTTACCTTTTTTCATTACCCAACGAATCATCTTTAAAAGATATTTCTTTATCATTGTCCAATATTCCCGATAGAAGCTAATAGGGAATCGATCCTGTCCTGGAGCCTTGTCCGGGTGTAAACTCCAGATGGCTGCTTTGACTTCCTCCTCTTCCACTTCTTTCATGAGCTTGCTGTTCATCTCTTGAGTGATGCTTTTAGGCAAATGCTGTAGCATGCTTGAGTAATTCTCTGCGCCTTTGTCTTCAGTCAATAATTTACTAAAGTGCCTTGTGGCTGCCTCTTTTATTGACTGCTGAGTGCTGTAACAATTTCTTTCATCATCCATTATAGCGCTCACTGTGTTTCTGATCTTTCTCACTGTAGCTTGGTTATGAAAGTATGCAGTATTTTTATCTCCTTCCTGCAACCAAAGTTGCCTCGATTTCAATCTCCACTTTGTTTCTTCCTCCCTGAGAATTTGGCGCAGTTGAGTATAAAGTTTGCCTTCTTGTTCCTTGTTCTGTTGAGATAATCCTTGCGTTTCAATTCTTTGTTGCACCTCCTCCAGCGCTTGCTTAAGTTTCTCTTTATGCTTCTCAGGCTCTTGATAATTGCTCTTTGCCCAGTTCTTTAAACCTCGCACTGTATTTGAAGGGGATGGGCCCGAGGGGGCAATGGTGTTGGAGATTTAGCGTTACGGGTAATGATCAGAGGCCGACACATTGAGGATGGTTGAGTATCCTATTGAAAAGGTGGATAGGTAGTCTATGCTAACAAGAAAACGATCCAGTCTTTCCATGATGTTGATGGTGCCAATACGCATGTTGCTCCAGGTATATCTACGGTTTTTGGGCCTGATATCAACTAGAGCGTGGTCCTGAATTATGGCCTCCAGTTCAAGAGCGGTTCGAATCCAGCTTTGCTGACTGTTGGTAGAGCTGCACATCCATTTGTTACTGTCCCATAAAGTTTCTATGCCACTTGAAGCTCCCCTTGCCTCACTTATGCTACCACAAAAACGCTTTTGTTGACTTATTAGTCTACTCATTTCACTTTGATCTTGCTTTGTTTCCTTTATAAGCATGATTTCAGGGTTCTCGCTATTTATTAGATCCTTAAGGGCAATTAGCTTTGAGGGGTGCCCTAATCCCCTGCTGTTCCAAGACAACATTTTCATCATGAGTTACCTGATGTGTGGAGAGGTGCTCGCCTCTCATGTCCCTTACTGCTTTTTTCTTTTTCTTGGGGTCCAAGAATAAAGCTCTCGATGGGAGTTTGAGTGCCTAGAGCTATATCTTTTTGTGCATTTTCATCCCTTTGCTGTTTAGCTGTCTTTCTTCTAGGTCCTGGTTTTTTCTGAACATCGCTTGGAGCTCCATGGTCCTTTGAAGAATTTCTGGTAGTTCTCAAAGAGGGTGGATCTGGTGGGGGTTGCATGGAGGGGGAAGAAGATTGGGGAGGGGGATCAGAGGGATGCAAATCTAGGCCCGATTCAGTCTCAGATAAGATCAAAAAAGGATTGGTAGATGGGGGGATTGGAGGATCAGGGATCAGAGAGGGAGGAGTTGGAGGTCGATGGTTGGAGGTTCCTGGGACATCAGTTTCCGGAGGAGGTTTATGAGGAGCTGCTAACTTTTTCTTTTTCAGAGGTTCCCATTGCCCTTCCTGCTCATCATTATCAACATTGACAATTTTTGTACATCTATTTGCAAAGTGTCCGTATTCGTGACATACCTTGCATTTGAAGGGTATCTATTCGTAGTCTAGCTGCTGGATATGGCTCCAATCATCAACTTTCAACTTGATCGCGTCTGGAAGACCTCGACCTAAATCGACTTCTACACAGATCCTCGCACACACCTGCATGTTGTCTTTGGGTTCACTGCGATCTATGTATTTTCCAACTGCGTTACCTATTGCTTTGACAGAGTCATCCCCCCAACAGTGAAGAGGGAGATGGGGCAACTGCACCCAAACTGGAACAACATTCGGGATGTCTAGTTCTGGGTTGAAATCCGGGGTCCATTTATTGAGATAGAGGCCCCTGGAATCCATAAAGTATGGCCCATTCCTGAATATTAGATCTTTGTTCTCCTTTGTCTCAAAATGAAATGTGTAGTATCCTCTGCCACAGAATCTAATGGATATTTTGCCCTGGGTCTTGTCCGACCAGTTTCTTTCAACCCATCTTTGCACTGTTTTAGGCGGCGACCAAAGTCCTGTGAACTGCCCAATGAGCCCTTTCTCTGCAAGAGATAGGGCTGCCATGCGAGGGATTGCAGGCGACAGTTGCACTTCCTGTATTACATCAAGCTTCTTAACGAACTTAGTTGCTGCTGGTCGGGTTCGTTGCGGGGGAAGAGATCTTACCAGGTTGGAGAAGGCCCTTTGCAGATCCGGATCCCCGCAGGGAGGATCCGGAGGGTCCATGCTGGCGCTGCTGCAGAAGGGTCAGGAGCGCTCAAGTCAGGCTCCATTCAGGCGCGCGCGCGATCAGTATTCCTATATTAAATCCTTAGATATGCCTTGTTCAAAAAAACAGTTAACCAATATCCTCAAAATATTGATATTTAAAACATTCCCCAAATATATTATGGTAAAAATGCCAAGTATCTTTATTGAAGAAAAAAACCATAGGATCATATGCTCTTGATACCAAATCTTAAAAACCCAATACCAAGACAAGATATGACGCCTATATAAATGAATATCCTTTATAAATAGGATATAAAATGACATGATGTAACCTACCATTGGGACAATATAACGATAACTAAAAGCTAATAATGAATGCTAATTAAGGGCATAACATAGGGGCTCCAGGGCCTTAAAACTCTACACATAAAAGGTTTCCAACAATGCAAAAGTCACCTCAATTGGTGCTCACATGTGAATGTTAAGTTTCTTGCAAGTTGACTTACCATGTTGACCACCATCTTACCAAGTGGATATCGTTTTAGCCCCCATTTCTCACACTCTTGGGTAGTTAGGATTTTCAAGAAGATTCTAGAAGGTCCAAAACCCTAACACTGATTAGGGTTGGGGCATGCAAAAACCCTAACCCTAAACCTAAATGGCTAATAGGATATGTTCAATATTGTGCTACTAGGAAGAGGAGGAGTTTCATTTTTTTAGTATTTTTATTGTTCCATAGCTGAGAAAGGCATTTAGAATTGGGATACTGAAGTATAAAAAAGGAGGTAGAATATTCTATAGTATCCATTCAGAACATAATATCCATGGAAATTCCATGGTGGGTAGCATTTTCTTTGTACTAGAATTTCTTAACCGAGGAAAAGAGAATAGAGCATAAGCCTCATCTTCTAGTTTAGTTTTCTCCTATATCACATCATGAGTTCATTTATGTGAATGGTGTTCGTTTACTTGTTCTTTGATTTAGGATTTCAATTATTTTCGTAAATTGGAGCATTAATATAGTAAGAATAATTATGAGATCTAAGGTAATAAATAACATAAGAAAATATTTCATAATATTGTATAATATGTTGTGACAGACTATTCTAGTGGAATATCTATGGCAACTTATAAATCAAACAAACTATAACTTATTTATATGTAGTTGTTTTTTGGCCCATTCAACCACAATACTATAACCAATAGCTCTTATATCATTTGGTAATGCACCCAATACCATTTGTGCACCTTGAGGATATGGGTTATCATTAACTATTTACCATAAACCGACATGAAAATATAGATTAATGCAACATAAACTTAACCATTTGATTACTCGTGAGAGAATAAATTATAAATATTGGCAATAAAAAAAATGAACTATAAATTAATTTAACTATGACATAAACCATAACAATTATCTATCTAATAGGGGTGGTAGGTGCCAAGGGGGGTGTTCTATGGCCTTAGAGGATGAATGGAGCTAACTTATTCTTAGAGCTTGGGCATAGTATCTAATAACCAAGTAGAGATGTATAACCTTCTACAAACAATAAACTTGGCAAAGAAACTTCCCCTTATCATACTTGTTATAGTGTGGGACTCTAATAACACAATTAGAAATTCCAAACTTGGAACTGCTCCTATAGACTTTAAAATAAGTTCCATTTATAAGAGAAATGTGGCAAACCTCTCCTCCATTCCTAAAACACAATCTAAGCGTGTTTTAAGGGAATTAAACATATTGGCGGATTCACTAGCGGATCAAGTTGTTTCACTCACTATAGGAACATTGAAAGTCAATGGAACCATGCAGATAGTCCCAATTCCATAATCTTAAGTCAATGGATAACAATGGTGGTGTAAATGCTAAGGTAACTAATTCATGAAAATATTTGAATATTAATATGGCACATGTAAGGGATAATGGGTCATGTGGGTCTTTATGGATAGGCTGCAACTCACCCATGGGGAAGGAATACTTAATTAGGACGAAGGATGATGCATAAGTGATGCAGGAAGGGGATATAGAGATGGAAGTTGAGGTCTATGTGTGAGGGAACAAATGCATTTAATCCCTAATCATGACGGTAATCAAACTTTAAAAAAAATATTCTTGGGTGAAGTAAGATTTGATGATTTACCCTAGCTAGGGGTTTTTGGATAGCTGGATTTTTTGCACTAACCTTGAGAGAAGGTTATGTTATGTACATGTACTTCATATTGAGCTTATATATGAGCTTTGCAGCTATCTGAATTTTGTACCATTTTCAAATTTGAGTTTAAGATATATATATTATTTATGCTTTTCTATTTGTTATTTGGACGTAAGTAAAGGGTCAAAATGTTAGTGACTTGATATCTAAGGAAGAACATAAAGGGATGATTTTGTCTTTTTATACATTGTAAAAGAGAACTTTCAGATATGATTATTACTTGATAAGTCGCCTTGTAAAATTTGAAACATATCCCTTCACTTGGATATTTTCTCCTTGAATTGTTAGGTAAGTCTAGTGATGTTTCAAGTGAATTATTGTGATATTTCCACAATTCTTTTATACTCTAACTCACAATAGTCTAATTTATGAAACTTCTAGGGCTAATATCTAGGAAAGATTCTAACATGAAGGAGAAAATTCAAATTTTCATTAGTTTCCCTAGTGCATGAAATTTCCATAAAAATAAAGGAAACAACATTGAAAAAAGAGGTCTTCCAGTTTTAGAAGCTTTCCCATCCAAGCCTTCATTCATATATTGGGACCAATTTCTTCATCAATAAAAAGATCACCAAATTTCATTCGAGAATGATAAATTTTCGCAATTAGGATACTTTGGAACTTCAAAAATGTTGAGATTGAGAAAATACACAATTGGTTTGCATTTTTATAAGATTATTATTTTCATGGTGTGTAATCTATGTTGTTCTTGTAAGTTGGTAGAAATATTGTCATTTTTATTTATAATAACTAGTTTCTCTCCAAATGTTGTACATTAGAGTCATTTTGCATGTAGCCCATAAAATCAAAGTTCAAGCTCCCAATTATTTGAACATTTATATATTATTTTATATAAATTTGATTTTTGTGGAAACATATTTTAATTTACAAAATGTGTTTATATTATAAACCTACCACAAACTACTTGGTATATCAAATTTTAAACCTATAATATTAAGCCTCATATTAAAATAAGTTTTGATTGGCCACATATATGCTTTATTTGGGAGAGGGGAGATCGATGATGGAAGAGAGACTATAGTTTGAGACTAGGGTTAACATTTAGTTCTAAAGACTATGGAGACAAATCAATAACTCATGGATTATTCTAAGGATTATTTGTTGCATGATTAGATTTTATTTATTTATTTATATTTTTTTTCACTTACCCAAATGTTTCCTCCCTAGTGAAAAATTATCATGTTCACAAAGGGGTGGTTTTGGGGTTATTTTGTTTTCGCACACAAATATTTATAGTATGGTTTGGACAAAAAATCCCGTCGGTTTGTTAGTTAGTTGGGTAGGAGATATTCTTCATGTTATACGGTAGGTGGATGATTGTACTTTGGATAGTGAACATACTTTTGCACTAGGGGTTGGTGTTAACACATATGAAACAATTTTAGATAGTGATGTTCAAATTTTAAAAATCATCAAATGGGTTTTGGTATTATCCCTTTTGAAGTATTTTTCTCTACCAATAAAATGAGCTTGAACTTGCAAACACTCTAGGCAACTTCTCTAGTGAGAGGTGCAAGGTTTCTAGTTGGTAAACTCGATATTGATCATTTGCAGGGACACAAGATCACCTTAGAGAAAGTGGAAAAATTAATGAAATTAAGGTAAGTGTTGAAATATAGAGAAGGTAGAGCAAGGTTGGTTGTAAGGGATGACTCGAAGGTCAATCAAATCCTTTAGCTCTAAAGTAAAACTCTCATAGCCAAATTTCGAGCTCAACAAATGTCAATGGAAACATTGAACTATTGAATTAAAATATAGAGGACTCTAATTCTTAGTTATGAGCATATAGTCCATATATTAACTCATGGTCACCGAGGTTTTATGTTTTTTTTTTTTTTTTTCAATAGAACAAGTAGTAGCCTTTCTATTAATAGACACAGGGAGAGGGTCCAAATCCCTTACATCTGTTGTCTGAGACTATCAAAACATCTTCAACGAAGTAAACAAAATTTTTATTGTCTCATGGAATAATTGACCAACTAAAATGAAAGAGACGACAATTATATATCCTACACTAAGACCCCAACAGAAGTATACATTTACAAAAACACATTAAAAACCAGGATTGGTGGAATAGACTGAGCTACAAAACCAAAATTGATCTTCAAAGAACGCGACAAATGACACTAGGTGCTTTAGCCATTAGCATTTGACCCTCTTGGTTAGTGAGGCCTCTTGTGCATAGAAGGAACCGTAAGGCAAGTGGCTTCAGGGGAAGTCTTGTCGCTAGAGAAATGGGAGACTTCTAGTGTTGCTACACGAGAGCTAAGTTTTTGAATTTCTTCTTTAATTCCATTGAGAGAGAGTTCCATTTCGACATGATGAACACAGAACTTTTCTTCCATGAAAATTTGAAAGGAACATCTTTGGCGTTCCACCATATCTTCCAACTTCTAGATAGAGGTTATCAGGCCTTGGGAGGAATCCAACATTTTATCAATTATGTTAGAAAAATAAAGTTTTTCCATTGAAATAAAAGATTCCTTCTTCCTATGAAGAGAACTATGAACTCCAAGGACTGGCACTGAATAATTACCAATCACCTCATCCATGACTCAGAGAGAAACCAAAACCTAATGACCAAACACAAAAGAAACCAAGACAAGAGCACAATGTTTGGAGGATTTGATAAATAGGGAGAGTCTAGTAGTCAACATGAGCCATTTTGCAGCACAATGACTAAAATCTGCACATGAAATACATTTGAGCAGAAAGACGACAGATTAAGATCACAACGAGACAACATAATTAACCTCTTTTTTTTTTTTTTTTTCTTGCTTGAAATTCATTGGTTGCTATAGTAGAGAGAGAATGCATTAAATTGAGCTTACAAACAAAATAAACAGATTTGATCCGTTGACTTTAAAGAAGTTTGGAGAGGGTGCCAATTGTTCACCATTGTGTGACATCGGTAGTAGATCATGTTAAAACAAGGCTGGAAAGGAAAGTTCAACCAACGAAAAATAAGAGTCTGAGCTTGGAGGTGCACCGTATAATCCATATAAAATATCCTCACAATTAAAATTGCAAAATATGTCAATGGCGTGAAAATTCCTTGATTGCAATTACTGGATATTATTCTCCTAATTGTTAGCAGTTTAATTGTTGATGGAAATTAATGAATAATTCACAATCGCAATCTTCACCATAAAATATGGTGCAGAAAATAAACTTAGGAATTGAGAAATAGATGCACACATAAAAATCAACATGATAATTTTTGGAAAGGAAAGTCCCTGGAAAAACCCTGATGGGAAAACTAGGGCAGAAGATGAGGGTTTATTTTATTATTATGCAACAAAAAAAATTTGAGTGCAATATCTAGATGCCCAACTAGCAATCTTTTGACAAATAATTTAACAAAAATAATTAGGAGAATAAGTCTCCCTCTGCAAAATAATTCAGCCTCCCTCTGGCTTGCTCGCACTACCTCTCTAGATTTTCACAGGCCTGATGCATGTCGTATAACCCTGAATATGCCTCCTATTGAGCCATCTAGCCTTCTACTAACTCTATAAAAAATCGCTCTGCTTTTCGAATAACCTTTCCAGCCTATAGCAACTAAAACAAAAAAATAAAAAACCTTCCGAGCAACTCGCTCTGCTAAACTGGTTAACTCACACTGCTTTCTTTGCAGAATATTTCAAGCTCCCTTTTCCTACCTCTCCGACATTGAAAAAGATGCTGGGAAACTCCTCCGAAATTATCTCTATTGCTCCCTCTCTCTGATTCTTTCCCTATAGTTTGAAATTTTCCCTCATTGAATCTCTATGCATTGGGTAGCTCGATCTACCTTGCTCTTGCTCTCACAACTGTGCCATTCTCCATCCCATCAACTTGCTCTTATAACCTCTCATTGGAGCTTCAATGACCATGATTAGATCCTCATCAATAACTCAGATCATCTTAAGATCTATCTGTGTGAATCTCTAGAGAATTCTTGATCATCCTTAAATAATTCCCATTAATTAATCAATTTTCCTAAGTTAGACTTAGGCATTTTTAATTATTGATATATTAATTTAATTAAACTGTTTTTCGAGCTTATCTCAAGATTTTTTTTTTTTGGGTTTTTGAGATCTCGTGTTCCTTAGTCTCTTAGAAACAAATTGAGACTAGAACCCCTGTCTGATGCTACCAAAATCTAACACTCCCTCTTAGCAAGGAAGGTGTTCTCTCATAAGCATCTCCTCTTTATAGTTGGACCATGTTGCTAGTGTCTGACATCTGCAAAAAAATGTCACTGTCCACCATGCTACTGTGTATACTCTGATTCATCTGCTAACCTTGTAGTTGAATTACTCTACATCTGTGTTGTTGCTGACACTGCACTATGCCTATTTTCACTACTGCCAACACTGTGTACGCTATATTTAATCTCATGCCATTGTTGGTGCCACAACTACTGTGTTATGAAACCAGCTCAAAAAAGATAGAAAAGATAGATCAACGCCCTAGAATTCAGCCTCTTCGAGGGGGCAACCTCCTTTACATTACATAAATGAACAATTCTTGGATGATTCAAATGACAAAACCTCCTTTCTATATATAGGAGTCTAAGG
>APFE030632259.1:0-14341 GCA_000404065.3 Pinus taeda | reverse complement strand
CCAATGCATTACAAGATATGGTCGGATTCATTTCTTCTTTATCTAGGCTTTGTTCTTGGAGTATATCTCTTCTTTTGACATTTCTTGCTCCTTTTCTTCTTCCTCTTCACAATCTATGTAGAATAATTTCTTCTTAGCACACTTAAGACCTTTAGTGTATTTTCTATCACAACTGTAACGAAGCCCTTTTGCTCTTTTTTCTTCCAATTGTTGTGGTGTCAACCTTATAGGTTGTGGAAGACTAGCGGCAACACCACTTCCGTCTTTATAGACATGAGTGGTATGCTTCCTGGTTGCCATAATTTTGCTTTCCATTTTTCTTGCTAACCTGAATGCCTTCTCTAATGAATCAGGTTCCCAAAGGCGAACATTATGTTGGATATTATCCTTTAAAGACCCTATGAACACATCAATCCTATGCTCCTCTGGAATATCTTTTACCCTTATGTTCAATTTTTGGAACTCCTCAATGTGCTCCATATTGAACCCTTTTGTTTGAGACTTATCAATTGGCTAAAAAAAGTGTTGCTTTTTGTATCCTCATAATGTGTTGTCAATTCTTCTGCAAAAATTGCCCAAGTGTAAATTGTGTACGAGAGCAAAGCCATTGATACCATACAAACTGATTTGGTTCCAGATATAAAGTTGTCATACGTACCTTTTGTGTGTTTTGCACATTATTGAGATCGAAAAATTGCTCCATCTGTAATATCCATGTTGCGGGATCCTTGCCATCAAACTTACTCATATCGATTTTTGGAATATGGTGGGTTTTTGATCCAACATTAGAGTCTATGGAGTCATGATTAACATTTCTTTTGTTCTCATCATGAGTTTCCTTTACTACCCTTTCACCTTTAGTGACCCTTTCTTGTATCAACTTATTCATATTTATCTTCAATTCTTCCATGTCTGTTTTCAAATCTATCTTCAAATCATCTATCTTAGCTTCCACGTAATTCATCTTAGCTTCTACACCTTTCTTTAAACAATCCATCTTAGATTCTGTTCCTTTTTGTGCAAGTGACACTTGTTGCACTTGATCTCGTAATTTTGATATATCATGTTGTATTTCTTCCTCTTCTTCATGAGAAATGCTAGAGCTTTCAGGTCGCCTACTAGGTGTTTCCATTTTCTTTCTTCGGGGCATCAATTACTGATAATAATGCTTCATTATGCCCTTTGAATTCCTTCAAAATAAAATTTCAAACCAAGCTTAAGCAAACATTTAAAAATATACACACATTTTTTCACTTTGTAGGAGCTTGATATTGCCTTTGATGTATCTTTGTAATTTCGGATCATCCAGTTCTGAAATTGCAACATGCGGTAGCCCTCTATGTCCTCTTTCCAATGCCACAAATCTGACCCCAATTGGATTCTCCAATGAAGAGTTATGCCAAATCGCCCACAGTGACCTGATTATAGACTAATTCAGTAGAGCAAACTTGTACGACGTTCCACGAGTCACTGTTTCGACCTCTGGCTCTGAAAAATATATAGTAGAAACTACAGTCCATCCTTTTTCTGCACCTTTTTACAAAATTTCAATCCAATGCTCAGAGAAAAAGTTATGACGATTTCCCCAGGTCACCTGTTTGGAATGTTATTTAGGAGTCTACAAAAAGACCAACTTCCTCAGATCATATCTCCGCAATTATAGTGAAAAATTCTCTGAAATTCAGACCCGATATTTAGCACGATGTCTTCTGAAATGGGTTTTTTTTTCAACTTCTAAAACGTCGCCGAAAAAAAGTTATAGTGAAAATTCCACGATGACCTGTTTGGAGCAGCGAAACCCTAGAATCCAAAGCTCTGATACCAAATGTTATGAAACCAACTCAAGAAAAGATAGAAAAGATAGATCAATGCTTTAGAATTCAGAATCTTCGGGGGGCAACCTTCTTTACATTACATAAATGAACAATTCTTGGCTGATACAAATGAAAAGACCTCCTTTCTATATATAGGAGTCTAAGGGGTCATAACATAATCAGAGCCTACATAACAATAATAATGTAAGGGCACAATAATAACAATAGTGGGCTTCTATGGGGCACAAAGTAACAATATGGGCACAATAGGGGCACAAAAATATTAATAAGGGGTACAACTACAATAGTAATGGGGTAATCACTAGTATTATGGGGACCCAACACCTTCCTTCACAAAAAATCCTATGAAGTCACTATCTGTGTACTCTCCTCCATTATCTGAGTGAAGCACCTTGATCTTTTCCCCATCGCATTCTATAATAGAGCCTTGAACTCCCTGAAACGACTAAAGACCTAATTCTTTGTCTTCAAGAAATAGATCCAAGTTTTCCTAGAATAGTCATTAAGGTAATGAAGTACTCATACCCTTTACGATATCTAATGGACGTAGGGCCAAAAATATCCGAGTGTATAAGTTGTAACAAACCATTTGATATACTGTCACTTCTTGGGAATGTTTCCTTAACATACTTCCCAATTACCCACCCCCTACACACCTCATCATGTTTCGTGCTCAATTATGGAACACCTGTCACTATCTCCCTGAGCATATTAAGTGCTCTATGATGTAAATGCCCCATTCTCTTGTGTTATAACTCATTCAGGTCTCCCCCATTGTTAATGCTATCACTTCTGTTGTTGCTTATTAGTTCCTTGGGAGAGTCAAGTTGCAACCTATACAATCTAATGCTACAAACTCCAATATGCCTTACCTTTTTCTAGTTTTGGTGTTTAATGAATACCTTCTTCTCTACAAAGTGGACGTCACATCCCTTATCATGTAGCTGGCATACTGAACTAAGGTTCATACCCAAGCCATGCACATGCAACACAATTGTTACATTAGTAGCTTCCCTATATTCCCTTTGAATCTTGATGGTACCTAATCCAACTAGAGTACATTTACTCTTGTTTCCCATCTGAATCGTGAATTCCATTTTCTCCTCCTTGTAACTAGAGAAGTATTCTCTAACTCCTGCCATATGAGTTAATGCTCCGCTGTCTATAGACCAGACACCCTGTGAAGTTGAGCTAGAGAGGCAAGCTATCTGAGATAATTTATCTTCCAATATGGAAGACAAATCCGTGACCTCTTGAATGTTGAATCTCGTTGTGACCATACTAGAGAAATATGAGAAATATACTGGAAACATCCAGGGTGTAATTTCTATGTGTATTTCTCTTCTTGTCCCTACACATATTTGTAGCTAAAACCCTCATTTCAAAACTTATGCACCCATGTCTTCTCAAAAATTAACTAATCGACTCACTAGAAGCCTCTATCTAATAAATCCACGACCTGTTGGAATTTTGCTCTGGGAAAATCAAACTTTTCCTACACTCTACCTCTCGAAATTGATTTCTTCCCATAAATTCACATTTCCTAGATGGCTTGCACAAATCTAGAGAAATTGTGCTCATATCTCCCTCTGAAACTACACAATCATTCTCCTCTTGCTTCTGATCCCTTGATTTGATCCTCAAAGCTCTTATACTATGTGAAAATTCCTTGATTGCAATTACGTGATATTATTCTCCTAATTGTTAGCAGTATAATTGTTTACGATAATTAAAGAATAATTCACAATTGCAATTTCACCATAAAATCTGCCATGGAAAATAAACTCAAGAACTGAGAAATAGATGCACACACATAAAAATTCACACAATTAATATTTGGACTGAAAAGTCCCTAGAAAATACCGAAAGGGAAAATTGGTGCAATATATGACGATTTGTTTTAATATTATGCAACAACAAAAATATGAGTACAATATCTGGATGCCCAACTAGAAATCCTACCACAAATAATCTGGCAAAAATAATTAAGAGAAAAATTCTCCTTTTGCCATGCTCACACTACTAGCCTAATGCAAATCGTACGACCCTGAATTTTCCTCTTACTGGGTTGTTTAGCCTCCTCTTGAGTCTATAAAAATGATCTCTTACTTCTGCATGATCTTTCCAGTCTCTAACAACTGAAACAAACCCTTCCCGACAGCTCGCTCAATTGGACTTGCTAACTCTCACTGCTTGGACGACTTTCTTTACAGAAGATTTTGGCCTCCCTTTCCCTAGCCCTACGACACTAGAAAATTGTTGGGAAACTCCTACATAATTCTCTTTGCTTCTCCCTCTCTCCGATGCTCTCCATCTGGCTCGAACTCCCCCCTCGTTGAATCTTTGCACAGTGGGTAGCTCAATTTACCTTGCTCTTGCTCTCACAAATGTCTCATTCTCCATCCATTGACTTGCTCTTACAATCTCTCGTTGGAGCTTCAACGACCATGATTAGTGTTGAGAAATTGATTAGGGAAGAAAAATTACAAATTTCTCTTATCTTCACAAATTACTTGATGTTCTTTATCTTTTCTTCTTAATTATTATTATGTGCTTATCATCAAATAATTTGCCAAATATTGAAGATAACAAACAAGAAAGAAGAACAAAAGATATAGGCTCCAAGCCAAGGGAAAACCCCTCCAAGGGGAAAACCCAGAAATAACTTCTCTTCTTATAGAATCAATTCAAATTAGACCTCAAGACCAAAACCAGACATCCACCAAGGACCATGACAGTAACCAAACAGGGCTTCACCAAGACAAAACAGAGTCTCCAAGGACAATGAAGAAAAATATCTTCAAATCAAGGCTATATTAGCCTTTCGATCTCCCAAAGAATCTTTTCTACTCTTCGTGAAATTATTGGACCTGTAAAGTACCCATGAAACCTAATTACTTCACATGTGTGAACTGTAATAGAGATAATTTTAGAGATCGAGTTTCGTTAGGGTTTCTTGCTCCTTTGCTAGGATTTTCCTTTCCTTCCAAGGCCTTCACACTTCATTTCCAATTGCAGATCGAATGTGAGAGATGCATATCAAATGGGTTGAAGTTTCTCCTTTAAATAGCCTTTCCAAGAGGCTCAAATATCCCTCTCTAGGATGACTTCATCATAGCTGGCTGACTTGGTCTTGGAATTCCTCTAGACCATTCTACAAACCAAATAATAATTCTTTTCTTGATACAAGCGCCTAATAGGGTCTTTTACAAAATTTAATTGACTCATTTGACTTATGTAAGCCCTAGGAGCATTAATAGAATGCTTGACCTAATTGACAAAAGACTTGAGCATGAAACCCATGCTTTACAAAACAATTTTCTTTCTTCTTTTGTTTGTTACATAATATATGCATATTGAAATGAGTACAATAAAAATTATGAAAAGCAAAAGTAGTTACATTTACAACAATTAGATCCTCATCAACAACTAAGATAATATTAGACTCAAGTTGTGTGGGTCTTTAGAGAATTCTTGATTATCCTTAATTAATTGCCATTAATTAATCAATTTTCCTAGGTTATACTTAGGAATTTTTATTGATCAATTAATTTAATTGAGGTGTTTCACAAGCTTATCTCGTGAAACCTTTTCTGGGTTTTTTATATCTCCCGTTCCCTGGTCTTTTAGACACAAATTGAGACTATAACACCTATTTGATGCTACCAAAATATAACAAATGGAGGGGGGCATAATGCTTTTTCCCAATAGTATTTAAATAAATCCATTGACCCTTCTATGATTAAGGATTAAGAGAGAAACTTAAATGTTGATTAACTTTAATGTCACCTTGATTCATATATGATCCTTTTTTGGTGAGCTTATTAACTATTGAATTTAACTACCCGTAGACATGATAGAAGTCCACCCAATCGAACTGTGGGATTACATCAAGAATCCTTTGGCATAGAGTTGAAGAATCATAATTTATTGTCATCTTAGCTTTTGTGAATCAGCGAATGACCAACATGGAGTATCCAAAGACATTAAATTTAGAAATTTTGAGTTCTTTAGATGTTTCCAATCCTTTCCAAAGAGCTATGAATTCTGCATGATTGTTTGTTGTTGTTCCAAGACCCCGTGCAAAACGGGAAACCAATTTTTCATCAGGTTCAAAGATGATCCCCCTACTCTAGCCTCCCCTATCGAGGTTTTATGTTTTTATAGAAGGATGATGCCTTAAAAATTTTAAGTCTATAGTGGTTGGAATATACTTCTTACCTATATTTAAAGCTCTAACATCCCTATTTCATCCCCAAGGGGAATGTTTCATCTTAAATGCCTATTGGGGTAGCTTCCTAGTATTCCTCTAGAACCATGGAATATCTTCATTCTTACAACTATTCGTAATCATCTTGACATAGTTATGTTGGTATATGTGACTTACAAATCTAATGCTTATCCTTCAATTGTGCAAATCCTAATGGAAAATAATGTGAGTAAAGGGTTATTTGAGTTAGTGGATGTGGTGGTTGGGGATAAATGTAATATCATAATCCTTGGATTATGGCCATATGACCAAGGATTTTGAAAAAACCTTTATAAAAAAATATGGGGAAAAAAGGAAGACTAAATCCCACAAATTCAGATCATGTTATTAATTTGGACATATGCTAATGGAGCTAGACCATTTGGAATTGGAAAAGGAGGACAAGGGCTCTTCCATTACTCTTTGAGAAGAGGAAATGGTGATTCTAAAGAAAAGTGCAAGTTTTGTGGTCGTTGTTGGTGAATTTTTAGTTACTCTTTAAAATGACCCTAGACTAGCAAAGGGACCTTTGGGGGAAACTACTAAAAGTGTCAGGGATGTTGTCCTAGGACCTTGTAGGTAAAGTTCCTAGAATTACTTAGGAAAATTTGGAAACCTCTCATGTGGTAAGTCCATCGTTTATCCCATTTTGATTTCTTCTTTTTTTATTCCACTTAGTCATAATAGTAAAGAGGCAACACACGTTGCATAAATATTTTGGGATTTAATAAAAAGGTGAATATTCACAAGTCAAAAAGTTCCATAAAAATGATCCAATATATATAGGGGGTTTAAGGGGTGGTTTCATTGCTATGTAATATAAATCCATGCTTTGGATATTTTATGATGAATATATGGCTTTGGGTGAACATAGAATAGATAACACTTCTAGGAGTTGTGGTCATTACCAACTTAAGTCAAAAAATGGGAAAGAAAAACTAAATGACTTGGTTTCTGGAGGACTAGGTGTGGACATATTGGGTGATCTTGAGGCCAATACTCTGGGTAGGAAGTATTCACTTAAGAATGAATGGGAGAAGATGATTTAGGAAATTAGGCAAGGGAATCATTGAGTGATAACTAGGGTTCTCCGATAAAAGGTTTACCTCCTTCCACTATTATAAAATGAAGCTAATATCATTAAATATCATTGGTATGGAGGATCAAACCTTAAGAAGTTAGAAATAATTCTTTAGAAAGAAACGATGGGAAAGGGAGATATTTTAGTAAGTTATTTGAAGAGATATGTGTATGTTGGAAGTTTCTAGAAATAAATTTTGATCAATTATCTAGGGTAAGATCATTGGTTGGAATTAGAATTAAATGTTAATCCTCTATCATGTTGGGCTTATGTACCAAATTCTGTAGTAAGGGTTTGGGCAAGCCTATAATTATACTGAATGTGTATGGGCTTTACAAGGACAAACAACCTATTTGACATAATACTTTTCATTACAATGCATACACAAAGGTAAGTTGATCCTCGGTGGTGATTTAAATTTCACACTAAATAAAATGGAGGTTTGGGGTACTTTTGCAAGATTTGATAGGTTAGCTAACTACCTCGATTTTCAAATTAACATTGGCGACTTAGAGGATGTGGAACCTATTAGTATGGGACCCACTTGGAGGATTAAAAGGGAAAGAGATGAGGGGGTTCAAAAAGATTAGATAGGTTGCAGGTTATAGTTTTCATATAAAGTTTAAATGAGGTGGACAATATAAGGGTTGGATTATTCCTACAAGATGTTCTAACCACTATCCTATCATTTTAGAATTAGATTTCAAAAATCTTAAATTGGGGTAGCCCTTTTCGAATTTAATCCTAGCTAAATTAAGGAATATGATTTTTAGAGTATTGTAAAAGAACAATGGAGACATTATTATCCAAATCTTGACTCTATTTGTGAACCATTTGGTTTTATTTAAAGGTGGTAAAGGAAAGAGTTGTAATTTGGATTAGACATAGATACAAAACTAGAACGTAAAAGCGTAAAAGGGAGATTGAGGGGATGATCATCAATAATGTGAGAGGTTTATTTCGCAAGAGGAGGTGTTGCTTTTAAAGGATTTTGAAATGAAGAAGGAAAAGCTATTAAGGGAGAGATAAATGGACTAGAGGGTGAAAAGAAAGGCCACTTGGAAGAATCAAGTGAAAAAATACAACACTCTTCCATAAATATTCTAATTACAAGAAGAGTATAAACTCTAAATGGGAGATGAAGAATGAGGATGGTTTAAAGGTAAGACATTTTCATGACATGGATGAACTAGGGGTTAGAAATTTGAGATCTATAATGAGCAAAAAAGGGTAAATATTGTAGAGATAGTTAAGGTAGTGAATTATTTTCCTAGGTAGTCATTGATGAAGTCAACCAAAGGTTGTATAAAGAGGTTCCCAAATGATCCAGGTCCGGGTGTGAAGAAGGACCCTTCCAAGGCCTTTTACTTTCGTGATGTGTTAAATTGCATTTTAAAAGAACATTAATGAATACATCTGCATGCGTAAAAGAAGAGGAACAAAACAATCATCAGCACATGAAAACATAAGCCGTTGATAACAGAGTTCGTCCAGGAGGGACTACGTCTCCGGGCCCCGGTGTCAAGATGGTGTAGGCCACTACATTATGTCTTGTCAATAAAGATGATGTACACAGAGATGATGTCTCGATCGTACAAGGAAGAATGCTCTCATGTAGAAGTGGCTCTAAGATATGTTCCATAGCTAGAACTCTCAATCAAAAGCCTCCTATCAGTATGACACAAAAATAAGCATGGTGCACATCCTGCCAACATGGCACAAAAGGGATGTCAAATAAAAAAACGTGCATGACGATAACAAGAGTATCCCAACAACATACAACAAGGGATATCAAAGCATAACATAAAGAGTTATAACAGAAAGTACATCCAATAGAAATATTCCGCATCAAATCAAGCAAGGAATCATGACATGTAATAAACAAGATCCTGCATCAACATCAATCATGGATCTGTACAACATAATGTAGAAGGAAGAAGTACATGAACACATCATATACCTCACTATCAAGGGCCATCTGAAGCAAAGGCTATCAAAGTGTTGAAGCTTGCTGAAACATCGATCAAGAAGAAGACTGTTCGCACATGAAGATGGACATTTGCACTGGCACTTAGAAAGGTGGCTGAAATAAGAAATGAGAGTAAGACAAATCTGAATACACCATCAGATTTGTGGCATCGAGTAGTGCTGAAACGACTGTCCAAAATCTGAATTTTGAGAAGTTGAAAATTCGTAGCTCAAGGAATCTTTTAGATTCCCTCAAGATTCCTCAAAGATTCTATTTCAGGGATGAGCTGAAAATCCACTGCTCAGATGTCAAATCTGATTTCACCATTAGGATCCCTGTGGAAAACCATGAAAAACAAGTATAAACTTGACCATATTCTGACAAAGTGAAATTTTACCTCCTTGGGAAAATTTCATGGCTCATGGTTTCGCTCCCTGTTTTTGCTAAAATCATGGTTCCTCGTGCATTCTGGAATTTACTGGAAGATGCAGAACTTAGATTGAAAAACGGATAGCGCCATCGTGTTCGTGGCGACGAGAGGTGTAAAATCCATATAAAATTTGTCACTTTCTGA
Source organism: Pinus taeda (assembly GCA_000404065.3). NCBI lineage: Eukaryota > Viridiplantae > Streptophyta > Pinopsida > Pinales > Pinaceae > Pinus > Pinus taeda. The sequence goes on along the minus strand of APFE030632259.1, from coordinate 4,633 downwards.
GAAAGTGAAAATTTTGCCTTCCTGCGAAATTCATGGTTCCTGCATTAAAAAATTATTAAACTACCTCGATTTGCGTACTTGCTTCTATCTCGAAATTTGTGCAGTCCTTCTCCTCCCAGCTATGGAAAAAACCGAGTTCTTAAATAACTTGGTTGGTAGAGTTACCAAGAAATTTGTTTGACATATTTGGTAAATGGTTAATTTAGTGTGGAGGAGATTGTGTGATCAAATCTCACTCCTCCACAAAATATCCCTACAAATTTTATAAACTATATATATATATATATATATATAATGAAAAAATACTTTAAACCATTCATCGATAACCGTGTTTTGACTTTATATGGTTTTTTGGATTTATAATATAACCAAACCTTTTAACCATACGTTTGGCTTTTTCGAGGTTTGTTTAATACGTGGTGAGGCAGCGGTTATAACCATGATATGTATACAACCATGTGACTCCATTACCAATCAACACTTTTCGAGGTTTGTTTAATACGTGGTGGGGCAGCCGTTATAGCCATGATATGTATACAACCATGTGACTCCATTACCAATCAATGTGTGGTTTTCCTGTTTGTTTAACATATGGTTTGTTTTTATATTGTTATATCATATAGTTTTTTTGGTTATATATTTTTTAACTTTATATAACCTTTAATAACCACCACAGATTTGTTATAACCAACTTTATAACCATAACCCTAATATATATATAAACTTTTTATTTTAGTTAATATATATTAAATGATTTTGAGTTATATAGTTTTGGATTTTGGTTTGTTTATTGTTTTTATATAGTTATTTTAATAACTATACTAAACAATTTTTGTTATATGGTTTTAACTCAAAAGTGATTTTTGTTTCTTGTGCAAGTTTAGGAGATCAATGAAGAGCTGCCATGTATCAATGGCTGATGGGCTTCCATGTGGGTCCCACTCGCTTACTAGGATGCCATGTGGCACACTGTGGGCCCCACTTTTTCCCTTATGTCAAACTTTGAAGAGCTCTATCTTTTGCATGCGAGCTTGGTTTGACAAACTGTTCACACCTCTACGATTAGGACGACGAGATCTACGATCTGGTCCTAGGTCAAAGTCATTCCGATGAATTTGATTTTTGAGCATCCCTGAGTCCTCTTTGTCCTGTGTGTGTTCCTGAAGATCCATCTGGATCAATCCTCCCCGCTAAGGAGCTTTTGGCCCTCCAAAAGCATGGAAAATAATATACAACTTTCTTTGTACTTTGTCTGCATCACAAGCATCCTGAAAGGTCCCGCTTCCATCTCCTTCACCTTTGTTCTTCAGAGCCTTAAGCAATGAGCCGACACTTGCCTTCTGCAACCTGTAACACATTGTTTTTGCAAATTACATACTTGAAGGATATCACCAACTACTGACCCAAGCATCCCACACTTGCCACAAGTTTATAACACATACTTGGCAGACAAGTTTACAACAGGATGGACGCAATACTCTAGTTACGACAACAAGGCCAACATATCACTATTGCGTCAATAAACACGTGATTTACAAAAATAAGGCCAACACTATTTGCTTTCGACAAGTGATGGAAACACGACATCAATTTCAGAGTTCAACATGCAACTCAAAATATGACTCAAAACACGACTAGACATCATTGTTGTTGACCAAGTGATGAAAACACATCATCACTTTTACATTTTAAAATGCAACAAATGATTTACAAAAGCATGACCATGAAATGACAACATGTTTAAAAACCATTTTTCACTGATCAATGTGAATGGGTCGCCTCCTTGAGGTGGTTTTGCTTGTTGAACAACTACTCTTCCTGGTTCACGCACTAACGCTTTGTCTTTAAGGCGCTGCTCTAGATGGAGCTTCAAACAAATGGCTCTCTGATGGCCATTTCTGTTGCAATGACTGCAGTAGGCTTTCTTCCTCCATATATGCTTAACATGTTTCTTTTCATGCTATTGAGAGGGTCTTTCACGCATCATGAGTGCTGCCATTTTTTTCCAACACTTAAAAATTTATGTTTAGGTGAACCACAAAAGGTACTTGTTTTTTGATGCCTTAGTATTCGTTCATTGTTAACAACATGATCAAAATGAACATTCGAAGATCGAAAATGGTTATACCTTCCTTTGTTGTCTCTGATTTCAGTATGGCGATGAGAGCTTGCCTCAGCTCTCTCCTTGTGATGGAAACTGCCATGGGGGATGTTTTCCTATCATTCTCTTTCCTCAACGATGTCTCGGATGACTTTGACACCTTTGAGCACTCTTCTTTAGTGTATCTTGATCTTGAAAATTGATGCTTATGCACAACCTCCAAAGGTTGAGTGATGCCTTGGTTATTAACACCAAGTTCTTTCTCCTCGTGCCTTGTGTTTGTAAGGAGCCTCATATTTGTCCCTGTAACTGGGGTCTGCACATCTCTAACAGACATCATACTATGAAAAGACGAAATCAAAATGAAATAAACATCTTTTACCTTCTCTTTCGATTTGGAAAGAACTGATGAGGGCTGCTCATCATCCGTCGTTGGTGGTTCACTAACTGTCTCAACGCATTCCCCAACTTCTTTCCTGACATACCCAAGTCCTGCTTGATGGGGTAATTCCTCTACTTTGATGGGGTTGACAATGCCTTGGCCATTAACTCCCAAGCCTTTTCCTTCATACATCATTCTCTTCAATAGTTTGGAGCCAATTCTTGTGGTGTAGTTTTCAAACACATCGAAATCATCATCAAGAAACATACATGAAGATGGAGAACTACTTTTTACCTCACATGAGTCATGCTGCAGCTTTTTCGGGGCCTCGTCCTTTTCTTGCAGCAGTCGTAGCAAACTTTATTTTTCCTCTTTCTCTTCATCTAGGCGCTTCTTCAATTCATCATTCTCTGTTTGAAGATTATGTTTATTTTGCTTCAGTTCTTCCATGGCCTCTTTTGTGGCTTGCAACTGAAGCTGCAACCACTCCTTTTCCTCTGTCTCTTTCTATAGAGTTTCATACACGATTTCCACTCTCTTGGAAATTTTGACCATGGTCTCGTACATTTCTCTTTCATTCTTTGTCGCTACAGGTTCCATTGTTCACACTGCAATTCACATGCACGTAAAGACCACTCCGATACCACTTGATCCAGGTCCGGGTGTGAAGAAGGACCCTTCCAAGAGCTTTTACTTTCGTGATGTGTTAAATTGGATTTTAAAAGAACATTAATGAATACATCTGCATGTGAAAAATAAGAGGAACATAACAATCATCATCACATGAAAACATAAGCCGTTGATAACGAAGTTCGTCCAGGAGGGACTACATCTCTGGGCCCCAGTGTCAAGATGGTGTAGGTCGTTGCATTATGTGTTGTCAATAAAGATGATGTACACAGAGATGATGTCTCAATCATACAAGGAAGAATGCCCTCACGCAGGAGTGGCTCTAAGAGATGTCCCATAGCTCGAACTCTCAATCAAAAGCCTCCTATAAGTATGACACAAAAACAAGCATGGTGTGCATCCTGCCAACATGGCACAAAAGGGATGTCAAAGCAAAACACATGCATGACAACAACAAGAGTATCCCAACAACATACAACAAGGGATCTCAAAGCATAACATAAAGAGTTATGACAGAAAGTACATCACATAGAAAGATTCTGCATCAAATCAAGCAAGGAATCATGACAACATGTAATAAACAAGATCCTGTATCAACATCAATCACGGATCTATACAACATAATGTAGAAAGAAGAAGTAAATGAACACATCATATACCTCACCACCAAGGGCCATCTGAAGCAAAGGATGTCAAAGTGTTGAAGCTTGCTGAAACATCGATCAAGAAAAAGACTATTTGCACATGAAGATGGACACTACAATAGCACTTAGAAAAGTGACTGAAAGAATAAATGAGAGAAAGACAAATCTTAATACACCATCAGATTTATGGCGTCAAATAGTGCTGAAACGACTGCGCAAAATCCGAATTCTGAGAAGTTGAAAATTTGGAGCTCACAGAGTCTTTCAGATTCCCTCGGGATTCCTCAAAGATTCTGTTTCAGGGATGAGCTAAAAATCCGATGCTCAGATGTCAAATCTGATTTCACCATTAGGATCCCTATGGAAAACCATGAAAAACAAGTATAAACTTGACCATATTCTGACAAAGTGAAATTTTACCTCCCTAGGAAAATTTCATGGCTCATGGTTCCACATGAATTTTGGAATTGACTGGAAGATTCAGAGCTCAGATTGAAAAACGGATAGCGCCATCGTGTTTGTGGCGACGAGAGGTATAAAATCCATATAAAATTTGTCAATTTATGAAAAAGTGAAAATTTTGCCTCCTTGCAAAATTCATGGTTCCTGCGTTAAAAAATTATTAAACTGCCTCGATTTGTGCGCCCGCTTCTGTCTCAAAATTCGTGTAGTCCTTCTTCTCCCAGCTTTGGAAAAAACTGAGTTCTTAAATAACTTGGTTGGTGGAGTTAGCAACAAATTTGTTTGGTATAGTTGGTAAACAGTTAATTTAGTGTGGAGGAGATTGTGTGATCAAATCCCACTCCTCCACAAAATATCCCATTATAGATTTTATAAATTGTATATATATATATATATATTTAATCAAAAAATACT
>APFE030632258.1:0-26991 GCA_000404065.3 Pinus taeda | reverse complement strand
ACCATTTTAACTGCTAAAAATCAAGATTTAACCTCATTTCTTCCGCCGGATTCCGTCACCGGAATCTCCAAAAAGTCGCATTATAGACAACTCCTTTTTTATATGCTTAGCCCTAAATTTATTTTGTATTGATATTAATTTTGAATCTTTCATAACCGTTATTATATAAGCTATTTATATAGTTAAAATTATTACTTTATTTATTATAAAGTATTTATTATTGATTTATTCTTTATTTATTCCTTATTTAATGTTTATTTATTTTGAATTATTATCATTTGTATTTATTCTTATTATTATTTACCAACAATTAATTTATTTGTTGTTTTACTTTTGATCGATCTCTTGGAATTTTGACCCGATTTCTTCTCCCTCTCTCATTTTATACCTTTGTTGGATCAAATTCTCTTCATCTAAATAATCCTAATTATGGACTGCATTGGTTGGTTCAAAATACGTCGACAATTAATTTAGTTATGTGATGGATTCAGAAGACAACTTTCCAAAGATATTCTTTAATGACTTGTGATCACAATTTCTTTCCCTGGTGGTGATGATTCCTTGTGGCTCTTAAACGACCTTCCCTCCATCATCTAATATTGAAAGTGTCATTTATGCTGCTTGGTGTTTTCCTAGTGCCTTTTTAAGACAAGATGCATGGAAAACATTGTGAACACAACTTTTGTTAGGAAAGATAAAGTTGTATGCTACTTGGATGATATTTTTTTTAATATGATACAGTTCATATAAATTTGGTGTCAATTTGTTTTTTCCTTTATGCTTTAGGAATAATTTCTTATAAGGTTGAATCTTAACAAATACCCATTCTCCAACCTCAAATTCTCTTTCTGTTCTACGTTGGTAGGCTTGTTGTTTCATATGATTTCTTGCAACATATAAATTTTTCTTTAGTGTTTGAAAGACTTTTTGAGTTTCTTCTAACTGATCTTTTACTACAGTGAAATTTGTTTTGATAATGACAAATTCCTTCCACTTAGGAGGCTCATAACGTAAAGAGCTTGAAATGGGGTCATTTTTGTTGAAGTGCGATAAGTGGAATTGTACCACCATTCAATGAGATGGAACCATTGAACCCACTTATTTTGTTTGTCTGTTGCATAACAATGAAGGTAAGCTTCTAAACATTTATTGACAATTTTTGTTTGACTATCAGTTTGAGGATCATAAGTTGAACTCATGTTGAGGTAAGTTCCAATATGTTTGAAAAATTCCCTATAGAAATCCTCTTTAAATTTGACATCTCTATAGCTAACAATGAATTTCGAGAATCCATGTAATTTGTAGACATTTTTGCAACATATCTCAATGATTTGTTTTGTGGATTCTGATTTCTTTATTCCCATGCAGTGTTCATACTTGGTGAACTCGATAACTACTAAGAGGAATTTGTTTTTCCCATCTAACACAGGTATCCCTTCAATAAATTCTATTGATATTTCTTCCCACTTTTGGTTTGGAATGTTTAGGGGATGGAGTGATAGGGGAGTCAGAGTGTTCTCATTTTTATTTCTTTGGCATTGATCACACTCTACTACATATTTTGAATATCATTATTGATCCCCTTCTAAAAACTAAAAAATAAAAAATAAAAATAAATAAATAAATAAATAAATAAATAAAAATATGTTCAACACTAGACTTTACATTTATAATGAATTAACTAATTAAATTCCCTAAGTTGCAAAACTCAAGGTTTGACATCAATATTAATTCACAAGATTAATTAAATTTCATAACCAGTCATTTATTAATTTAAGATCAAGAACACTTAAAAAAAAAAAATAAATAAATTAAATATATTTAACACTAGACTTTACATTTATAATGAATTAACTAATTAAATTCCCTATGGTTGCAAATTCAATACTTGACAGCAATATTAATTTACAAGATTAATTAAATTTCATAACTAGTCATTTATTAACCTAAGATCAAGAACACTTAGAAAAAAAACAAATTACATTCTAAGCACATTTATTAATAATAATCTTATAAGAAATTCAGTTGGTTAATTTAAAAGCTTTCTGAATTTTAAAATTAAACCATTACTAATTAACAAGAGAATTTACAAATAGATTATAATGAAATAATCAATTAAACCCTAATGGTTTGATTTCTAATTTGTCAATATACTACCAAATTATTTAGAGTTTGGCTGACTAAATCTCTGACAATATTCCTTTTCACAATCCATATATATACTCTCATGACTAGCTCTTGGATACTTCATTAATATCTTCTTAAATCTTGTTTTATTTCCATCTTGTTTCTTCTATAGATGTAACATCATGAATCTTAAGTTCATTATGGAGACATGGTTCAAGTTCAGTGATATATGATTGAATAAGCCATTTTCTTTTGATAATTCGGGTACTCGTGTAGTTAGTGTTTCTCATTCTCCAATATACTCATCCACACTTCCCTTTTGTTGTAGTATGGTGAGTTCTATGAAGAACACTTCTTTATTGACACCCTAGAACTGTTTAAAGAAATAATCTATGAATTTACTGCAATTGGTTGCATATGTTGATTTTTTCCACCACATGTACCAGCTGCATGCATCACGTTCAAGTTGCATGGACACATGTTTGTTTTTTAATCATATTCTCAATATTGTAAATCTAAAAATACTCATATGCCTTATTGAACCATGCTACACCATGTTTCTCATTATCGTTAAATTTTAACAACTTGAGTATTGCTCTTCGTCGGTATGTGATAATTGATGAACTGAATGAAGGAATTTGGTTTGTGTTGACGGTGCTGGACCCACCAACGTTCAGGGGGTCTCCTAGATATGAAGTCCCAACAAGACCTCACACCATTTGGAGTAGGATTCCCAACAGTGGGGTGTTAATGATATGCTTTGGTTGTGAATAGGCATAGAGTGGTGCATGATGTCTTTGGTTAAAGCAAGTGTGTGGCCCTGTGGAAGGTCAAGTGTGATGCATGAAGGTTCCAACACACGAAGGGAAAATGAAGTGAGCCCCTTAGAAGCCTGTAATAGTATGCAACTTGAAAGGAACACACAAGCATAATGACATCACAAGATAATATGTAGAATAGTCCACAAGTTAACAGTGACAAATTAATACAACAACAAGATTCATACAAATGAAAACGAAATAGTTCATAAGCATAAGTGTAAGTTAAATAACATACATTGCAAATAAAACAATATAGTCCTACTATATTCACAACATATGCATGAAAGTGCACCGACTCTGAGCTTTTATTAAAATTGAAAGTTCCAATCATACATGCACCATTGACGAAACACTAGCCCCAATAGTGGAACGTGAAGTTAACAACACCTGATCCTCCATAGAAATATACTCCTTCTACGCTACAGAGAAGCCAAGGTTCTTACATAACTCCCAAGATCTTTCTAAGTCTAAGCCTAGCCAAAATATTGGCTCCCAAAAACCGCTTTACATGAGTTATGAGGTTCTATTTATAATAAGAGGAGGTAACTCTTCAACTCTCCTATGTGACCTTTGGAATACCCTCATGACTCTTTAACTTCTTTACAAAATAAATCATTACATTAAATCATGACTCTTCAAATTCCAATATTGACACTTGGAATTCCACTTACAAATTAATTACAAATAATATTAAAATTTACACTTGTACCGATATGAAACAAAATAAGGTATAAACAACTTGACAACCTAACAAGACAAAACACTATGATGCTTAAGTTTGGGGAAACTCTAGCTCAAAAAATTCTGCGATGTTTGTTGGTCACGTAGCAGTGCCAAGCCTAGTTTTGTGTGATGACATCCCCAAACTGTGTGATGGTGTCTGGTTCGAAGCAAACTCTAGCCTCCATGGCATTCAATTACAAATATTTGGAACCATTTTCTACTTCCTTCCGAAGCATAATCAACATCATCCGCACTTGGATAGGGCTACTAATGTAGTTGTGCATTTTTTGTTTGTTCACCTCCAAGTCCTCCTTGGTGGAAATCTATCTTAGATGCTCCAAGAATACTTCTATATCCTTCCTGACTTGGTTCCTACGTTTGGCTTCAGTGAGTGAGCCAACTGTTGGGATCTTGTGGGTCTTCACCAAGGAATTCAGACTGTTGTATATTTGCGCATATGAGGCCTGAATGTTGCCAATGAATGAGGTGATTTGTTTGTTTCTCTAGATCAACATCCACACTCTTACTTTCTCCATATCTACCTATGGCTTCATTATCTTACCCAAGTCAAGTGGTGCCCATTTGTATCACATTGTCCATTCATGCATGACAAAGATTTCAACTTGCACATTTCTAAAAGTTTTGACAAAGTCTTTACACTTCTGCTGCAAGTCATGCACACAAACAACTTCCTTATACACAATAACAAGCTCCTCATAGAGATCCCACATGGTCTCTCCAAGTGTTGATACTTCATTAAATATTGCTGCCTTCATCTCCTCTAAGTGGATATGTGCGGAAGCTGCTGCATAGAGATATTCAACATCTTTTATGATAACTTGCAAATTCTTTTCCAATTTGTCATCTCAGCCATCAGACAATGAATGTTTGACTTTGCTGCACCTACAAAGGCCAAGTTGGTTGAGGCAATGTCTTTAGGATCTCTCCTGGTGTTAGACACAATTTCCCTTTCTCTCATAAAAGGAAGAGATGCATGATCATTTGGAAAATGCTTCTTACATGCTTGTACAATATTCTTCTGGAGTTCATCATATGACATATTGTACGTGGCCATAACCATATCATCATCAAGAGGAAAAACTTCCCCGTCCTTGCTTGGAGCTGACTCTGCTGCTGGAGGTGGTGGAGACTGAATAGTGACATGTTGTGTGCTAGGCATCAGGTTGACATCTTAATTCTGCGGCTCTGGGTCTACCTCCATGTAATCAGTCTCTATTAATTGTTCTATTTGTTGAGCAAGCTCCTAATCTTGCATCTATCTTCCCTCCTCCTCTGCTAGTTGCCGATTCTATTCATTCTCTTCAACTTGTTTCCACGCTGTTTCATTTGCTAATGTGCATTGCCTTTCTTCTTCTTAATGCTTCTGCTCCTCTTCTTGTTCTTGCTCTTACTTTTATTCCTTCGATCTCCTCTGCCGCTCTTCTCTCTTCTTCAATTATTCTCTTTGGATCCTTTATTTTCTCGTTGCCTCAATTGCTAAAGTCACTTTCGTAACAACTGGATCCACTTTCAACTTATGACTTATTTCTCCCCCTAAACTATGAGAAACCTTCTCTTTTCTTTATCTTGCATGAGGTTCCTGCCTTCCATGGGGTGGCCTATGAAGTTCCTGTAAAATTGATCGACTCACAGGCCTTGGAGGCATTATAGAAATTCTTCCATGGATCCTCCTCCTGCCAATGAAATGTCTTGCTGAACCACTAGAAGTGAATTCTCGCATAATGGTTCTTGCAAATACTACGGGGATCATACATATTAAAGTTTCAAGTACCAAATGCACACTTCTCTATCACCTTTCCTTCAGTATTTGATACTTTTAGGTTCTTTATCTCATACAATCCAATTTTCATAGGAAGAGTTGGCCAAGGTGCTTTATTCTTCATGTTCAATGCAGTTAACAACCCTGTGGTGAGATGATATGACACTTCTTGCATGACAAGCTTGTTGGTGGCATACCTTGGCAAAACATTATGTAGCTTGTCTCTGCCAAACACTCTAAGGAAGGTGCCATCTAGTGAGGTAAACCAATTTGCGATCTCTGATATTGCCTCCATTACCGCAGGTGACATGCAAGGTGTTTCTTCCTAAAAGATCATCCTGTATAGCAGGATGCGGAAGTGGTCAATTAGCTTCTCCATAACCCCTCAATGGATGAAATTTGAGAGCATCTTTTAGTGGATGTGCACGACAGGATCTCAAGGTGACTAAGCCTAGTTGATACCAATGAATACGTTATGTGCATAATTACATCCAGTAAATATGCAGACATATAGAATATCACTTGCCTGCCCTTGGGAGGATTCATGGTATTACCTACATGGATCCTTAACTGTTGAGGCAACAAATCTAACTAGTTGAGCGGCTTCCCATTGCTCACTACTTGACTCAGAAGAACTTCCCACCCTTTCAAAAAGGTCTCCGTGTTCCATTGACCATGGGTTTTGCAAGCTAAGATGATCAACGACTGAGAGGCCCTCCTGAGAGACAATGTCTTATATTTTTTGGTGGGTGTCTATCGAAACTTTGTTGGCTCCTTCACTCAACTCTTAACAACATCCCTCATGACCACATAGTTGTTGGTGGCATAAAAGAGTAAATCCACGCATTTTTTTGGCTCAGGCAAATGGTACATATGTCGATAATTTGCTGCCAAAAAAGTAGCAAGCCTTTAGCCCCTGGCACTGCTCAGAGTCATGGTCTTCACATAAATACGTGAGACAATCCAACTGATGACATTTTCACATGGGAAGGCTGAATATCTGCATGCAACTCTCTGTAGCTTGGATCTTTGGACATTAATGTATACCTTCCGATCCTCTAGATCTGTTGCAAAGTCCTTTGCTGAAAAATCTTCATTAACTTTATGCCATGTAATATCCGAGTCCTTTTCTACATACAATTGAGTGTCTGAGTATACTAGCCCTTGCTCAACTGCTCCCCTGGTACTGCTCTTAGTGGTATCTTTTAAAGCAGTTCTCTTATGTGCCATGGTAATAGTGACTGCTGGAGAGAAGTGCTAAAAAATTGTGGTACATGTGGGACAAAAAATACACTCATGGCAAGAAAACATTAGCCTTTTGCAATTTTATCTTCATAGAAAGATCAAGCATAAAACCAGTACATTATTGAGAAAAATTACGCAGTTTTCTTGGGAAAGTGAGGGGGTTTGAACATAGGAACTCGTTGCGCAATCCCAATTGCGAAGGTGCCACCTGAAGCTTGATATTGCGCATTGTGTAGTCTCAGTGACCAAGAGGTAGAATGAGCTCTATAACTATGGAATGTGCAGTCTCAAAGTCCAAGCCTCAACTTGAGCTTGTGGATTGCGTAATGCCCAACTGGGCAATGTGAAAACCAACCAAGGAAAGTGTGGATCTGCCCGACGGAAGTGTGGGAAACAAGAAAATCTAAGCTATGCTATGAGTTTGAGTGCAGATATGGCTAAGTATATATGAATCAATATGAACCAAGTGTAGAAAATTAACAAATAGAAGGAAAAACAAATGTGTGAGGAGAGTTGCCGAAATGATGATCGTTAGTGTGAAAAAATAAGAAAATCAATGTGACACTTATGAAAGGCAGATGAAAAACTGAAAAAACACTTATACAATCTAAGACAAGTTAAAACGCCAAAAACCATGAAGATAAACAAGAAAAACAACACTCATAGAAGTGAAACGACAAAAAGCAACAGAAAAAGAGGCAAAAGACAACAAAAGAAAAAACCAGCTGGAAAAGTGACGAAAATTGCACCAAAGGTTCCTTGATCTCCTCGGAAATGATATAGCTCCAAGATCGAATGTACAAATGAGATCTAGAGGCATCTATTAAATATATTTGGGTGGATCGGGGTTTATGATGCACATGCCTAAAGTAAAGGAAAAAGCAACACTTGGCAAAATTTCTAAGAATAGGGACTGTGCCACCTTTGGGAAACTAATGATGAATCCCTACTTTTTAGGGTTTACATTTTTATTTTTTTATTTTTTTTTTATTTTTTCTTGTTTTGGAAACTTTCCATGCACATTGCAGGGAAAGATTGCTCAATTATGGGGAACTAGGCAACTTTATGGCTCAGTGCACTATGCATTTTCTAGGTTCAGTGATGAATTGCAAAATTTTAGGGTCTACTGCTAGGCTGCCTTCCATGACTATGTAATTTTTGAGCTTAAGGAAAAACTTCCAGTCTGGATTGCATAATTCCACTCATCAAGGCTGACTTGCCCTCATGGATTCCGTAGTTTCTGGAGGCAAGCCCAAAAATGTTGTAAGGCCAAGTCAAGAAGTTAGCTTGTGACTTAAAAAGATTAGCTAAGTGTTAAAAAAGAAAACAAAAGCATAAAAAAAAAGATAAGTCCTAATCAAAACATGAATACTTGATGACAATAAAAGGTAAACTCATGTCAACACAAAGGAAGGCTCCAAAATCAAAGCATAGGAAAAATTTTGGAGGGTGGTTGTAGCCACTACAATAGTTTGAAATCAACATAGTCTGAAGATTTGGTATATTGTTTTATGGATTGGGTGTGGTAGATGAATGTGGAGATTTGAGAATGTGGTGTGAATATGACGTGTTTGACATATTTGAAGAGTCTTGTTATTGAGTAGTTGCATTATCCTTTGATTGAAGGATTAGGTTCAACATACACATCACTTGATTGTGATTAAGTTCAACCAAGCTTCACAGGTTTGCTTGGTCCTTCTGAATGGCATTATGATTTTGCTGGAGCTAATTATCTAAACTCTCTGTTTTATCTTGGAGCTTTGCATTTTTTTCGTCATTTAGGTTGAACCTTGCTCTCAAAATCGTATAGTTTTTTACTAAATTTGCTCATCGTCAATGTTCAAGCCATTGGTGGTGAGTTCCATTCCATTTTGAATTGCTTCCTTATATATATATATGTGTGTGTGTGTGTGTCTATATGTATATATATATATATATATATATATATTATATATATATATATATATATATATATATCTGTATATATATATACACACCTATCTATATATATATATATATATATATATCTATATATATGTATGTATGTATGTGTATATGTATATGTATATGTATACATACATATACATATACATATAATATATACATACATATACATACATACATACATACGTAATACAATACATACATCACATACATTATATTATATATATATATATATATATATATATATATATATTATATATATATATATATATATATATATATATATATACTATTAATTTATTATGTAACTACAAATTATATAATTCTTTGACTATGAAAAATGCGATGGATAAGATATTGGATAACAGCTTGACGGTCGAGGGTTACGATAAGAATAACACATAATGAATAGCAGGCACTATCGGAAGATGTACACGGGGGAAAAGTCTTGAGCGTTGGAACACAATGCCTCTTTGAGTCAAGGTTTACAAATGGAAATTGGGTCAAGGGGACACATATTTCTTGGTGGTCGAAGGTGAATAGGATGTAGACAATGAAATTACAAGTTGTTGGGTAGAACAAAGTGTGACAGTGTAGACAAAACATGGTTGATTTGATGGTGAACAAGCACGAGGCAACTATGATGGCTATGATAGAACAACAACGACAATGCTAGATTGAAAAGAAAGAGTTTATGAAGTGATCTGTAAATTATCATGGATATTCCATTAGATAGTTCGTCACAACTGATTTGATAATATTTTATTTAAAATATGAAATTTTACATTATTACAATTTTACTAAACTTCTAGACCTGTATATTTACTGTTAATAGTGCATGCATGCAAATGAAAATTATGTAAAAAATAAAGAATGAAAAAGTAAAAATCTCACACACAAATTAGACTGAAGATTTTCTCTGGGAAACCCTTTCGGGAGAAATCCTCGCTGAAGGTGAGGTCGCTCTACTCTCTTTCTTTGTCTGGAAATATGACTGTGATTACAAAGAAGTATGGCTTGTGGCCCATGGGCTGCTATAATACACAAATACTCTTTGAGTGCTCCACTTCCTATCCCTCTTGGTTATTTTTGCTCAACTATGGAACAAATGCACTTGAAATATTGAAATCCCTTTTTCTCCTAGTGGCCTAGTTATAACATAGCTCGATAGCCTACTAGTGGTTATGTTTTACTACCTCAAATTTTAACTAGAGTTATAGACTCTTATAGAGTATTTTGCATCATAATAATGTGGCTAGCCCATTTTCCATAAATAATGGGGGCTGGCGTGGCATCCTCTCGAACCATGGTGGTGAAACAAGAAGGTTAACTTTTGAGTGGCATAATTTTCACATACAGACTTCGATTGAAACAATTCTTATTCCGTTGGAAAAATATTTGTATGTAGAATAACATGGGAATATGATACACTAAAAAATGAAAGTTTTACCCTCCAAAAAACGCCGTTTGATGCCTCAAAATGCTCCTGGAAGGTTTCAAACCCTATTTTGCTGAATTGCGTCTCGATGGTAAAAACGGTCCCGTAAGCTAATTCCTCTACTTTTCCCACTCTGAAAGCATCGCGATGGATTAAAAGTAATATAATGATCCAATCCGGACCAAAATAATAGTAGTGTTGTTAAGCTAGGATTGAATAGAGATTGATTGGGTAAAGAAACTATCTTTGGTTAAAAATATGAAACTTGTAGAATAAAGGAATGATAGATTAGATAATACAAAATGTCAAATATCAAATATCCTAAAAGTTTCATCCCTAACATGTAAAGTAAATATTTATAAATCATTAATATATATATAAACCATAACCACCATTATCTAAGAACTGATTAAATATTACCCCATGAACCACGAGTTCTAGCAAACCTTATATATGCAACAATGGATTTATTGACAATTAGTTTTGATAAAACAAGGTAACCAAGTAGATCATAGTATTGAAATTAACTTTTATGCCATAGGCATGGCCACTACTGCCAGCAGGTGTCCATAGCCTCGACATAGATTCCTTTTTAACCCACTGAGATGCCAATGTCCCATCTATTAGAAATAAGTACATAGTTACAAAAGCATTTTAATTTACTTAGATGTCTAATGAAGATCATTGTTCTAGCTTGGTAACCAATTAACAACAATGCCATTCACAGCAGCTAATGAAAGTGAACAAGTTGGCTCGTGATGAGACCTCTTGTCCTTCAGTTTTATGACCGAAGATCATTACCCTGATGTTGAGCTATGGAAAAGGTATGAATTTTCCATTTATTTCCTTATCTTTTCCTTTTATCATAACTCATTTTATTCCTAAGATGATAATATACCAAAGAATTATAGTGAAAACTAGAGAGTTATTGAGTATTATGAATTAGTTAATTATTGTCTTTTTCCATGCAGAAAATAGAAGAAATGGAAAACGACCATTTTGAAGGAAAAGACAAAACAGAGTAACCGCCGTTCCTTCACCAGGAAGCCATATCCAGGCAAGCAAATCAGGATCGGAGTGCACAGTTAAGGATAAGGATGGAAAATCATAGCATTAGCGCAAGAAGACAAAGGGGTTGACTGGAGTTAGAAGATGGAACGTATCCCTCAGGATCTCTTAATCCTGAGGGATCGCTGTTTTACAATCTATCTATATTCCTTGTTTTACCAGCCTCTCCATTACAAAAGGGACAACTCTTGTAAAGATTAGGGGCTGGATTATCAATTATCATTATTCAGAACTCACTATTGTATTTCTACTTTGATTATCAACTCTCATTGATTAAAATAGAGTACGATTGCCTGTAATAATACATAAGTCGGTTGCTGTTCCATTCGTTTATACTGAAGTAGTTTGGTGGTGCTTCACTAGCGGCTAAGGGCCCGACCCTAGTGGATCCACTTGCCATATGTACCATTACTTTCAATCGTAGTCGTGTGATGGTTTGGTTTGGTTTTCATTCATTTAAATCACATTACTTACTGTTCTTCGTTTTTAGAGTTTATGAATTGTCTTACTGTGACTGAATCGCGTTGCCATTCCTTTTCATCATAATAAGATTATTATCTTGAGAAACTATATTGTTATGCTGTTCATTTCAATTATAAAGCTTCGTTGTTCATTCTAGTAAACTGACTTTGCTATTCATTGTAGATTGCTGTTTGTTTCTATTAAATAGATTGTTGTTCATTTCTATTGAATGATATTGCTGTCCATTTCTACTAGATAACATTGCTGTTCATTTCTTTTCTGCAAGTATTTGGTTTTTCCTTTCAACATCATTATAGTTAGCACATTTATTCCATTTTCTATTAGCAGCGTTGTTGATTTGATTCCTTGTCATTTCTCATTAGTTGCTTTAGTGTGGAATGTAAGATCAACAACTGTAAAGAACATTGGCTACTATTGTCAGAGTTCTCAGATTGTGGATCTTGTTTATGTTTGATTTCATTTTCATCAGTTGACAAAGGAAAGAGTTATTGCTACTGCATCCTTGACTGGTATTTTCATGAGTGAACAATTTAGTTTCAGAGCATTGAGTTTCTTTTATTTGCAAATAGGTTTTATTTCAAGTATTTGTTTACTCTTGCATTTGAAGCACTGTACTGCAAATTGGAAAACATTACTCTTGGATTAAATTGCCACCTCAGACTGAGTACACTCTTGAAATAGAAAATCATTCCTAGATTGATAATTAATGTAGGATAAATAGGAGTTAAAAGACACCTATTATACCTCAACATTTTGGAACCGTTGCCGGGGAGAGTGTAGCCATTTTTTTTTTCTTTCAGAGAGTAGTGTGCATCTGATAAGTGCTTGCTAGGAAAGAATTGGGTATTAAAAACGGAAGGTAAGAAGATGCGTACGAAACATGTAACAACCCTACTCCCCCACCTGCTTTCCAGCAGATTTGTTAATTTTTTTGTGAGTAGAAATAAACATTTGATTTGTGTGTATGACTAAGAAGAAAAAACTTTAAAGTACTCCAAAACTGCTACCCAAACCTGATAAAGCCAAGGGATTGGTGACCCTTGGTCGATCAACCTTCATAGACGATGTCATTAAGCAAGCCGTATCTCAGCCATCCGTGGGCCCTAGAAAAGTTGCTTCTAGAAAACCTACTGGATCCCTTCAGGCCACAAGTTCACCATCTGTAGCCTTTGCTGAGGTGCACAACAAAACATAAGAGTCTGAGCAAAATTTTCAAGAAATTGAGAATTCTCGCCCAATTTCTTTTCAAGAAGGGAACTTTAGCAATCTCCGTGAAGGAGGAGGAGAAACAGGGGAAATAGAAGAGCCAAAATCCCGTCTCGAAATAGTTATAACACTCAGTAGCCCAGATAAGGGGAGTGCTGTTAAGATCATCCAAAACAAAACAAAAGAAGCTGAAGAGTTAAAATCCCCCCAGATAATAGTTCAGCAAGGACCACTCATTATCCCAGAACAAGGAAGTGCTGTCAAGTCCATTCCTACTCCTTCTAGTCAGCCTAGGAATAACTCCCTAGAAATCCCAGAAGGATATTGGCACATATTTGATCAAATGGACCAAAAATAGCAACCACCTCAAACCTCCACACTGCAATATCCCATTGTGGACACTGCAGTCAATGCACCTATGGAGGCCATCCCTCTCCAGCATATTACTACATTTCATGGCCCAACATCGGAAGATCCATATTCATTTCTATTTGAATTCGATGTATTATGCCAGGGGTATTACTATACCACCGATCCCTAGAAACTAAAACTATTTCCCTCCACATTGAAAGGAGCAGCTTTACGATGGTTTATGGGGCTAGGTGGAGGTGTTATAAATGATTGAGATTAGATGAAAGGTACTTTTCTAAAGAAATATCAGGATTATTGTAGGTCCATAGAATTAAAGGATGAAATATTTCAAATGACAGCAAGACCTAATGAAACACTGGAGGAATATGTAGAACGATTTCAATACAATCTTCAGAAATCTCCTTATGCATCTTTACCCTTGCTTGACAATGTGTTAAAAACTACATTAATTAAAGGAATGAAAGAACAATGGGTCGAAACATTAAACATTATGGGAAAAGGTGACATATATCAGGAAAATTTTGCTGACATTATTGAATTATGTATCAGGAGTTCGAGAGGCAGTACAAGACTAAAGCCGACAGAACGTGACATAATCACAAGGGATAATAAGGTCCCCAATGGAAGTATAACCCGCACAGAAATCGGCAATCTACTAGAAGATTTCAACACTGATATTCTAGGGACTCTGACAATGCAGTTCAACATCATGCAAGCTAAACAAAAGCAAGCAGAAGCGAAGCAAAATTTGGCAATATTCTGCCCCAAATGCAGAAAGAAAAACAACCACAAAGACTGCCCGCTGGATACTGTCCAAGTCTGTGCCATTTGCACGAAAGATCACTCGACAGAAAGCTAGTCCTCACTCCCAGGATTGAAAGCAGTTTACAAGGAAGCAGAAGAAGAAACATAACCGATTTACCTACTCATTTAGTGCCACCAGTGGCAGCCACGACAAACAGGTATGCCCATTGATCCATCCTCTTCTTTTCAGCCTCCTCAATATAATGCTAAACAATATAATGGAATATGGCAGAATCAGCTTCCTTTCCCTAACTGGTCACAACAACCATTTCCCATATCATCATGGCCAAATTAAACAAATCAAACCAATTGGCCAAACTTTCCTTACTGTCCACCATTTTGGCAAAATAATGCATATACAACACAATGGTCACCCTCCACCTCGCAGAGTCAAACCTGGCAGTCGAACTAGCAAAGACTGATGAATCAGCTGGCTGGAACGATTCCTCTCCCTCAAACTACACTGCCAGTACCTTATATATTGCAACAAAAACCCCAAACCAACTTAAGACCGCAACTCCCAGCCCAACCCAACTCAAACCCCAACAATAGACTGGTTCAGTCTGTTCAAATAATCAAAGGACTAGAACTAGAAACTGAGTTAAGGGAGTGCAACAACATTCAATTAAGATCTGGGTGCATAATAGAAACAAAGGGAGACAAAAATGCTCAAGTTGAAAATTCATTACCTTTAGAAAAAACACTACAAGAAGAGAATTTGGTTAGACAACAAACTCATGAACAAGAAACCACCTCTTCTCCTCCATTCCTAGAACGATTAATCATACCGCGTCCAATAGAACATCTTTATTTTGATCTTCTGGGAGAACTAAAAAATTTGTGTATAAAAATTCCACTCCTCCAAGCTATCCAAGATATCCAAATTTATGCAAAAACCATCAAAGAATTATGTATAAAAAATCCAAGGAGGAGAATAACACCCAACTGTCCAAGTAGTCGGCACCCTATCTGACTTACTATCAGGAAGAGAAGCACCTGTAAAATATGAGGACCCAGGGAATCCTATAGTTACGGTGCAAATCAATGGATGCTCCTTCCCAAATGCCTTAGTTGATTTAGGAGCTGCAATCAATATTTTAACAAACAACACTTGTCAAAAGCTTGGCATTACATCATTAGACCCAACCACAACCTTATTGGTGTTGGCTGACTGATCGGTAGTTAGACCAGAAGGTACACTACATGATGTAATGGTATCTATAGACTCCTGGGAATACCTTGCAGACTTTCTGATTATTAATCCCAAAAACCAACTAGATGGACACCCTTTAATTTTAAGTAGACCTTGGCTGGAAACTGCTGATGCTTACATTGGTTTTCGATAAGGCAACATGAAAATAGCAAGAGGGAGTAATGTCAAGAATTTAGCCTTATACCCTCCAGCCCAGCCAAGCCTCACAATAATTAAAACAAAAAAACAACCTGTATCATACATGATAGAAAACATTAGATCACCATTAACCATTGAAGATGCCCTCGAATTTAAAGACCAAACGGAGGATGACATCATTAACAACTTCATTAACCAACCAGAAACCAGATCCCATTTACAATGTCACATGATCGAGGCAACATTTGATAATGATGTAGAAGAAGATCCCCTGAAAGACACTCATGATCAATCAATACCTACCACCTCTGTTTACAACAACAAAACTATAGAAATTGAACCAGGAAAAACTTTGAACATTAACAAAAATCTGATTGCTGAACAAGAAGAAAAGCTGGTCCAACTACCGAGAAAATATAAGGAAGCTTTTGCATGGGATTATCTAGACATGAATGGAATTGATCCCCAGTTGTGTATGCACCACGTTTATACAAAAAAGGATTCTAGACCCGTTCACCAACCCCAACGGAGATTAAACCCTCATCTTAAGGATATTGTGAAAGCTGAATTACAAAATCTTTTGAATGTAAACTTTATTTACCCAATATCTGACGGCAAGTGGGTCTCTCCACTAGTAGTGGTGCCAAAGAAGAATGGGAAGTGGCACATATGTGTAGAGTACAAAGAATTGAACAAAGCGACCCAGAAAGACCACTTTCCCCTTCCATTCATTGATCAGGTATTAGACACATTAGAAGGAAAGAAATTCTTTTCTTTCCTAGATGGCTTCAGTGGATACAATCAGATTCAGATTGCCCCTGAAGATCAAGATAAAACCACTTTTACCTGTCCTTGGGGAACATGTGCTTACAGAGTCTTACCCTTTTGGTTAGGTAATGCTCCTACCACATTTCAGAGGGCCATCCTCAATTTTTTTTTAGATCTAATAAATGAAGGGCTCGAAGTATATATGGATGATTTCACACGTTATGGAGATGATTTTGAGCCAACATTACAAACACTGGAAAAAGTGCTGCAAAGATGTATTGCCACCAGGCTCTATTTGAGCCATGAAAAGTGTCATATGTTGGTGACCGAAGGATTAATATTAAGTCATTATATCTCAGCGGCTGGAATACAGGTAGATCCGACTAAAATTCAGATAATTTTGTTAATACCTTCTCCTACCACACAAACAAAGGTACGCAGTTTTCCAGGTTTTTTTTGTTGTTACAGAAGATTTATAGAGCATTTTTCTCAAATTTCTGCACCCTTATATGCACTAACAGGGAATGTTGATTTCATCTGGACAGATAAGTGTGACCGTGCTTTTGAGGATCTGAAAAAGCTTGAATCGATAGCCCCAGTTCTTAGGGGCTGAAATTGGGATTTTCCATTCCAAATTTCATCTGATGCTTCAGACACAACAATTAGAGAAGTTCTTGGGCAGGAAGAAGATAAAAAGCCATATGCAATTTATTATATTAGCAAGAATCTATCTCCTGCTGAATTAAACTATACTATGACTGAAAAAGAATTTTTCGCTGTAATACATGCTGTAAATAAGTTTAGACATTATATAACTGGATATCCTGTAGTTTTATATACAGATCACTCTGACATAAAATATTTAGCAAATAAACTGGTTACAAATGGAAGAGTAACAAGATGGCTGATTCTCTTGTAGGAATTTGACATCACAATTAAGGATAAACCTAGAAAAGAGAATCCTGTAGCTGATTTTATCTCATGAATGCCAAAGCCAGCGGACGCAGCAGCAGTCAAAGATCAATTTCCAGATGAAAATTTGTTTGCTGTTACTGTCTAAACACCATGGTATGCCGACGTTGCAAATTAATTAGTAGTAGGCACATTACCTAATCATTTAATGCCTAATAAACGAAAATAGATAGTGCAACACAGTACCCGATTCTCTTGGATTTGGGGTTACTTATCTCATACAGGGGTAGATATGCACATCAGAAGATGCGTCCGAGAAGATGAAATATTTGACATTCTAAAAGCATGCCATGATGGGTTGTGTGGAGGACATTTTGCAGACCACAGGACTGGTCACAAGGTTCTACAAACATGCTATTACTGGCCCACTATTTTTAAAGATGCTAAAAAGTTTGTGCAAGCCTGTGATAGATACCAGAGGGTAGGATGCCCTGGACAATATGATGAAGTGCCTCTGAACCCACAGTTAGTAATTGAGCCATTTGAGCGATGGGCACTCGATTTTATTGGTCCTATTAACCCATCATCAAATCACAAAACCTACATACTGGTTGCAACTGAGTATGTTACCAAATGGGTTGAACCAGATGAACTACCAAGAGCTATAGAGGATTCTATAATACATTTTCTTTTTCAATTATTTTTGTGATATGGCCTCACGAGGGAGATAATTACAGACGGGGGATCACAATTTGTAGGTAATAAAATTGCTATAACATTAAAAAATTACCACATTTGGCACAAAATTACAACCCCATACCACCCACAGGCAAATGGCCAAGTAAAAAGCACTAATAAGGTAATTGAGGCAATATTGACAAAAATAGTTGCATCACACAGACACAATTGGGCTTCAAGATTGTCGGAAGCCTTGTGGGCATACCAAACAACGTGGAGAAACACCATCGTATATTCGCCATATCAATTAGTATTTGGAAAAGAACCCATCTTTTTAATCGAATTTGAAATTCAAACATTAAGAATAACGCAGGAGGTGGGTTTGAATTTAAATGAGGCCCAGACTAATAGATTACAACAAATCCATGACTTAGATGAAATAAGGCTCTCAGCTCTTCAACGCACTGCATTAATTCAACAGTAGAAAGAAAAATGACATGACGCCCTTATTAAAAAGAAGATCTTCCACGAAGGAGATTGGGCACTCCTATACAATTCCAAGTTTCAAGATTTTCCTGGAAAACTCCAGACACGATGGCTTGGACCTTATGAGATACAGAAAGTGCATGGCAATGGCACCATTACATTAACTACCATTGACAGATCTGGACATTCTTTCAAAGCAAACGGTCATCGAGTGCGACTTTATCACAAACCGCTTACTCGGGAATCCTTCTACCATCAATTACGGGAAGATTCCACTATGTAGATTCTTGTTGAGGAAGATAACCCCTCCTCAGCATTAATTCACTGAGCAATTCCTTTATTTCTGAATTTTGTACATAAACTTTTCTTTTTAAATTTTGCTTGTATAAACTGGTTTTTTTGTATAGATTATTACTACTGTTCCATTTAAGGAACAACTGCTATTCCTCCTAAGGAACAACAACCGTTCCATTTAAGGAGTAGCAGATGATTTCTTTATTTTATTTTTGTGTTGTTCCTCTTAAGGAACAACAACCGTTCCTCTTAAGGAACAACATTTTTTGTATGTCCCGTTTGGCGTTTGCATTTTTGCTATTCCTCTTGAGGAACAACACTTCTGCGTGTTTATATTTTTGCTATTCCTCTTAAGGAACAACACTTCTACGTGTTGTATTAACACTTCTACGTGTTGTATTTTTGTTGTTCCTCTTAAGGAATAACTACTATTCTTCCTAAGGAACAACAGATGTTCCTATTAATGAACAACGCTTCCGCATGATTGTATTTTCGCTGTTCCTCTTAAGGAACAACAACTGTCCTTCTTAAGGAACAACTTTTTCGCATGTCTCTATTTTTGCTATTCCTCCTAAGGAACAACACTTCACGTGTCTCTATTTTTTTGCTATTCCTCTAAAGGAACAACTGCCATTCCTCTTAAGGAACAACAACCATCCCTCTTAAGGAACAACTACTGTTCCTCTTAAGGAACAATAGCTGTCCCTCTTAAGGAACAACAACTGTGCGTGATTCATATTTTTGCTGTTCCATTTAAGGAACAACTGCTATTCCTCTTAAGGAACAACAACCGTTCCTCTTAAGAAACAACAACCTGCATTTTTTTTTTAACTATTCCATTAAAGGAACAACTGCTATTTCTCTTAAGGAACATAAGTCGTTCCATTTAAGGAACAACAATACTACTTGCTTACATTTGCGCTATTCCTCTTAAGGAATAGCCGCTGTTCCTCTTAAGGAATAGCTGCTGTTCCTCTTAAGGAACAGCTGCTGTTCCTTTTAAAGGAACAACAATTTCGCTATTTTTTACTTTCTTCCGTTTCTTCTAAGGAAAAACAATTTCGATTTGGAGTGTTTTTTGGCTGTTCCACCGAAGGATCAACACTTTTTTTGCGCTTGCTTTACTTGTTGTTCCTCTTAAGGAACAATTGCTGTTCCTCTTAAGGAACAACAATTTTGCGTGTAATTTTTTTCTTTTTTTTGCCGTTCTTCTCAAAGGAACCGCAGTTTTGTGTGCATATGTTCTTTTTGTTGTTCCTCTTAAGGAACAACAACTGTTCCATCTAAGGAACAACACTTTTTTGAGTGCATTTTTTTGTTGTTTCTCTTAAAACAACAACATTTTTTGAGAGTCTTTGTGAATAATGTTTCACTCTTCATGATCCTTTCAAGGCAAAGATACAAGTACATGCAAGGACACAAAAATTAGAGGTTACTGAAATAAGAAAATCTAAGAAAAATTGTCATCTTTCAAGAGATTGCTTTGTATTGATAAGAAAAAGGAAAGGACATAACTATCTATATCACTTTGCTATATTTATCTTCACTTAAACTTAAATTGATTGATTATTGTTATCATGTCGGTTCTTCCCTAATTCTCATAATTCTCTTTGATTATTATTATTGAATAAGAATAAGAGCATATTTTTCCCTATTGAGATGTTCAAACTTCTTCCACCATCCCTACTCTTAAGGAGTGTTGAGCCATCCTCTATATATAAATAGGAAGTGCTATATAAAAGAAAAGGAAAAGAAAGAAAAAATATATCTATATGATTACTAACAATTCTATGATTTGTCAGATGGAGGATAGGGGGTCTCATAAAGAGCTAGCCTACCATGATCATAAGAAAGCAGTGAAGTGGCATTCCCACTATGGCCACCACACCAGGGATATGATCCAATGGGCACAACAGAAAAAATAAAAGTCCTTGGAACAGGAGGTCTCATCACGAGCTAGCTAACCCACCTTTCACTCCTTCCTGGTGAATGGCATTGTGATCCAACTGGTTACCAAGCCAGCCCAATGGCCTCCATTCTGACATCACAAAGCACTTTCCTAGGCATACACAAAGGATTATGGTTCCAAGGGTGAAAAAGCAACTTTGTCAAGGTTATAAACACCTGTGGGCACCAGAGCTCTGCTGATGGTATTAGAGTCATATTTTTCAACACCATTAGTAATTATAAACCCTTTTCTTATTTCTTTATATTTACTTCAAAAGAGGTTACGTTCCCAAATTCCTTTTTGAACCTTTTATGCATGAAAGTCATTTAAAAAAGTCAATCATAACAATTTAAGTGGAATAATGACCGCATAATAATTTCACCTACATCAGCTGTCGTCTTCCACTTTTCGCATCATTCCATAACATCTCCATATCTATTCACGATTTTCATCATAAGCCTTGATTTCAGCAACCTGATACTTTTTGTGATCTTGCCATAAATATGTACACCTTTCCTTTTTTATATTGTACGATTACTGTCCAGTACGCTGCTCCTCCATTTAAATCGGTCGAGGATGACCTATCATACTTCAGGGGGGGGCGGGTGACTTCCAAACTACTCCTGCATACGTGTCAGTTTCCTATTTGGAGGTACTAGATTGCATCAGATCCCTTAATAAGCAAGTTTTAATGGTATTGATGTTGAAAAAAAGGGATATTATCCGATATGCACAATTTTCTATTCCATTGTTATCTCTGTGTATTGCTGTGTAAAATTAACAGTGTGCAGAACTTAGATGAAATGGGAGGTCGATTAGTATGCAACGAGCCAGAGGTACTAATAGTTTCCGATGTTGCACGAGAAATTTTGGTAAGAGCAGGATGGATCACCTATTTTACACAGTTACAGCAGCCCCATGAAACTATGGCTATCGAATTTGTGCAGAATTTGCAAGATGATCATTCCATAGTAAGAGGAAGGCAAATAACAGTGACAGATATAGTAATTTCAGAAGTATCTGGACTACCAGCAGTTGGTCCCATATGGACACATAAGAAAGTGAGACTTCAAGATGCCAGGGCCACCTTTCAGGATGAGGGATAGACCCTGATCGTTAAAGAAAAAGGAGTCCAACCTTCATCTATGGGGGAACCATGGACAAAACTAGCTAGAGTAGTGCAGAGCTACATTACATGCGATAGGAGAAAGGATCTGGTAAGACCATGCCACCTCAAATTATTATCAGTATTAAAACAGAAATGTGCCGTAAATCTGCCTACATATCTAAATTTTTTACTGCATGATGCTGCTGAGAGTATAAAGAAATCCCGTCATATAAGTACTGTAGTGAGCCACCATTGTTTAATTTGATTAATAGTAAGTTATAGCCTTGCTCAAGAACAGACCAGTTCAGAAGAATTGGTGCTTTCCGTAGATGGGGGTCTAGCCTTACCAGCCCCAAAAAGAAAAAGAACTGCCAACACAACAAGCAGGCCTTCGAAACACAGACACTCCTCCAGATTAAGAATAGGCAGGGAAATGTTTGAGAACCTCCAGGGTAGCAACAACCAACCTGTTACGCAGTAATTTGTCACCGTTGGTCACCGTCCCTGTTACCCTTGCTTTCGCACATTGGAGGACACATTTATGGACCTGTGACCAGTAACACAACTTAAAAACACTTGCATTGAATTCTCCTAAGTATGAACTTCAAAGTCCCTGAAGACACCTTTTGCAGATTAGCCTTAAAAAGTGCCATTTTTCCATTAGCGCGGGTCCACAGAGTCTTACCCGCACCAATGACTTAGTTCCTCCAAAGAGGGCGCGTCCATGGACGCTCTGTTATAGAGCAAAGCCCGCGCCACCTAAATTTGGTTATGATTTTTAGCCAGTGCGCACTGAAGTGTTTTTCCTTCTTTGTTCATACAGTTCTCTGAGGGAAAAATCTCATGGAAGTGGTCGAGTGTCATCTTTTTATCCATGACAACCAAGTTCAGTGGCTATTCTGGGACAATGCTAAATCTTCAGTAGGTGTCCGAATACAATGCATACTCCTTGCTCCTCCATCTATAAATGACTGTCACCCTGCATTAAACCAACTAGTTTTTGCTAGAGTTATTGTGAGTGCCAAGTTTATGCTGGATTGATAGTGAGAATTGAGAACTATAGAGGGGTTATGCTGCCAAAATATTGAGAGAGAAGAGGTCACTTTGCAAGGCGTATTTAGCTGCTTGCCCAGTCAGAGGAGGTTCAACGTCAGAACCCTTTGGGTTGTAATCTTTCTCTGTTTTTACTGATTAATGAACGACTATCATTATGGTTCCACTCATGTGTCTTTCAATGGTATTTGAGTTGTATCTTTTCTGACCGATATATAATTGCATATATTGGATTTTACGCTTGTGTTTGTATCGTTCTTTGCTTGTGCAGGTGTCCGTTTATGTGGAGCGTGAGGATTGTGACCAGCCAGAGCAAAGGAACGGGAGCGGCGTTTCTTCTACAACTACTAGCGTTGGATTCTAGGTAGATCATCATGATCGATCTCTGATTTATGCAATTAGGAACCTGCGTGTAGCATGGTGTGATTGTTGCTAGACCCGTGTTGGGCTAGTGGGATCGCCTCTGTCCGCAGAGGGGATTTACCAGTTCAACAATTTGGCGACTCCACTAGGGAGAAGCTTGTTGTTTGTTTTTGTGTTATTTGATTTGTAAATTGTAGACGGAGTCTGAAGAGCGGCCAGGTAGCCTTCGAAACACTCCTGCTATGCAGAAGTGAAGTAGATCAACGCCACTTCAGTCAATCTCCAATTCAGTTTACAAACTGAACAATTTCAACCTTGCCTTGCATGTCAATTTTTCTCTTGGTTACTGGCTTGAATAGCTTTCTGGGTTGAAGTTCTTGCTATTTTTTGCTTGCTGCCCTTTTTAGACACTGTAAACCAAGCCTGGATCTATCTGTTTTGTCTTTTTGCCTGGCAAACTTCATTAGCGCGTTTTTTCTTTAGACAGTCGCGCTGGTTGGCGCTTGTTGCTCTTAGACAACTCGCGCCAATCTCTGTTTAGCGCGAGTTGTAGCCTGACAGTCACGCCAGACTGGTTAATTTTCTAAATTAGCTTGTTTGTCAGTCTTTTAATCTTGGATCTGTGTCTTTTTGCTTCTTTTACACCTCCTGGAAATTTGTGGGACTGTTATCTGACTGGTTGTTCTTTCCATCCTTCAGTTGTTCGCCTTTGTCCATCGATTTTACATCTTAGCCCTTGTGGCTTTGCTTATCGAGCCTTCTGTCGGATTTATGGTTTGCTGATCCAGTCGGTCTATTAGTTGTTTTCCACATTCTCCTGGTAGTTGTACAAGTTTTGCATTATATGCTGCAAGTACCTCACTTTTAGCTTGTTTATTTCTTACCTGACTTCATTGGGACTTAGATTACATAGTTCTTTGAAGATCTTGGTGTTTTCTTTGCTTTGGTAGGTCATTTTTCATGTTTCAGATCTGGTTTTAGATTCCTTTGAGTGAATTATCTGTTTTGTGCATATCTCTTGAAATCCGTTAAGTGCATCATACTATTTTCAAAGAAAAGAAAAAAAGATTTTTGCTTTTCATTAATTAGCATTTTGTGTTAATTTTTGTTTTTAAAAAAAGAAAAAGAAAAAGATTTTCCTTTCTTGTTATTAGCTGCATTAGGATTTTTGTGTTTGTTTTGTTTGTATGAAAATCTCAACTCTTCTGTAGATAGAATTCATTCAATGAAAACGATACAATTTTCGCATATAGTTGCATTTAGGATATTTCAAGAGACCACATACGGTAAGACCGGAAACTGAGACTTAATAAAAGATAAACTATAAAATGAATTCAATGAACCTAACAACGCATTGAAACTTAACGCTCACATTCTAGAGGTCTAGGTTAGAGATGTGTTCCGGCGTCTTTAAACCTGGTAGTTTATCTGAGTGGTTGGGTGATTCCTCCATGGTGAAATGGTAGGTGCCAGTACAGATTGTGCTCCCACGTACCGTCGAGTATATATTGGGAGACCCCTATAGGCTTGCAACCTTTGATCCATAGGAAGCTGAGTCTGCCGCCCT
This sequence comes from Pinus taeda, assembly GCA_000404065.3. Classification (NCBI taxonomy): domain Eukaryota; kingdom Viridiplantae; phylum Streptophyta; class Pinopsida; order Pinales; family Pinaceae; genus Pinus; species Pinus taeda. The sequence continues at coordinate 2,452 of APFE030632258.1, read as the reverse complement.
ACAAACCGTAATGCACTGAACACAGCATTCGGGAAGATTGACTGCCGTACGTAAAGTCCTTGGCGTTCTTCTGATCGCTAAGGTGTATATAGCAGTTTTACAGATTGTTTGGCAAACCTTTTTACCTAGATTTCCAGAGTAGTCGCTTTTGATCCTTTCCAGACTCTCTAAAAGAAAAGGTGTAAGTGAGCAGCTTGTCACTTCGTGCTCATTAAACAATCGAAGGAGACTAGAGTCATCTTTTCGTCCTTTTCTCGACTCTTTAAAAATGAAAAGGTCAAGTCAAGTGTCTTAAAATTTATCTGGCCACAATCACATTACCTGGTTAAATCTTGTGTGCGCTAGCTTGAGTAGGATTTCGTTTTGTTATGGCAACTTTTCCAGGGCACACCAACCCAAGTTCCCCACCTGACGGGAATCCTGGTCATTTCCCTTCTCCTGGGAATGATGGTGCTCTTTACATGGCGACATTATCCCTTCCAGGGCTAACTGTCGGGTTGCCGGTTTCGTTATTTTCAAACTCTGTGGTCCCTACTGTGTCGGCTGATACTCCATCAGTCCCTCCACCTGCACAACATCATGTTGAACCTAAGGTGGACCCCTCCCCTTTGACACCCACTTCAACATCTCCTTCTTCTACTTCGCCTGGTGAAAGTCTCGTTTCGAGTACCCAGGTGGCTAAGAAGAAGAAGAAGAAGACTAAGAAGAAAAAGTCTGCTAAGAGAGCGGTTACAAACACAATAACGACTACAAGCACAACTGTTGTTCCATCACGGACAACAGAAGACGGACTCCTTCCCACTCCTCCGCAGAAGGTTAAATTTCCTTGCCGATTATGCAAGGAATACCATCTTCTTCGTGATTGTCCTGCTATTCCCAGGATCTTAAGAATATGGTCTCGCGATCCGGCCCACCCCTCATCATCCACTAAAGCTCATGGCGATGTTATCTCATCCGTTGGGAATACTAAGGGAAAAGGGAAGATAAGATTCCCCTGCAAACTTTGTGAAGGCAATCATTTCCTTCGTCTTTTCCCACTCATGGACAAAGCCTCCTCTGTTTTGGAAAGTCTTGCAGTTCCCTCATCCCAACTCCCCGCTGGATATCAGCGTCTTTTTGCAGCTGCAGATTGTCCTCCTGCTGACCACAAGGTTGGTTTACACACCTCTCTTGTTCAGCCTCCTCTTCCTGAACCTGGCCCTACCCAGCCTGTTCCCGACTAACCATTGGTCGAAGAGCGTGTCGACTCGAGTTTACCACCCGTTGACCAACATTTTCTAGAAGAGAGTCATAAACAGGTTCTTCACGTCTCATCAGATTCTCCTGAGTCCGCAAACGACCCGCTTATCCCAGCTGCTTCTGAGGGTCTTTCTTCGGTTCCGTTCAAGCAAGGGGGCAATCATACGATTCCCCCACCAAGCAGTTTCGCCACCTCCTTTGATTGGAGTCACCTGACTGCTTACCGCCTTCCATCCCATGTGCCTTTCCAGATTACTGCGCATGCCTATGATACGGCCCTACCTGGCACTGTTTTGGATGAAGGCGCGTCGGTCAGCCTCATGTCGTATACTACTTGGCAAGCTCTCGGTTCCCCACCGCTCAGGCCGATCACGCAGACTCTGTTGGCTTTCGATGGAAGAGCATGTCCATCTCTAGGAGTCCTCCCGCAGTTCCCTATTACTCTAGGAGGCAAGACCGTCTATATAGACGTATTGGTTATCCAAAGTGCTCTCGATAACAATTTTCTCCTTGGTCGTGACTATATTTATGCCATGGGAGCCATCGTCTCTTCACTTTTCCGTGTGGTCTGCTTTCCACACGATGGAAGGATTGTAACTATTGATCAATTATCGTTCTTTAGACCCCCTGTGTCGTTGTCACCCCCTCCTGGTTCTCATCCACCGGTTGTATCTGCCCCCCCCACAGGTCAACTATGTGGTTACCTCTCCCATGCCTATATCCAGCACTGCCGACATCGTCAATAGTGTTCTGGGGGCATTGGGTCCCGACTTCCACGGCATTGACCTCCCATCGGGAGTGCCACTCTTGGAAGCCCCGACTTCCTGTTCATTATGATGAAGATCGGGCAGAGCATAGTTCATTTCCCTCTGTCAAGCTCCCTAAAAAATGAAACAAGGTGTCTCGAGGATAGTTTTGATCTTGTGGCGACCTCGTTAAAAAATGAAACATGATTGGTTGGAGCATAGTTCCTTCTCCTATGTCTAGCTCCTTAAAAAATGAAATTCAGGCCTATTTGTGCATCAGACTTTGATTCCATCCAATGGTTTCCATTGTTGGCCGGAGGAGAGGCCGTCGAATACAAGGTCGAGCGTCGTTATCGAGGATAGTTTTGCTAATGTATCAACCTCGTTAAAATAATGAAACTGTTTATCTACGAGGATAGTTCATAACCATTATGTCAACCTCGTTAAAACAATGAAACGTGTGTTCG
>APFE030632251.1:13583-37633 GCA_000404065.3 Pinus taeda | reverse complement strand
GTTTCATATTTATATATATTTATATACATTTCATTGGTTTTCTTGTCAGAGCATTTACATATTGGTTTTCTTGAACAGTTTAGAACTATTTATCATATTAATCTAGATCCTGACCTACAGTCAGACAATATCTTTTACAAACACGAATGTATCTCATATCATAAAATGATAACTGTACTGTACTGACCTGCACCGCTGCCTTATAGTCCACAGCACTGTTCCAGATTAAAGGAAAATACCTTATGGCTTGTTCTCCTCCCAACCATGAGATTAGTCCACCAGACTAAATCTCCCCCCAAGCTCTCTTGCTAAACCGTCGTCTCCAGCAAGATATTGCACCACTTGTGCCTGTGCTATCTGGTCCTTACCAGACTTAGCACCCTCTTTTCCTCTCCTTTCCTTCTCTCCCGTTTGTTCCTTAACAACCAGGGTCTTTTCCTTTTTCCCTTTTTTATGGGAATAGGAGAAACAGTTAGGGTTTTTCCCTATTAACAACTGTTTATTTTTATTTTTATTTTTATTTATCATCTGGCAATGAAAAGAGAATAACTTCCTCATAAAAGGTTATTATGTATAATCATTCAATTTGTATTCAACTTTTGAATTAATAATACTCAATTCATTTTTCACAAAAGATAATAATCTTTGTTCCATAATTACTTAGAATGGTAAAACAGAAGATTTATTCACATAAATTACCCGGTCATTACACTCTAAGTCTAAGAAGGCATACATACTCTAATCCCTCTGGTTTTGAAGGGTGAATATGATTATGGGTTGTGGAAATATGAGCATACAAAAATATCGATCTTTCATGTATAAGTTAGAACATGATTTACTAAATATTTATTTTCAATATAATTAAAATTACCAATTTAAGAAGATTTGAGTGGACCATAACTTGAAAGTCTTATTGTAAACTTTGCATAATATAATATAATGACATGTAGATAATTGTCTCACATATTTCTTCCATAATTTTAGGCTATAGTTGCAATTTTTTACCATTATTTTTGGATACCTGTGTAGGGAATTTTTATTCTTAAATCTTTGTAGGGAAAACACCCAAAATTAAAATCCTTCAAAATAGTTCATGTCGTGATTTACTGAATACTTCAATAAAAAATGAATATGTAGAACTATAACAATCACTTTTCTTATGAATCATTATTAGTTTAGTGTTGACCAATCCATGTCATAATATTTAACTCTGAAAAATAAATAGGGAATACAATCTATTAGAAACTTTAAGCACAACAATTAAAAGATAACAATTTTAGATTTTCAGTGTTGTTTCCATGTCCATTTCCCCTAGCAATGCCCTATAAATTACAAATCAAACTCAAATTTGGTGGAACCGTCAATTACACATAGTCTAACTAATAAATGAAATTGCTTAGGTACTTTCTCTAGTCAATTTTCCTAAAATTTTGTTGATATTTTTAAGAATAATTAGTTTAAGTTGTCTAATATGAAACTTTCAAGACCTCTAGGGATTTTTAGGGTGTTGAATTTATTTATACATTTAAAAGTGCATTTTAAACAACCAGGAGTCACAACTTATGTAAAATTATATTGTTGTATTCCCTAAAAATCTATTTCATATATTAGTTAGACTGTTTCTCATCAATTATATGTAATTTTTTTAGAGTATAATTTCTAACTTAAGTGATGATAAAGACTAAATATCCTTTATAGCACTAATAAAATAGAACTAAAATTTGAATTCAATATTAGTTAATAATTATTATAACTTTCTATACATATATTATATTTAATAAAATCTAATTAGAAGGCTATTTTCGTTAATTTTTAAAATGAATTTATAATATGTAATCTTCTATTTTATAATATACTATTATATAATTGTATGTTCAAATATATTAATGAAGAATTTTTAAAATTATTTCAAGATAATTGGGAAAATATTAATTTGGATAATAATTCTATGTTTTTTAATTTATTTTATTTTATTTTTTTATTTTTTTTTTATTTAAAGTTAAAACTAGTTTTTATTTTTTTAATTTTAAATTAAGGGTGATGAGGTGAGTGTAGGTGATTTTTTGAGTGAAAATTCATATATTCACTAGTGGATGCTTACTAGTCGATACATCCATAATTTTGGATCTATAAAAGAGGTTTGCTTTCAAGGGCCTTCATCTCAAGGAAATTGATATTATGTACAGTTAAAAATGGATTTTGATATTAATATATATATATATATATACTATTTCTGGTTACACGAAAATACCATTAGCAAAACCATGAGTTGTCAATTTCATTAAATAAACTTCTTTACATATTAAGACAGAACAAAAAACTAAATATTACAACATATTTTTCATACTCAATTGTAAAACCTAACTAAATACTACAACTTATTTTACATACTCAATTGTAAAGCTGCTCAGTGTAGTCCATGGATATGCTCAGTGTAGTCCATGGATATTGTGAAAAGTTTGTTCAAACATAAATTCCCTTTAAAATATTTTATTTGAACTAAATTAAATTAGAAAAAAACAAGTTCAAATATAGCTAGTTACTATTATAAAACTCCTTTATTACCCCTTATATATATAATAGTATATATAATTTTGTTATTTCCGAATAAGTTGTAAGCCAGCTCAGTGAAGTCATGGGTATTGTGAAAAGTTTATTCAAGAATATTTTATTTGAACTAAATTAAATTAAAAAAAGTCAAGTTCAAATATAGCTGACTACTATAGTAAAACTCTTTTATTACAACTTTTATATATATATATCGAATAACAATCACTTAATCCCCACAGCTGATGTCGCGTGATATTATGTAATAAAATATATATGGCAAAAAGTGAAAGGTAAATATATGGAGATAAAAAAATGTACCATTTGAGGTTGATATGGTATTATGCCAAAACTAGGACAATCAAATGAACACATGTGATTTCTCTTTTTCATAATTACTTATAATTTTAGCTTTATTTTTATTTGGTAGTTTGTATGGTAATTTTGATTGTTGTATTATGTAAATGTGAAAAAGTAAATATGTATTTATATTATGCCATTTGCTATTTGATAATTTATAAGGTAATTTTATAATTATATTAGGTAGATATGATAAAGTAAACAAAGATTTAGAGTTGCAATATAGTTAATATTTTGAATTACCCTTATTGATGTAAATGAAATGATAAAAATATGTTAATATATTTAAGTTTTCATGATGGAAAGAGAGATTAATGTCTAAACATGAAATAGGAGATACACCTATCATCCCAACAAACAAAGAATTAATGAGCACTAATTCCCACCCATGACAATTGAGTTGTTTGGATATAGGGTAGAAATTGAATACCCTAACCATTACAATCTCCTTTTCTTAAAATTTTACACATCAAGGATTGAAAGTGGAGAGGACTATTTCATACCAACAGGAAGATGTATGCACATGGTTCATATATTTGAAGATATGGAAAGGACAGAGCCCCTTAGGAAGATATATGCACATGGTTCATATATTAGAAGGTATGGAAAGGAAATAGCCTCTTATTTAGTATAGATGACCTGGTGTACCACAAGATAAAAATGACACTTTGAATTAAATGAAGGAGTTGCAGCTCACAGGAGTGTACGACACCTGGGATACTGCACTCAAACAAGGAGGAGACTCTCTCTCACGTTCACTCTACATTACATCAAATGAATATTACAATATTAAATACATCACTGAAAAATAGGTAGTTGTAAACAACCTCCTAAACTATAGGAACTAATCCTAAACTAAGGAGATACGTTACAACCATATAACCATTTCTCCATTATTTTTAACTCCCCCCCTTAATGGAGAAAGGGTTATTTTGCACTCCTAACATCCCTCTAAATAACTCAAACTTTACTCGCCCTAGAGGCTTAGTAAAAATATCAACTAAATTATCACAAGTGTTACAATACTCCACACATATTTCTTTTGACTGTATCTTTTCTCGAACAAAATGAAATTGAGTGTCAATATGTTTAGTATTTTTATGGAAAAATGGATTGTATGCAAGCTTTATTGTGCTCTGGTTGTCAGTTTTGATGCTGGTTGCTTCTTTCTTACTTTCACCTGCATCGCTAAGCAATCTCCTCAACCAGATGGCTTCGCATGTTGCTAAACACAACGCCTGGTACTCAGCTTCACATGATGATAATGCTACAGTACTTTGCTTTTTGCTACTCCACGAGATAACCCCGGATCCAATACTAAATGCATATCCTGTTATGGATCTACGATCATCCAGGTTTCCTGCCCAATCTGAATCTGAATAACCTGCTAAAGTAACATTAGAAATGTCAGTGTATAAAATACCATAATTACAAGTACCGCTAAGGTATCTCAACACACATTTTGTTGCAATCTAGTGACTTTCAAGTGGTATGGACATAAATTGACTCAGCACACTAACGAAATATGCCAGATTAGGTCTAGTTGTCGTGAGATATATCAAACTTCCCACTAGCTATCTATACAAAGTGTCATCCACCTGTTTTGTGCCATCATCACTGCTTAACTTGAGATTCTGCTGCAATGGTGTTGCTATTGTTTTACACTGTTCCATTCTAAATCTTTCCAATAGGGTTCTGGCATACTTTCCTTGAGTTAGAAAAGTTTGACTAGAATCTTTCCACACCTCCAAACCTAGGCAATTATGAAGATCTCCAAGGTCTTTCATTTCAAATACCTGTGACATTTGCTGCTTGATTTCTTTGATCAAATTATTTGCATTTCCTGTTATAATCATGTCATCCACATACAAAGAAATCAAAATGATTTGCCTCTGTTTCTTTATCTTGGTATACACATTTGGGTCGTTGAGGCTCCTATGAAAACCATGCTGTATAAAAAATGAATCAATTTTCTCATACCATGACTTGGGTGCTTGTTTCAAACCATAAAGTGCCTTATGCGATTTACACACTAAATGCTCCTACCCCTTTTTCACAAAACTAGGAGGATGTACTAAATAAATTTCTTCCTTTAATTCTCCATTCAGAAATGCAGACTTAACATATAGCTGGTGTAGCTTCCATTTATGTTTTGTTGCTAAACAGATTAGCATTCTAATTGTATTAAGTTTAGCTATAGGGGCAAAGGTGTCTTCAAAATCAATTTCTTCTTGTTGTGAATAACCCTTTTCTACCAATCTAGATTTGAATTTTTCTACACTCCCATCTGCATTTATCTTAGGTTTATACAGCCGCTTAAAACCTATAGGGGTTTTTCCTTCAGCCAACTCAACTAAGTCCCAAGTATGGTTTCTATATATTGATTCCATTTCTTCATGCATTGCAACCCTCCATTCATCTGATTTACTTGCTTCTTCATAATTTGAAGGTTCTACAATGTTTAAAATTTTGGACATTAAAGCATAGCCTTTCAATCTTTCAGGTAGTCTAGTCTTCCTACCTGATCTTCTAGGTAGAGGACTTACCTCAACTCTATCTGTTTCAGCACTTTCCAGGCCTGCATCATCACTTATGACACTATCTGTTGCTACTTCTTCCTGTTTCTTCTCCTACTCCTGCTCCTGTTCTTCTTCTTCTTCACTGTTCAATTCTATCAGGAATGGAATGTGGCTGTCATTGTTAGAGTCTTCCTTTCCATCTTCATTCTGTTCATGAAAAACAACATCTCTGCTCGCAAAAACTTTATGCGTCACGGGATTATATAACTTGTATGCCTTATACTCTGTGCCATATCCTAGAAATATACATTTCAAGGCTTTGGGGTCTAACTTCTTTCTATCTGCTTTTGGTATATGAGCATAAGCTTTAGATCCAAATATTCTTAGATGACTAACTGTTGGTTTGAGTCCAAACAATGCTTGAAAGGGGGTTTTGAAGCCTAGAAAATTTAGTAGGACTCCTATTCTTTAAATAAACAACAGTATTAATGGCTTCTACCCAAAGACCATTTGATATACCTTTACCTTGAAGCATACTTCTCGCAGACTCCACAAGGGTCCTGTTCTTGCGTTCTGCTACTCGATTCTGCTGTGGAGTGTGTGGCACTGTGAATTGCTGTATAATCCCATGCTACTTGCAGAAGTTCATGAACTCACCTAACCTGTATTCTCCCCCTTGATCCGAACGAAGAATATTTATCTTCTTTCCTGTTTGGTTCTCTATCATAGATTTGAATTCTTTAAAGTATCGGAAATCTTGACTCTTTTTACTTAAAAAATATACCCAAGAGAACCTAGTGCAATCATCTATAAATAGTAGAAAGTAGTATGCGCCTCCTAAAGACCTAGTCTGCATAGGTCGACAAATATCTATATGCACTAGTTCTAGGATGTCTCTTTCTTTTCTGTTAACATCAAAAGGGAATTCATCTCTATGCATCTTCCCTAATGCACATCCATCACATTCCAGTTTGATATTATGTAAAGCAAGAAGTCCATCGACCATACCTTTCTTCTGAAGTAAGATGAGGTCTTGCAAATTGAGATGTCCAAATCTCTGATGCCAGAGATTTTCAACTAGAGATGTTGTTGCAACCATCGCTTGTCGTGGCATGCTCCTTGCATCCAGTCTGTACAAATTCCCCACGCGTACTCCTATTGCAACTGTCTCGAATTGGGTATCCTGAATGACACATCCATTCTTGAAGAATTGCACCTACATGTCCTGGTCTGTTATCATAGAGACAAAGATCAAATTCTTTTTAATTCCTAGAACATATAAAACATTTTTGAGATTTTTGATGTCGCCACCAGGTAGCTTCACAGGAATATCCCCACAACCTTTGATCTCATACCCACTGTCATCACCTAAGTAAATTTTTGATCCACATGCAGACTCTTCAAGAAACTCAAAACAATCTTTCTTACCAGTCATATGCGAGGATGCGCCAGAATCGACATACCATATATTATCCTCATCTCCTTTTGATGCTGAAAGTGCACAGTCAACTGTGAATAATCAAAGATCATGGCTGTGGTCATCCTCTTCTCTAGCAAAACACCCCTGATGTTTCCTCTATTTACCTCTTCTTTCATCCGCCTGCCTCTTATAGCATTCTTTAATTCTGTGGCCAGGCTTCCCACAGTAAAAACATCTCTTAACATAATTATCAGTTATACCTCTGAATGATTTCTTTTGAAAAGAGTTGGCCCCTTTCTGCTGCTACTGCTACGGTTGCTGATACTGATGTTGGTGCTGGTGCTACTTTCCTCTGTACTGTCGCCTCTTCACCATCAGAGCTAAGTCATTGCTCTAAGTTTTCAGATTCTATCTTCGTTCCTCCTCCTGGAGCAGAATTGTTGTCAGGTCATCAAACGAGGGGGCTTTCTCTCTCGCTAATAGCCCAAAGATGAATGTCTGATATTCATCAATCATTCTGTTCAATGTGAGTGTGACCATATCTGAGTATGATACCTTCTCTCCAATGGCTCCCAATTTGTCTCTCAGATCCTTGACTGTGGCCATGAATCCACCAACGGATTCATCCTCATCCATCTTTAATGCAAACAATTTTCCCTTGAGTGCTAGAACACGATTTGTGTTCTGTGTCTCGTATAGATTCTTGATTGTGTTCCATATATGCGCGGCCGACTTGCAATCTCTGATATGGGGGATAATGTTGTCTTTGATAAACATCTTCAGTATGAATTTCGCCTTTGTTTCTCTCTTATCCCAATCTTGTTCTTGGGTCGGTGTTCCAATTCTTTGCTCATTTCCCAAGACGATCAACCATGCATTCGCACTCTCCAGCAAAGTTTGCATTTTGAACTTCCAGTTAGAGAAGTTTGTTCCATTGAGCTTGCTAGACTCATGGAGGTATGATTCCAAACTGTTGTTCATTTTCGCCCAACTGAACACTCCAATCGGCCACCACCGGGCAAGTTCAATCTACTACCACCAAACAGATCAAGAACTTCACTGTGCCACCACCGGGCAAGTCCAATCTGCTGCCACTGAACAGATCAGGGAATTCATTGTGCCACCACTGGGCAAAACCGATCTTCTACCACCGAATAGATCAACAAGCAAACTCCAACACGCCACCATCGAGCAAGGGCGATCTGCTTCCACCGAACAGACCAAGGAGCCGCATTACGCCACCACCAGGAAAAACATCGATCTGCTTCCACCGAGCAGATCACAGAGCTCTGATTCGCCACCATCGGTCAGGTCTGATCACGGAACCCTAATTCGCCACCACCGGGTAGATCCGATCTGCTACCTCCGAGCTTATCATGGATCCTCAATTCGCCACCACCGGGAAAATCAAATCTGCTGCCACCGAGCAGAATCTCCACGTGCCACCACCGGGAAACTCTGATCTGCAACAAAAATTGCAGATTTCCAAAGAGAAATAGGTTGGCTATATGGCACCCTGAATAGCTAAAAATCTACGCCAATTGAAAAAAAAGAAAAATTCACGATGTCCACGGAAATTGGCGCACTTAACAGCCACGGATCTGCGCCAATTTAGTTATAATTTTCCTGGCGCACTTTTCAGCCCCAAACCAACGCCAATTTGTTTTGTTCTAGATTGGCTCGATTTTCTTCAAAAAATAAGTGCCAATTGCTCAACCTTTTCTCCGGCTCAGAGATGATCAGTCATCTGAGACCCTTCACTCCAGGTGTTACTGCAGTTCCACCTGATCACACAGACACATTTACATGTACTCCTACCACTACAAAAATGTAATTTAATGATGCATCCCTAGAAAAACAATTTTAAGGCTACCTCTACCCTAAGCTCTGATACCAAGATAAAAATCTCAATTTGAATTAAATGAAGGAGTTGCAGCTCACAGGAGTGTACGACACCTGGGAGACTGCACTCAAACAAAGAGGAGACTCTCTCTCACGTTCACTGTACATTACATCAAATGAATATTACAATATTAAATACATCACTGAAAATAGGTAGTTGTAAACAACCTCCTAAACTCTAGGAACTAATCCTAAACTAAGGAGATACGTTACAACCATATAACCATTTCTCCATTATTTTTAACTCCACATCATCACATGATGATGACTATTATATCGCAATCTCCATTCATTGCAACTTTACACATCAATATTTTGCAATGGAGAGGAATATTTGGTACCAACAAGGAAAATGCAAGCTCACAATTCATATATTTGTAGGGAGCGAAAGGCAAGTGTCTCTTATTTAGTGCAAGACACATAGTGAACCTCATCATTGCATGATGATCATTATATTATCCCTAGGAATGAAATTGAATATATCTTAAGACTACGTAAGGAAAAGAATATTTGTAATGAAATATAAAATGTGGTCATCGAAAATGGATCTTGAACTATTCGTAAAAGAAAAAAGGGAGAAATCATAAAATTCAATTGGAAAATGAGAAAATTCAGGTAGATTTCAATCAAGGAAAGAGAAATTTTGTAAAAAAATGGAATTCGAGTAGGGATTTCCTTCCAAAAGAAGCAAACGTGAGCAAAAAATTGACATGGTACTATTTAACACAATGAAGGCTAGGATCTAGAAATAAATGTTTCTCTTGGTTTATCGTTGATGGCTTCACCTCTTATAACACATCTAACAAATTTCTCTAAATATGACATTTCCTACCATGGCCCCTTTATTCTATTTGTTTTTTTAATTTCCATCAAGAAATCTAATTCCATTGATAATTCGAAATCTAATTCCATTGATAATTAGTGAATATTGATGTTATGAATTTTGCGTGTCTCCATTTTAGTTCAATATAGTATTGCTTGGTATTCAAAGAGTATTTGTGATATGTTTCGATGGAAATGAAAATGACTAGCTAATACATGCATTTGGGTACACATATGACTAGCTAAGACTTATGTTTTGGGACATTTATCTCTTTTTCTATCTTAGAAATGCACTTGCATAATAAATATTATGATGATGTCTTTGTAAAATGTTTCCACTTATAGCCACATCTAAGAGAATTCCCCATCACTACAATTTATAGATATTTCTAGGATGAGCATCTTTGTTGTTGAATTGATACCCTTATTAAAAAAACAAATTGGTTTATGTGGTACTATAGTTATCTGGTACTATAGTTATACTAGTTAAATAATTACGTACTCATGAATGCAGTATTCAATAATTAAACCAAATTAATATTCAAATATAAACACTTCATTCCTCTTTTTTCACAAAAAATAAGCCATGCAAAGAAATGATGTTTGGGAATCAAGTGGTAGTTGAAATTCACACAATGTTAGATGTTAGATTTGTTTAAGTTTCTTGGAGGTCTTAGACTCTAGTGCAATTAATGCTAGAAATTTAGCAACCTTTTTTTAAACTACCCTTCCATTTTCTTTTATGGCACAATTTATCCTCTTTGATTCTTACTTTATATTATCGAGGTGTCCTTCCCAGACAAGGAGGTCAACTATAAAACAATATTAGTCAAATATAGGTGTAATGTTATAAGTTCTACTCATATTATCAAAATGTTTGCGTTCCTCATTTCGTAGCCTCTTAGAGGTCATAGCTGAGGTCCAATGGACATTACAAATTCAAGAACATTTTTTTCACTATCCTTCCTTTTTCTCTTCTGGCATAATTACTCCTCTTTAATTCTTACTCTACATCATCCAAGCACCCTGCCTAGCCAAAAAGGTCAACCATACAACAATATATTCCAGCATTGGTGTAATACTTTAAAGTTTACTCATGTGTTCAAACTATTTGCAACCCTCATATATTAGTCATATTTGGATATATCCAGGGAGAACATGACATGTAAACTACCGTGGATACTTCCTTGTACATTTTGTCACAACAAATCTAATAATAATATATTAAGATATTGAATTTTTACACTATTACAGATTTATTAAAATTCTAGATCTGTAGATTTAACTATAATTAGTGCATGCATGAGGATAAAAATCATGAAAAAAATTAAAGAAAAAAATAAGCTCACACACACACATAATACACAATATATGATATCTAGGAAACTCTTCTGGGAGAAAACCTAGCTAGAAGGTGAGGTCGATTCTCTCTCTTTCTATGTCTGGAAATATGGTTACGTGTACAAAGATGGAATGTCTGTGGCCCATGGGCTGCTACAATGCATGGATCCTTGTTGTGTGTTCTCCCTCCAATCTCTCTTGGGTATCTTTTCTCAACTATGGAACAAAATTCTCTCGAAATAATGGAATGCCTCTTCCTCCTAGTGGCTTGGTTATAAGTTAACCCAATAGCGTACTAGTGGTTAAATTTTACTATATCAACTATCAACTAGAGTTATAATATAAAATATTCTAGATTCTTTACATCAAAAATGCATGGCTAGCCCCTTTCCCATGAATAATGGGGGTTGACTTGGCATCCTCCCAAACCATAGGTGTGAAAATGGGAAGGTGAACTTCCGAGTGGCATAATGTTTGCATATCGACTCTGATTGACGTGCTTCTTACACCGTTGGAAATATCCTTGTGAGTAGTATAGCATGGAAAGGTGTTGCGCAATTGGAAAAAATATTTACCCCAAAAAAAATCGTTTGATGCCTTAAAATTCTCCCGGAGTGTTTCAGACCTCATTTCACCAAACTGTGTTCTGCAGGTAAAAATGGTCCCATGAGTTGATTCCTCCAATTTTCCCACTATGAATGCATCAAGATGGATGAAAAAAATATATAATGATCCAATCTAGATCAGAACATAACTAAATATGCCATTGTTTGTTTTTGATTTGGAATTTTCTATTTGTTCAAATTTTTTTATTGTATTGTTACAACATCCACTTATGGCATACCATATAGTAATAGGATTCTAAGTGGCTATGTTTATCTTTATGCTTGAAATATAAATTAAAAAAAAAATTCCTACTTTTTTCAACCCTCCTTATGCCATAAGGGAGCTTGAGGGAATTTAATTTGTAGAAAATCATTGTCCATTACAATATTCTCACATAAGTATTCTTGATGAGAATTACTTAATTTTCTAAACAAAAAAAAAATGTCAATTATTACAATTTTAGATCTAAGTTGACAAATAGGTGATATGTTGTGAGTTGTTTTGGAGTATCCATGATTTATCCTTTTTCATTAGTTCTTGATTAACAATTACCTCTTACATCCTTGCATTAGGATGTTGAGAAAAAGTTTGGTGATATTCAGATTCTAGCTAAGTTATTTTGTGGTTCAACCCTTTGTTTTCATCTCTTAATGAAAAAAATATCTACCGTACATACACTTATAAAGCATTGTAGTTGATCATTAGTTTAGGGTCATGAGATTGAGTTTGGGAAGCTTAAAGGTTCCTTATCTACTCCAACTCCTTACTTAAGATTTGAAGTTCAAATTTTAATCGACAAATATCTAAATGAATTTGGAATTGATTGAAGGTGCAACTCTATGCCTCATTCTTACTAGCAAAAGAGTGGTTAACATGTAAATCTACAATGCTTGGGGGTACATAATAGGGGCATTGTGGAACAACCATAGGAGGTAACATTGTATGATGAAAAATTCACCCCTTATTGAAACCATATGATAGAGTTCTATAGCAACTGTGAGGAAATAAGGAGAAAACTCTTTGGACTAAATCAAAAGGGAGAAGAAGGGGGCCAAAATTATTATGGCTCAATGAATGCCAAGAAATTCCCCAATGCACTAAAATAGGAGAAACTATATTTCATGAGAAGGATATGGGGCTTATAAATTATATTCATCGTAGGAAATTTCACAACACATATTTCAAATCTATCGTACTAGGCCTAGAATTTAAAATTCACCTTGTATGTCATTTGAAAAATTGATAATAGTGAATATTTATTTTTTCTACCTTTCATTTTACATATTATGTCAATTTATGAATTTAAAACATTTTATGATATTATATTCAAATTCCATACATTTACTAAACAAAATAGAAATAACAGAGGATGATACATCATATCATAAAAAAATAATGGCACTAAGCATATACATGAAAAAAGTTACAAAATGAAATCAAAATTAGAAAACTATATAAACATAAATTTGGATTTAAGATGAAAATTTTCAAAAAGTGGATTTAGGGAGGATCCCACTATATGGAATTTTGTAGAAAGTGAGATAGGGGGGCCTTAGCCATTTCACCTTTCATAAAGATTGTATAGATGAGAGTTCAATAATGATAACAAGATGGAAAAATAAAAGACGTGACATGCATAATAGTGTGTATAAGATATGGTATAATTAATAATAAGGTTGGATAACACTCCTTCACTTTCATATTAAAAAAATAATCCTTCCTCTGCCTATAATCCAATCACTAGAAATTATTATGGCTAACATAAATGTTTAGACATCAGATTTGTAGTTCCATTTATTTTTACTACCAACTTTGACGTCTCAAAATTTTCAACCACTATCAAATACATCTTAAAGACATTTTTTTGTTTGTGGAACATGAAATTCTAGGCCATTCAATTTGCAAAAGTCGTTGAAAAAGTAGTGGAGATAAATGTTGGAATGAATGTGGAGTGTAGATAACTACTTTCCATGTTGTCTCATGGAGGGAGATAGAAGTTTTTTTATGTGAACAATGTCTAATGGACGTCATACATTGAACATGATTCAACAGGTTCAATTTTAATAGAATGAGAAAGCAATTTTTGGATGTGAAAATGCATGAGAGATACTATGAAATGATGTAATAATTAGGTGCATTTGTTACTAGAGCTTGGTACATTATGTATGGGAAAATCACAAGTATGTTCTTTATGGCCTTGGATTGAAAGGTGTTCTTTGGAAAATTCTTTTGCTTATTTAATCCAATGTGAACTTTTTCCTATAATACTATACTTTTTTAGTTTTATGTAGGATAAATCGATTTTAAATGTTGTAGTTGTAGCATAGATCTCTCCACTTGGGTTGAGGATACAATTTGTATGTTTTTTTTCTTAGGAAATGAATACTCTTCCTAAGGAAATCCATTCCCTACCTTAGGAAATGTATGTCCTACTTGAATAAATGCATGAATTTCATAAGGATATGCATGCATTACCTTAGGAAATGGATATCGTTCTTGTACTGATCAAACAAATTAAATTTTGACAAAAAGAATTCGAGGCATCCCACTAATAATGATTCTATCCACAATTTTCATCTATTATCGAATTAGAACACAATTTTATTCTAAAATATTCGTAGAATCCTTTCAGTGATGGGAATATTTTATTCTTACCATGAGGAGTGGATATGCATTAAAAAAAATTCTCAAACTCTAGGGAAATCCATGAATATAAAAGGTAAATCATTTATTTCCACTTCAGTAGATATTTATTGATTATTTTGTTAGATAAAAGATGAAATGTTTAATCTATCATCATTGTCCAAATTTTCAGGTTCAATCCGAAAATATAAAATTTTATTAACCTCGGATGGGGTTTTATGACATTAATAGAATGAGGGAAGCTCCATATGGCATGAGGGATACATTTTAGTTGTGTAATCAACAACTTAAAATGAAATATAGTAGGATGTCTATCAAAAGTTCATGTTCCTCAAAACTAATTAAGGGCCCTATACCCCATGCATCATAAGCATGGAATTCATTGTAGAACATATATTTAATTATTTTATCTTAGTTTCTATCATTGTAACTATGAGTATATTGACAAACATAAAAATAAAAATTTGGTCGTCCAAATTCCTACCTTTTTGCGTCTATAATGATAGAGGATGCCTTTGATATCATCACAACTATGATGGGAAATGCATTACAATTCATAAAAATACTCTCACATTATGTAACCAAATCACAAAAAATCAAGAAGATATAGATAATTACTTAATAATAGGCCACTTTGAGGGGGAAACCTCCTTTTACATCACATAAATGAATAAGTCTTGGATGATTCAATTGACAAGAGCTACTTAGTATATATAGGATTCTAAAGGGTTAAAATATAATTAGAACTTACCTGAACTAATAATGTAAGTGCACAACAATAAAAATAGTAGGCTTCTATGGGGCACAAAAACAACAATATAGAGGCTACACTAGTATTATAGGGTCCTAACATGCTCTTCTCCTTCAAAAACGTGATGTTGTCAACACTTGAGTAGTTCTGGCTGGTTATGTATTAAATACTCATCCCCCCATGTGGAATCTTCAACGAGTTCTTCCAGTTAAGGAGATAATCTGAAATTGATTGATTCCATAGTAGTGGGATTCTTGTGTCTGTTATTGCTTCAGGATCCAATATGATTTTTCCTTCCTCATCAACTTTTCACAACATAGTTTTAATTGGGAGCTTGTCACTTATAACCTTCTTTAAGAATGAAACATGGAAAACAAGGTTTACTCACAAGGATGTAGGAAACTCCAATTTATATATCATAGTACCAATATCTTGCAACACCTTTTAAAGGCCATAGTACTTGGTTGATAATTGATTATCCTTCTTAGCTTCCTTGAGGGACATTTATTTGTATGGTTGTTGCCATAAAAATTCCCAACCACCTACGTCAAAAATTATTTCCACTAGTACAAAATGAGGGATTAGTGACTACGTGACTAAATTTTTTTATCACCACATTTATTTCAAGGGAATTACTACTAAATGTGATCAATTTTAGGTGACCCAATTAAAAATGACTAACTTAAATGACTAATTTAGTCTATGGATAAAATATACGACTAGATAATATGTGACCCAACTAAAAGAGACTAACTTAAATGACTAATTTACTCCAGGAGCAAAATATATTACTAGATAATAAGTGACAAAATTAAATATGACTAACTAACAAGTAGAATGACGATATGAATTAGTCATTTATGCTAGTAATTTTGAATTGTGTCACAAAGGAAATGGAAAATTGCAATTTTGATACTCAAGTGTTACATTTCACTAAATTTTAACACTGCAGATGGATTCGAAGACCCCTTTGTCTCTAAATTTTAACATTGAATATGGATTTAAAGACTCCCTGAAAGAGTGAATCCATCTATAGTGTTAAAATTTAGAGACCCCTTTAATAGAAGTGGAAGATTCTCAAGGAAAAAAATATAATAACAATTGAGACCAATTATTCAAATTTGGGACATTGATTTATTGAATTGAAATAGGCATGATAATCTAGTTGGTTCTCATAGACACACTATAAAAACACTATGGAGGTTGGCATGGCTCTCGAATATTCCAATGGAGATCCTCTTCCCATGGGAGAAATAACACAAAACACCAACAGACGTGTGCTTAACTTATTTATTTATATTGCATATTCATTTATTCATTTATTAGTACGTTAGTAGGTAGATTTCTTACCTAGAAAAATATATAGCTACAATCAACCTAAACACTCTAGGTCTTCTAATTGGGCAGTTCAACTAGCCACTTTTGGCTACTAATGGACATAATATAATACCTTTTTACTTTTTCTCTGTAATTTTTATTCTTGTGGATTTTTTATGACTTTAAATAATTTTAATATCGTCCTCTTGATTTATATAATCATAGATTTTCTAGGGTCAGGGTGAGAAACAACAGACAAAGTCGAGTCTTGCGAGGGATGCCCTAAGCAGCAAATATGTGTCATTTTTCCAAAAGGACCTGATCGTGGTTTTGCATAAATCCCCTCTTCATCTAAAAGTTATGGTCAAGGTAATATTTTTGTGTGTAAATCACTCCCTATCCTTGAAGTACCAGATATTGAGTGCCCAAAGTTGCTTTGTGTTTTGAATATTTCTTTTTAAATGAAATATTCTTCAAAATTCTATTATATATGCATGTTTGATTTTGGAGAGAATATTGACAATATACAAGTTGCCATTCTATGACTAATATCACTAAGAAGAAAATCAAAGCCCAACAACCATTAAATACCCTACAATAGATTAGTATATATTTTTTATCTAGAGAAAAAATTATATCTCTTTCCATTACTTAAAATAAAAGAGATACAATAGATCAGTCCAATCCAAGGCATCAAGAGAATCCTGAAGAACCCCATGAGTATTAAATCATATATAAAATGTCATGAAATTTTAGAAACCCCATGAAAAACAAACATTGATTCTTGTTATTTATCCCATGACCAAAATTTCATTTAACAATCATACTCGAAGAAAAGACCTCAACACCATTTTGAGATGATTTCACTAGTAAAGAATTTTTAGTATGAATTACATCCTGCTTTGATAGCCTTTCTGCTTCTTGTTCATGTTTCCTTAAAATATGATGAAAATGGATGGACTAAAACTAGGCGTTCATATCTGTTGCGTGATGGAGAACCTTATTGAGCCCCATACACCTCCTCTCTCTAGTTGTTATTATAAGTAAGATAATTTTATCAATATACAAATGACAAAAAAAATTCAATCGGGATGCTAAGTACATTAGTGTGAATACACTGTAGGAGTGGAAAGGCCATTCCTCTACAAACCAAAACAGGATGTAATTTAATATCTACAAAATAATGTGCTTTTGAAAGTTTTGATTCGATACAAGAAATCCAAGGGCCTCAATACCTTTTGAAAATACAGTTATTTTGAATGCCTTTTTCCAGTAACTTTCTCTTGAATAGTGTTTTCCATTGCAATGGTCCCCAAAAGTCAGCCTGCCCATACTTCTGTTGAATTATTTGTACTTGGCCCCAAGCCACAATCAAAAGTGATCACATTTTGATAAGAGATATGTAAAAGGCCCCTTTGCCCCATTTTCTATGGCATCCTGGTTTTTGGCCTAATCAAAAGGCCAATAAGAAATAGTCACAATCAACTGCAAGTCACCTAATACCTTTTGTTTTGCCTTATTGGTCTCTTCTCAAATGATTTGTAAGCTCCTTTCATATTATAATATGCCATGGGAGGGGTTGAGATCAGATCCTGAAAGAGAGTATGATTTTTTTAATATATTTTTCTAGTACCTTTTTTCATTAAATACCTTTTTGCAATGCAGTGGTCCCCATAAGGTGGGGAATATGAGAGCATACGAAGAAATGCCAAAGTGTGCTAGGGAGTTTCAAAGTGTGTTGACATGTGCAAAATAGTTCCAAGGAATGTAAAGACATGCCAGGTGCTAAGGCATGCTAAGATGTGTAGGGTGTTAGGACTAAGTCAATACTTTATATTTTTCAAAAGAGGCATGCTAGAAACACTAATAATAGGTTCCAATACATGTCAAATGCCAATGTGCGCCAAGTGCTAATTTATGTCAATGCATGCCAAAGTCTTCTAGGGCATGTCAGGAATGACAGGGCATGAAACACATGATAGGAGAGTGTTATGTTCTGCATGCCAAACTAATAGCTACTTTGGTTTTAACTACTTCACTTAAAAATGATATCATTAAAATTTACCAAATTCCACTTAAATAAAATGACTCAAATGCCATTTTATTTTATTTTATTTGATATGAATTCTCTAAGAATTTCTTTTTTACTCCAAAAAAAAACCAATAGAAAAACGAAAATTATTTTTCGAACTAAAATATACTCCACTTTCAATCACTTTTCTGAAAGGAATATGATTAATATGAATTCTCCAAACTTGACTGCACTCAAATGATCTAGTCCATAGAGATAAAGAATTAGGCTACAAATATAAAGGGAGGGAATTGTGATAAACAGGGGAACGCCGGAAGAGTAGAGTAAAATTCTTGGGTGAACATTATATTTTTTAAATTCGTGTCTCACCTTCGAAGATTCCGAGAAGGAAGTAACATGTATTCTTCAATTAAATTGATATATCATTTCAAACGAAATCTTTCAAGTTTCTTGGTGTTCACCTGCATATACCAAATATACAAGAATGGTGAAAACTATGCTGCAATGTTTGCCAAACTAGTCAAAATAAAAATAAAAAAATATGATACTTGTTATACATAAATAAAAAAACTCTTGGCTTAATTACATCCCACCTTAATTACATCAGAGTTATCAGTCAGTTGATGCATGCATGCATCCAACTAGTGCTACTTTAGATAATTGAAGATTCACTCATCAGTAACTCATGCATGTCTATTCTGAGAAAGGCCTAGTTGAGAGTAAAGTCAAGGATAGTGTACCATTAGTCGCATGTTTTCTCCTATAAAGGAAACTCATGCATGCAATCAAGGTAAGGTTCCTTGAGGATTATGCAGTTCTGACAGGGTGTAGGATTAGTGTGAGTGATTAGTCTTCCACTTGGTAACAAGAGGATCACCCAGGAGAAACTGCGCAAGGAAATAGGACCTTGGACGATAGAGGAGAAGGCTTGTGAGAAGCTTTGATTTCTTGTGAGTATCCTGGAGGATTGTTCTGAGAGCTAGCTAGCTGTGAGAGCTAAGGCTTTGTATAATTCTAATGTATTTCCACCTTGTATGATAACACAAATAGTGGGGCTTTTAGCTGAGGCTTTCCCTTGAGTATTTTATGTGTTTCATGTGTATTGATTCTTCTTCTTATGGTTATATGTGTTCTGCTCTAATTCAACTCGATCTTTAAGCTTCCGCAAGTTTGATAGTAGAAGTTGATTATGGTATTTTTCTTTGGTATATTGCATTATCAAGTTAATCTATAGTCAGATTTTCTACATAGATATCAGAGGTAGATTTGTAGAGAATTTGCAGGAAATTCTACATTCACCCACTACTCCTTCTGCAATATTCTTGCCTACTTTCTTGTGTGGACATTTTTTAGCATAGTGTGCCAGTTCATGACAGTGAAAGAACTTGATTCTGGACAAGTATTTTTTCTTTCCCCGTTGACCCGATTCAACTTTAGATTGGGATTTAATCCTCCTCATCACCCTTCTCCTCATCATCACCCTTGTTTGAGACTTTGTCATGGGTCTTCCGCCTTATCTCCCACTGTACCAAATCATACCAAAGGAATTCCCAATTTCATAGCTTCTCCCTTCCATTTACCGAATCTTGGTAGTTGAGCCAACTCTTTGGAAGCCCTAGAAGTGTTAGGCTTAGTAGATCATCCTCTAATACAGTAACACCAATTTGACCAAGTTCATCACGACATTGTTTGAACCTTTTGAGGTACTATTGAATTATGTCGCGCTTCTGCATCTTCATATTCTGAACTTTGTCCTTCATTGAAAGCTTCCTGTGATCACATAAGTTCTGGAAAAAATCTATCAAGGCCTACCACATTGCATATGGAGTCTCTTTCCCATGAATATTTGAGACATTATGGTCTCAAACACCCTCCAATATGGTCCTCCTCTCCTTTGCTATAGACATCTTCCATTCTGCTAGATTTTGAGCATCAGATCTTGGAGGCTTTGAGATATCATTATCTATGAATTCCTTTAGCCCTTTATCTTCCAACTCTACCTCCATCCTATCCTCTAGAGAAACATAATTTAAGCTACCCTTGAGGGCATACATGAGTCTCATTCCATATAAATCCATCATGCTAGCTCTAAAGAATTGATCCTACCAATTTGATTCGCTCGCAAAGACAATGTCGAATTCTCTTCTCTATAGCGATCCCTGCTCTGATACCATGTAGAAATTTAATGTGTAGATTCAAAATTTCTCATGAAATTTACTAGATCATAAGACTTAAAGCTTCTCTACTCATTTGTGGAAAGAAAATCATGATGGAGAGCATAAATCATTAACATGAATCAAGATTCAACACACATACACAAATATTTATCTAGGGGGGAGTAATTTATTAAAATCTCTTACTATTTGTATTTCATTAATCAAAGAATAGAGAAGAAATACAATTCTTGCTCAAGCTTTACAACCTTTTCTCTAGTATAATCTATCTCACTGCCTGACAAATTGACATAAGCTAACACTTAGCCAATCTCTCAGCCTGCCAAGCTCCTATTTCCTTGCATAGTTTCCTTGGGAATTAGGCCCCTATTAATTAGGAAATTCACCAGTTTGGATTGCACAATTCCTTTAGGCCCTTCTTTGACTACATGAACCACCTGTACAACTTGGAATAGTTTACAACTGATAGTACACTACCCTTGAACTCCAATATCAACTCGGTAACTCGAATTATCTACATGCATGAGTTAAATTAGGTTGATTGATTAGTTTAATTGGATGATCACTCGATGTGAAAAATGTTACTCACCCTTGACTGAACCTCCACTAGTTCTACTAATAGTGAGAGCTAGTTACACTGACAATAAATAAAATTAACTGAAATAGATTGCTACAATTTAGCAATCAATCATTTAGATCTAAACTCAAGTGTCTCCAACTTGAATTTACTGAGTTAATTGAGTGACAAGACTCATGTCACCTTAGTTAACTACCTCCAAGTATTTTAGTGAAAATGAAATTCAAATTCTTGCTAATTTAATCAAGGAAAAAATAAATTAGGAATTTCTTGTTGCATTTTAAATAGCTTGGACATGAGTGGCCTAAGATGATTTATAGGTAGTTCTTAGGTGCACATGGATAAATTCTACTTGTAGTAGGTGAAACTGGTCAAGTTGTTGCAGCTGAAGCGGGTGAATGTCATATGAACTGTAGTAGCCAAGGACTTGATTGAGTTCCAAAGTCATGAAAAAATTTAAGGCTGGTTGTGAGGGCATGAGTGCCAATGCATGTTATGGAATGCTAGGGAAATGCTAAAATGTGCCCTAAGATGTGTCAAGTGCTAAGTTATGCCAAGATGTGTAAGGTCGTGAGAATGTGTTCCAGGGATTGTCAAGACAACAAAAGGGAGAAACAAGTTAAACTACAAGGAAATGAAAACATAAGAGGATTAATAAGTCATGAGTTTACCTTTTATAAGAGGGGCATGATAGGCACACCAACACTAGATGCCAATAGGTGACAAGTCCCAAGTCTTAGTGCATTCTATGTTCCAAATCTTCCTCTCTTACTTCTTATCTATATTCCAATAATCAATCTCAAATAAATTCAATATTAAACCATGCTAAAGAATACCAAGGCATCTGAAAGCATGCAAAACATGATAAGACCTGCCAAGCGCTAACACGTGTGATTTGAATTTAAACAACAATGCAACAAATCATAGATCTAACCATAAATACAAATATGCAACAGAAATAACACTTCATTTCATTAATATCAAATACTGAAATATGCTTACAAACATAATGGAAATAAGACTAGCTCGGGCAATGGTAGCTTATATCTAAGAAGAGATTTGGTCACTACATGCCTCTCAACTGTGTTATAATGAGGCTCAAGGGCCTATTTATTATTGGAAAACATGAGAAAACCCTCAAAAACCAAAACCTAAAACCCAGGAGATGTAACGCCAAGAGTTTATGGGCCTCGTTGGAGTTAGTTGGGAAACCAACTTCTCGGGGTCATCACTTGGTCATATTATCTTTTTTCGGCCCATACATTACCTTATTGGAAATGTCTATTTGAGTACTATAGGTTTTTTCATAGCCTCCTAAAACAGGGGCCCACAACGGACCTCAAAACAATGTCGTTTAGGGGGATAAAACCTTCTTCGAAAGTTCAAAACCTAAAAAAATTCTAAAAATTTAAATGCTAAAATAAATAAGGAAACAAATGAAATAGACTAGAGGTCTAGGTGGGATTGGTGGGTGGCCACCAATATCCACTTTGATCATTCCTGCCCCCTTAGGAAGTAATGATACCCATTTCATGAAAAGCCTCCATGAGGTGAGGAAATTTCAGTTGAATCTAGTCCTTGCTGAGCCACTTGCCTTGGTGCAAGAGTTGGCCAAATTTGACAACCCAATATAGTTGGACCTTTTGTTGGTGAGTGTTATTGACCTATGTGTCCATAATCCTATCAGTGGTGGCCTGCTCCATGTAGTCTCAATTTAAATCTGTTGGTGTGATTTGTTCTACAATGTGTGATGTGTCTAACAATGGTGGGAAGTATGGTCAAAGGCGTTCCACATTGAACACTAGGTGCAGGCCAAGGAATGGGGGAATGCTGAGCTCAAAGGCATTATCTCCCACAACCTTGTTAATGGCGTAATGATGATATTAGAGTGATAAGAGCTTCCAATAGTCTCCAGTAAGGCATTCTTTATGCAAATGCAATGAGATTTTGTCACCCACATAAAACTTGTATGTCACCCGATGTTGTCATGTCGTTGCCTGTACTTGGAAGTTGACTTTTCGAGGATGTTGTGAACATGCTGGTAGATGTGTTGTATGCATTCAATAAATCTGGTCACTTTATTAGCCTATGACAGTACATGTGTGGATTCTGTCTGCATAGTTGCATGAGGCATGTTAACATCAACCACACATAATGGTTGAAATCCTAGACCCACTTCAGAGGGACCGTGACTAGTCAAGCTAAGGAGAGCTCTATTATAATTATGTTTCACATATGAAAGGCTCCCATTTGAGGTTCGAGGATGCTTGGAGTTGTACATGTGGAGTATGTGCATTATCATCCTATTAATGACCTTTGTCTATCCATCAGTCTAGCGATGGAAGGCATTCAATTTGGTGAGCTTGGCATCGAATAGTGTCGAGAGGCTTGACCAAAATGTGCTCACGAAACTGTTATCTAGATCTAATATAATGATCTGTGGGATCCCAAAATTTACTCATACTTATTCAAAGAAGAGTTTGGCAGTGTCCTCTACTGTGATACTCTTCTTGCAGGCTTCCAATATAGCCATATTACAAAATCTATCCATGACCAAAAATACATAGTCATTACCATGATTGGTAGAAGGGAGGCCACAAACATAGTCCAGAGAGACGGATTCCCATGGCTGGTTGGGGGTAGGAAGAGGAGTGCAAAATCCTTACTTCTTGATGGTTGGCTTGGCAATGGTGCATGCAGTGCAAGATCTGATATATTTCCCAACATCCATTTCGAGTTTGGGCCAATAAAAGTACTTTTGTAGTACATCTATAATTTTCTCCACACCAAAGTGTTCTACGACCCAACTATAGTGTGCCTCCCAAATCATCTTACCATGCTCGCTTGAAGGAACATAAAGGTGGCACATGTAGCATAATAATGCATCCTGGAGGTGGAAATTAGGAACATTATTTCTAGCTACTAGCATCTGGTATATCGAGGAAAACTCTAGACCATTTTTGTATAACTGCGACCATCCAAAGGATTCGTGACCATAAGAGTTGAAAAAATAAATCAAATTCAAATAATATATAAATA
>APFE030632251.1:0-13211 GCA_000404065.3 Pinus taeda | reverse complement strand
TTTGGTCATTTAACGTTCATAAAAATGAAAATAAAATAAAAGGAAATATTTAACCGTTGGGAATTACCATTGCATCTCTGAGATTTTAATATATTTTTTGTATGTTGATCTTTCTCCTCATCTTGGTCTTGATGATGAACCTAGATCTAGGTTACAAATGTGTCTACCCTTTGTTCTCTATGTGATTTCTCTAGAAAATATGAACATCATAACAATAGTGAGTGCTGCAACTGGGGGCTGGCTGAGGCATTCTGCAACGTGATTGGTGTTGCCCGTTTTGTATTTAATGTTCAAGTGAAATTGTTGTAGATAAGTAGACCACATCTGATGGTGATCATTCTGCAACTTCCCCCGTGTATTTATAAACTGAAAAGGTTGTTGATCAGTGTGGATGACCATCTCCTTCCCCAAAATGTAGTGCTTCCATTTTCGACAAACCTACATGATGGAATGCATCTCTTTATCATAGGTGGGTTACATCCAAATTGTATTGGAAAGTTTCTCACTATGATAGGCCACTGGATGCATGTGCTGGGTGAGGAGTGGACCAATAGCATAGTATGTGACATATGTCTCGATTTCAAATGGCTACTGCATGTATGGCAGTGTGAGTATCAGTGCAGAGAAGTGGGGGTGCTTCAACTCAACAAATGTCTTCTGTTACCACTCAAACCGAGAAAACATTTCTTTTGCCCCTCCCTTAGCAATCTGATTCGAAGGCCAAGTGATATGGGAGAGTCCCAACATGAACCTCTAAGAGAAATTTGCAAGGCCTAAATGTTGTGAAGCTCCATTAGAGTTGTCAGAGCTAGCCAATCCTAAATGACTTGGATCTTGGTTGGGTCCACATGCATGCCACACTCATCTATGATGTAACCCAATTATTGGACCTGGCTCATGCCAAAGGTGCATTTATCCAAGTTGGCCGACATTTTGTGTTGCCAAATGATTTGAAGGACCTACCGGATGTGTTGCAAGTGTTCTTCCCAACTCTCGTTGAAGATGAGGATGATATCCATATAAACCACCAAGAACGAGTTGGTCAAGGGCTGCATGATGTCATCCATTAACCTCATAAATGCAGTAGGGGCAGTTGTTAACCTGAAAGGCATAGCCAACCATTCAAAAAGGCCTTCCCTGGAATTAAAGGCAGTCTTCCATACATCTGTGGGCTCTATTGGAACTTGGTGATAACCAGACTTCATATTGTTCTTACTGAAATACTTGGACCCCTTAAGTTGGTCCACGAGGTCATCAATCTATGGGATTGGATATCTGTTCCTGATAGTGATTTTTTTTACTGCCCAATGATCAATGTAGAGCCTCTAGGTCTCATCCATCTTCTTTACAAGTACAATTGAGCTTCCACAAGGCAAAGAACTTGGTTGGATGTTCCCCTTTTGCAGCAACTCTTGTATTTTCCACTTGATCTCTTCATTTTCCAGAATGGAGAGGTAATATATTGACCCATTGGGTAGAGGTTCTCTAGGAGTCATATATATTGAATGCTTGACCTGTCAATGTAGGGGTACCCTTGTGGGTGAGGAGAAGATATCCCTGTATTCTTCCACAACCATATCCACCTGCTTTTGCTACTTTGAGGGACCCTTCCTAGGGGCCATGGATGTGGCTACAACCTTCCCCTTACTTCGAGAGTAAATGAGAAAGGAAACAAATTTCCGAAATTGGGAGATAACCTTTCTGCATTTCTTAGCAGATATCAAAGAGATGGTGCTAAGTGGGTCTACCTCCAGTATCCTTTATAACTTAGTACCCAAAGAAATAATAACAGAGTGTGGTCTAGACTAATATAAAACATGAAGCTTCCATAAGTATGGTTTTCCTAATAATACATCACAAAATTCAAGAGGAGAAACATCACAGAATACCTCATCCGTGAACGGCTAGATGCTATAGGGAAGGCGACACTACTAGCTGACATAGAGATCTCGTCCTTGGTGAAGCCACCCAATGGTGTATGAATGCGGATGTATTATAGTCGGTATATTTAGTCGATCACGACTTTTTCTAAAATGAGTTTATTTTGGCTCCCTCTATCGATTATGAATTGTAGTGGAGAACCCTTCACACACATTTGTGAGTGGAATAGGCACTGCCCTTCCTCTGGATCTTGAGACTCAATCTTCTAGCTCTTGGTGCTTGCCACAATGGCATTGGGCTCCACATCCATTATCCACTTCCCTTTGACATTCCCCTTTCCAGGTTCTGACTCAGAGTTAGAACATGCATTGGACTCAGAAGCCTTCAGCTCAGCCACCAGTGAATGCTTGGCCTGACACTCACTTGTGTTGTGTGTGGAGCTCTTATGGAACTCACACCACTTTCACATGTCCTTCTTTGTCTTCATAATTTTTTTCTTTGCTTGTGGCTTTGATGAGTTATCCTCGGTCGCCTCACCTTGAATTTTACATTTTCTTTGTAGTTTGGGGGTGCATTTACCTTGCTTCGGATATGCAGATACAAAGTCTTGCTTATTCTATTTAAGCTTCTAGTTAATCTTCATAGTGTATCAGTATGCCATGCCAAGAGAGGAGATGTCCAGGAACTCCATCTCATCCTGGACATACCTATGTAGGCAATCGTGTTAGTTGAGTACCAAATGTTTCTTAGAATCCTTTATACCAAAATTTTTGTGTAGGGTATGAAAAAAATTGGTAAACTTCCGCAAGTCTTGGTCCCTTCTCTATCACAGTGTGGTCCACTTTATGTATTTTTCCTTATAGCTCTCGATATGGTATTACTGCTCCTTGATGACATCGCAAAATGAATCCCAAGTGGGTGTGGACAAAAATAGTGAGGGTGTACTTTCATCCTTCTACTCACAATAGGTTTTTCACGAGTCCTCGACATGGGGAGCAACTTTGAGAAGAGGAAAAGTAATCTTTTCCTGGCCGAAAAATTCATGAATAGAAAAATGTATTTCTAGAATATTTAACCATGTATCTACAACATCTGCATGTATTTGACCCTCAATATGGGAATTTCACAGTTAACTTGTACCTTGTAGGGTGTGGCACTTCCAGAGTAGCTTCCAGAAGTAGATGCGTCGCCCTTGGGTAGCTGCTGAAGGATCTAAGCAAAGTTGTGCATCATCGAGTTCCTCTGTCGCTCAAGCGCTTATTCGAGGAAGATTTTGATAGGGTATCCTGCCCCTTTGTCTTGCTTCTCTTTCAGCATGGGAGGCCATCAGGATTTGTTTGCAAAGGTTTGACCAATTCAATCACTAACTCCTTATATCCTTACCTCATTAGGGGCATGCAAAGAAAAATAGAGAAAGAGCATACTGCTCTGATACCACTGATCCGAATTTAAATAAGAATGCAACAAATTACACATATAACCATAAATACAAAGATGTAGCAAAAATAACACTTCATTTCATTAATATCAAATATTGAAATCTGCTTATAATTAGAATGAAAATAAGACTAGTTCGAGTGATGGTAGCTTATCTGTGAGAAGATATGTGGCGGTTACATCCCTCTCAAATGTGTTACAATGAGGCTCAATGGCCTATTTATTATTGGAAAACATGAGAAAACCCTCTACAACCAAAAACCTAACCCCAAGAGATGTAAGACCAAGAGTTTGTAGGCCCCATTGGGGTTAGTTGGGCAGCCAACTTCTTGGTGTCCTAACTTGGTCATATTATCTTCATTTGGTGTGTAAGATACCTTGTTGGAAAGGTCTCTTTTAGTACTACATGATTTTCCATAGACTCCCAACCAAGGGGCGTATATCAAACTTTAAAAAAATGTTGTTTAGGGGGTCAAAACTGCTCCAGAAGTTCAGGACTGAAAAACTGGTAAAAGTAGTAAACGCTGAAATAAACAAGGAAACAAATGAAACTGATTGGAGGTCTTGGTGGGATAGGTGGGTGGCCACCAATATCCACATTGACTAACATGCCAAGTGCCATAATCTTTAATGGAGTTTCATGCATGCTATGAAGTGGCAGGGCATGTGAAGAGTGCTAAGGTGTGCTAGAGAGTGCTAATGCATGCTAAGGAGTGTGAGGGAGTGCTAGGACAACACAGGGGAACAATAGGTCAAAATGCATAGAAGTGAATGAATATGATGGTGTGCTAGGGTGTGTCAATGAGTGTTAGTTGTCATGCAAAGGAACGAGTGACAAGGTATGCTAAGCACTAGTAAGGCATGCTGGGGAATATGAGGGCATGCGAAGAAATGCGAAAGTGTGCTAGGGAGTTGCAAGGTGTGTTGACATGTGCAAAATAGTTCCAAGGCATGTGAAGACATGCCAGGTGCTAAGGCATGCTAAGATGTGTAGGGTGTCAAGACTAAGTCAGGACTTTATATTTTTCAAAAGAGGCATGCTAGACACACTAATAATAGGTTCCAATACATGTCAAATGCCAATGTGTGCCAAGTGCTAATGCATGTCAATGCATGCCAAGGTCTTCTAAAGCATGTTAGGAATGACAAGGCATGAAACACATGGTAAGAGAGTGTTATGTTGTGCATGGCAAACTAATAACTACTTTGATTTTAACTACTTCACTTAAAAATGATATCATTAAAATTTACCAATTCCACTTAAATAAAATGACTCAAATGACATTTTATTTTATTTTATATGAATCAACAGAAAAAGGAAAAATATTTTTCTAACTAAACCATACTTCACTTTTAATCACTTTGGTAAAAGGAATATGATTAATATGAATTCTCCAAACTCCACTGCACTCAAATGATCTAATCCACAGAGCTAAAGAATTAGGCTACAAATATAAAGGGAGGGAATGGTGATAAACAGGGAACGCCGAAAGAGTGAAGTAAAAATCTCGGGTGAAAATTATATTTTTTAAATTCGTGTCTCACCTTCGAAGATTCCGAGAAAGAAGTAACATGTATTCTTCAATTAAATTGATATATCATTTCAAACTAAATCTTTCAAATTTCTTGGCGTTCATCTGCATATACCAAATATACAAGAATGGTGAAAACTACGCTGCAATGTTTGCCAAACTGGTCAAGATAAAAATAGAAAAATATGATACTTGCTATACATAAATCAAAAAAAGCTTGCCTTAATTACATCTCACCTACGTTTTTCAGTTTCAGGCAGTAGAAAAATCTGCGTCAAATAGCAGTTACATCCCTCCGACGTTTTCCAATCTCTGGGACTCCATCAAATATAAAACTACAAATCTAAAAAGCCCAGTTTTCAATAATTACAATAGCTTACTTAATAGTGAAGGTAATGTCTTTTACATTTTCTAGGCCCATGTAAGTTACATTACCTTCACAAAAAGCTTGCAGGAAAAGAAAATAAACCTGAGCACTTGAAAAATCTGCGTCAGATAGTAGGCCTTGGCTGACAAAATCTCTATTCATATAATCGTGGTTTGCATCACAGACATTTTCATACACTGCAAACTGTTGATAGTTTTCAAAATTGTGGGCATCCCCCGACGATGATGGCCTGGACAGAGAAGTAGAACGCTTAACTTTCTAAAACTATAAAAAGAAGAAAATGGAGAAGGCGTACCAATTATACTTTGCTTCCATTTATACGATTCTTCTACGCGCGCTTTGCTTGCAACGATACATTCCCTGTCATTACACACGAACCAGAGATCTTTGTGACAGTCATGTGCGGTGACGCGAAAGGTGCGGGCAGAGTGGAAAGAGTAAGTCCGGAAATAAGGGCCACTCCGAGAAGTGAATCCCGACAAAAGTGTCAATGGTTGGTCATCGCCAGTGGGCGACGCGTTCTCAGTCCGGGGTGTCGACTATTTTAGCAAGAGACAGACAATTCCATCCGGGAGTGGCTGATGAAACCTCTGGGTATGGACTGGCTCCGCTCCTCGCCCAGGCTACCATGAGAGCGAATACCGTAGCAGTGATAACAAAATATTTGCGCACCCAGTTTGAAATCGTTTAAGATTTCAATTAATTTCAAAAAAATTGGGCGTCATTGCCAATTTGAAATAGTGAAAGAGGAGGTGGCATTCAGATTCAATCTGTATTAACCGCTTGATGTGATGAAGTACGAATTATAGAGTGTTGGAAATTTTTCTAAGTTCCAAAAACAAAATCACACAACAAGACAGAGAACAAGACAGAGAACAGGACGGAGAACGACGCTATGATACTATGGTGGAAATTTCTGATAATTTCGAACTAAACAAACGAAGCAAAGTTCCTCAAGTCAACACAACACAAGGAAATAAGAGAAATCTGGACAAAGAAGATATGGAGGAAAACTCTGTTTTTATTAACCATAAAGATGATAATAAAAATTACAAACTTCTTCAGAACTACAGTTCTGGAATAACTAAAAACTCTATACTCACAAACTTCTTCAGAACTACAGTTCTGGAATAACTAAAAACTCCATACTCTCTTTTTACAGAGTCTGTTTTTAACATAGATTCGTGTTTCAGCATCTGGCAGACAGTGGCTGAAACACTAGGCAGTCTGTTGCGGAAACACCAAAGAGAGTTGATGAAACAGCCTGTAGAATTCATTGCTGCTCTAAAACACAGCTACTCTGTTTTCTGGCCGTTTTCTCTATTCTGCCTTCTTCTCTGTCTTTTTCTCATATTCTCTTCTTGCTTTCTAACATTTTTCTAACATCATATATATAGAAAAAAAACTGTTGTTCATTACATTTATATGTGACTTTAAACAATAAAATAATACAAATATCTTCTAACAGTAAATCGGATTTCTGTCCAACTGTTTATGTTGCAGTTGGAATTAAATTCAAACATAGCGCTGTGTGAATAAGAGCCATTAGAGCTAGCCACTGAAGTTGAAACTCTAGCTAGAAACTTGATGGCCATGTAAGGTATGCATATTCATAATGTTATACACTGAGTCGATGATTGGTTTAATGATTTATTGTTAAGAATTTTCATTTTGTGTGTTGAAAGAAGTACATGATATTATGCAGTCGCACCGTCTTCCTTTTTCTACAAGAAATACGAAATGAATTGCCATTATTTTGTCTTGAAAGAATGGTGGTAAAACAAGGACAAAATTATCGGGATCAACCAATTCCTCTTTCATATAGCAGTTTCCCACTGTCTTAGATTTTCAATTAAAAAGAATTCTTCCCAGAGTGGGAGCTCTGGAGATCTGGTGCACCAGTGCTGCACTGCAAGGGCGGGGTGTTGCACTAAGACTGAGAACAGATCCTGGGACTTGAACCCAAGATAATCGACGAAAGACTGAGAACACATCATAGGACTCGAACCCAAGACAACCGGAGTCTGAAGTCATGGATCGGAGATGAAATTTGGGACTAATGAAATCTTACTAAGTGGTAAAATTTGATTTGATGGAGGAGGATGAAAATTGAATGTTTTATTGGATCAAATCTGTCCAGTCAAAGCACCATAGGAACACCTTCACTTTCAGTATAAAAATAATAACATTGTAAGAATAGTTTAGTATTCAAAGGGCTTTTTCAATAACAAATATTAAAACTTAAAATTTATTTAAATTAGATGAAAAATATATAAATATTATAATTAAAAATATATAAAGAATATACTAAACTAAAAAAATATTAATTTAGAAAATGTCAAGAGACGCTCATACAATCAAATTTCAATATTATATATTTTATACAAAGACAAATCTTAAAAATTATGTGTAATTAGATGCATGCCTATCAAATTGTTTATTAAGAAATGATTTACCATCCATCTGTATGATAGATGCATGCCTATCAAATTGTTTATTGAAAAATGATTTACCATCCATCTGTAACAATCATATATGGATTAGCCAAACCTATTACTCTCTTGACATATACCATGTCCTCACCATTGAAAGTTATAAACCATCATCCAACTATCAACTAATATTACACACTTTTCTATTTCAGAACACAAAGAATATATGCCTTCTTTTACTCTATAGACTATTACTAATATGCTTTTTTTCTATGGGTTATAGAAAAAGTCCAAAATTATTGGTTTCCTACTTGAATTTCATAAAAAAAAAACATTCTGTTCAAGCTACCCAAAATCAATAATAACATGGTTACAAATTTAACAACATTTAGCTTGAGAAAAAGTCCAAAATTATTGGTTTCTTACTTGAATTTCATAGAAAAACATTCTGCTTAAGGTACCCAAAATCAATAATAACATGGTTACAAATTTAACAACATTTAGCTTGAACTACCTAAAATCAATAATAACATGGTTACAAGTTTAACAATAGACTCACTGGGCTCATTTGTGAAAAATTCAATATTGAATTTTCCAAAAAAAACCATTTCATGCCTCTCATTTATCAACAAAAACTCCAAAATCCTGACAAATTCATCCCAATGATAATTGCATAGGCTTTCCCCTCAATTACCAAAACCATTTCATGTCTCTCATTTATCAACAAAAACTCCAAAATCCTTACAAATTCATCACAATGATAATTGCATAGGCTTTCCCCTCAATTACCAACATTATATAGCTAACATTATATAGCTAGTTTACAGACATGTCCATTTGAAAAAAAAAAACATTTAAATAGAAAAATGGAAAATGCTTTTTAAAAATATAAAAAACCCATGCTCTCAATTTAAATAATAACTTTTTCTCAAGAATTAACATAAAACATGTCAGCCTTTCTAAAAAGCATTAAAAATATGTAAAGAGATGCCGAGTATGAAATATGATAGTAGAGAAGACAGCTTATACTCCTAAAGGGTTAAATTTTAATAAATTACATGCAACTTATTTAATAGAGAAAAATATTCTATAATAATAATTATATTCACACAACTTTTTATAAAACAATAAATAGCTATTCTTTCCCGTCGATGATTTATGTTCTTTGCAAAGAATAAATTACAATAAATCCACGCACATATAAATCTCTAATATTTGTCTATGATATTTATTACCATTTTCAATAGTTACTGCACTGCTAGTAGAACGGAGATAAGTATCACCACATAGTATGTCCTAGCTGGTCATTGACATTTTGATCTGCAGATATCTGAAATACTAGCGGATTATGAAGCAATCCTACATCGAACAGACGTCCAAAACTAGCAGCATCAATATTTGCCGCACAATGATACGAAAAGAAATAATTAACTAATAGGATTATCCATAGGCCGGCAATACATTCATTCGCCGATTTCACGATTCTTCTCGACAACCCTTACTCCTTCTGCGGCTCTCAGCATTTCCGCCTACCCATTCAAATGCCCACCCACCGATATTGGGAGAGACAGATTAGTTAAACATATTTAAACAGATGCATGGATCACATAGAAATTAAATTAAACAAATAAACAGAAGAAATGGAGCCATTAAATCATCAGGGCATATGGCATAAGACTTGTGGAATCCTTGAAGCCTTATAGACTTGTGGGAAAAATATGATATATATGATATGATAAATGGAGAAATAAAGAGAAAAATCAAAGAAATAGGGCTGGGAAGGAATTAATATATACACAGTACCTGGTCAGATGTGATCTCAACGGTGAAACCATCCACAATAACCCAAGAAAAATGCTTTCGATAACTCCCTGCCTTCAGTGTCTTCTGCAGTACCATGTCATGCTTGTTGCGAACATACACATCAAGCTCGCTTGATGAATTTCTGCATGTACAAGTCAACTAATAACGGATGAACCTTCTCTCTTTCATCTATAGACTGTAGACTATATTTAAATATTAAGAAAATCTCTATACAGTGTACTTAAATCTTGAGAGACTGCGTGGAGTTTGAAGTATAAATATGATTACTGGGTAAGACGAGATGATAACAACACTATAGGAAACATTTTTCCTCTTAACATTTTTAGAGAGAGTGAGATATGAGTAGGAATACCTGTGAGCCCTGAGACGCTCGTATTCTGAATCATATTCCATCATCACTATGTAGATATTTTTAGGTTCCATAGCTTTCGCTCCGCTGCTGAGTTCCCCTTTGTTGCCCGGTCTCGTCTCCTACTCTGCGCTGTGGAAACCTTGGGTGGTGATCTACTATAATTTGTGGGAGGGAGGAGTTTAAAGGCAAAACGACTTCAAGTGCTAGAGGAGTGCCAGTTCCGTGATGGTGGAAGAGGAGAATAATGCGATTCCAGTTCTTGGATCCCGCTATATTTATCATAAGTCCCGAGTCAGTATATTTGTCATTACCAATGTAAGAAGACGACGTTAGGGTTGTAATGTCGAGGTATTCTTTCTCCCAAATCCTAATCTTGGTCAAATTGAAATGTGAGAATAAGGTTTCAAACGTGTCAAATTAATTTTGTTTGTCAGCGTATGATTTAGCGGAAAATATATTTAAAAATAATGCATCTACCAGGTTAATCTATAGATTTACGAGGCCATTTCTAATTTGTATAGTAATTCATGTATTTGTTGAGAATTTTTAATATAACATTGACTAATGTTTTAGGGTTTTAAATATGTATTGTTGTTGAATATTTTTGAAAACTGTGTAAGTAATTGAATTTTCTCAAGGTTTGAGATAAGTTTTAGTCTTTGATTCCAGAAGAAGAAGATGGGTGAAGATTC
This sequence comes from Pinus taeda, assembly GCA_000404065.3. Lineage (NCBI taxonomy): Eukaryota > Viridiplantae > Streptophyta > Pinopsida > Pinales > Pinaceae > Pinus > Pinus taeda. The sequence goes on along the minus strand of APFE030632251.1, from coordinate 2,673 downwards.
ACGCTAAAGTTTTGGCAAATCTAAAACTTTATTTATAGTGTTTAAAAATTTTGGTATATCTATGTTAAAATAAATATTTATTTTTCAATAGTTTCCAAAAATAATAATTTTTAAATATTTGATTGGACTATAATTTGAAGATTTTATTACAAATTTACTCAATATAATTATATGTCGAAAATCTTGTCACATGTTTTCTAGCTTAACATCTGGATTTTTTATCGTTAAGCTTTCCAAGAAAATCACTGAAATTTAAAATCATTAAAAATAAGTTATATTTACGTAAATAACATATTTTCCATCAATCACCACTCCCAATAATTTCATGTATAGCAATAACTTTTCAAGAAAACCACTGAAATTTAAAATCATTAAAAATAGGTTATATTTAAATAAATAGCATATTTTCCATCCATCACCACTCCCGATAATTTCATGTATAGCAATATGCCGTGTGCAATTTGTACACAACACATATCTACAAAATTACATCAACATGATTATGGGGTGTGGAAATATATACCGACAAAAATCTCTTTCCTGTATATGTTAGATCGTGATTTACTAAATATTTATTTTTCAAAATAATTAAAAGTACCAATTTTAGAAAATTTGCCTAGACCATAACTGGATGGTCTTATTATAAATTTTGCATAATATAATGAAGTGTAGATCACATATTTTCTTCCACAATTTTAGGAAATGGTTGCAATATTGATACCATTATTTTCGGATATTTGTGTAGTGAATTTTTATTCTTAAGGCTTTGTACAGAAACCACATAGAATTAAAATTCTTCAAAATAGTTCATGCTAGAATTAAAATTCTTCAAAATAGTTCATGCCATGATTTACTCAAGAATTTGAATAAAAAATGAATACGCCAAACTATAACAATTAATTTTTCTATGGGCCATTATTAGTTTAGCATTGACAAATGCAAGTCATAATCTTTAACTCTAAAAAATAAATAGAGAATATAATCTATTAGAAACTTTAAGCACAATAATTAACACAACAATTTTAGATTTTTAGTTTTGGTTCCATGTCCATTTCTCCTAGCAATGCCCTATAAATTACAACTAAAACTCAAATTTGGTGGAACCATTAATTACACATAAAAATGACCATTGTTTGGTTTCTTTTTCTCGTCAGTTTTCTGAAAATTTTGTCGATGTTTTTAAGGATAATTAGTTTAAGTTGTTTAATATGCAAAGTTCAAGAACAATGGGGAATTCTTAGAGCTTTCAATTTATTTATGCATTTAAAAGTGCATTTTAAACAACTATCAATCACAAAGTAAAATTGTATTGTTGAATTCCCTACAAATCTATTTCACTTATTAATTAGACTCCCATCCATTATATATAATTTTTTGAGTATAATTTCTAACTTAAGTAGTAATAAAAACTAAATATGTTTTATACCATTAATAAAATAAAAATAAAAAAGTCCACATAGTTAATAAATACTATTATATAACTATATCGTTATTTATAAATCTTAATACATGCTACGTATGCTTAATTAGTAAAATGCATTTATAAGTATTTAGGCATGTTAGTGATATTTCATTATTAATATATAAAATTAATATTTCAAAATAATTTCTATGAAAATCTTTAACTTTATAATTATTTTGGAGAAAATATATTATTATGAATAATTATTCTATGTTTATAATTTTATTCTTTCAAATTTTTAAGAGTTAATAATGCTCAAGTTTTTATTTTCTATTTTTAAATGAGGGTGGGATTAGGTCATTTTATTGGTACCATGGCTCCTGGGCTCCGCTGTGTTGCCTGGTCTCATCTCCTACTGTGCGCTGTGGAAACCTTGGGCGATCTCAGAGTTTAAAGGCAAATGGATCTGAGAGTGCTAGAGGGTACCAGTTCCGTATGATGATGAAAGAGAAGAGAATAATGCGATCCCAGTTCTTGGATCCCGCGATATTTTGCATAAGCCCTCGACTCTAGTAGACTCAGTATATTTGTCATTGCCAATCTAAGAAGACGACGTTAGGGTCGTAATGTCGGAGCATTCTTTCTCCCAAATCCTAATCTTTGTAAAATTGAAATGTGAGAATAGGGTTCCAAAGGTGTCAAATTAATTTTGTTTGTTTGTGTATGATTTAGTCGAAAATATATTTAAAAATAATGCTCCTACCATGGTTAATTTATAGATTTACGAGGCCATTTCTAATTTGTATAGTAATGGCTTTTGTTGAGAATTTTTAATTTTTAATTTGTATAGTAATTAATTATGTGTTTGTTGAGAAATTTTAATTGGACATTGACTAATGTTTTAGGTTGATAAATAAATGTTTTAGGTTAATAACTAAATATTTATTGCAGTGGAAGATCTTTGGAAAATTGTGTGCTAAGTTATTGGATTTGTTCAACGATAAGTTTCTAGTCCTTGATCGGAGAAGATGGATGAAGGGTTGACGGAAGTCCTTGATCGGAGAAGATGGATGAAGGGTTGACGGGAAAGTTGGGCAACTGTAAGAATTTTGTACATAGTTTGCAAATCCAAGAACTTTATACATAGTTGTCCAAAATTTTTTGTATATCTATGATAAAATAAATATTTATTTTTCAATATTATCTGAAAAACTTAATTTTCAAATATTTGATTGGACTATAATTTAAAGATTTTATTTCAAATTTATGCA
>APFE030632249.1:12014-23759 GCA_000404065.3 Pinus taeda | reverse complement strand
AAAATTGGAAGGCTACCACATCAAATGCCCATACTTGACAGTCACATAGATCTTCAGTTGAATCAATGGATAAGTGTGGACATGCAAAAAGTGAAAGGGATTTCCGTGGGAGTATTAAATTCATAAGTGATGGCCAAACCACCGAACCGATGCACATGGATGGAGGAAAACTCTAATATGGAAAAAAGTGAAGCAGACTCTCCATATCTAATGCTACTCCTACATTTTGACAACCTAATGTACTAAGGGGATTGAGAATATCCAGATTTGTGATCTTTAAAAATAGATCTATGAAATGAAGTGTTTGAGGTGGAAGATTCACTTCTGTAGACACATTTTTGCCTTCATATCTGATCGATAAATCTATTGTGACTAAGAGCAGACAATTATAAGATTTATGTATTCAAACTTTTGTGATCCATAATGAGTTAAGAAAAGACTTTCGATAGAAATCAGATAAGAGAAATTTTTGGCCGACGCGTTTTGAACCAACAATTGTGGTTCGTCATTTTGGTCCTTATGATGAAACATAATTGTTGGTTAGAACGCATCGGCCGAAACTTTCTCTTATGTGATTTCTACCGAAATATTGTGCTTAAGTTATAAGATTTATGCTCTAGAGTCGCCTTAATCCTACACAGGTCCATTCCCAACTCATGAATGTGACGCACTTCACTTCCTTCTATGCCATCGTGTATGTACAAGGTGAGAAGATACTCTGCATCGACGATCTGGTGAATGATATTGCTGATGGTCCGGGCTGTCAGTCTCCATCCCCCTCGTAGGAGACTGAAACCAATGTTAAATCCTTTCAAAAACTCCATTATCAGACGTGCAAGCAGTGAGATCGTGCCCTAACGATGACGTAGAAGGTGGATTTGATGTCTGGAGATACCCAACCGCATAAGGAAAGCGAAAATACTGAGAAATCATAGCCATCACACCAAGCTCATCCTCTTGACATACTTCCCCTATTAGTGATTGTAAATTCATAATTAGTGTATTAGTTAATTAATTTTTTATGGTACAAAATGGGTGGATTTTATAGCTTGTTCAATTTATTTAGTATGAAAACAAAATTTCACAAATATTTTTAGTCAATAAATTTTATATATACAAATGACCATGACAATACCACAAGTAACAATGGCTATGGATTTTCCTTGTAAGAATCATCACCAGTTTTTGTATGTTTGAAAATCACAAGTTCTCATGATTTCTTTTAATCAAAATATACTTTTCAACAATACAAATAATCACACGTGACTATGATCATGCATATTTTTTTAACCACAATCATTCAATGTAAAATTAAAAATATATCAAACAAAATAAACATAAAATTTATAAATTAATTTATAAATTGATGTTTTCTGACGATAGAATTTTAAATGTGTGTGGTTTTATTTTATGCTATGTATTTCTTTGTTGCACTTTTGCGTGTAATTGTTTATTTGTGTATAATATTTTTACACATATGTAATATCATATACAATAATTACTTTTATAATGAGTATAATTTGTGTATTAACTTATTAATCTTTGAATTGTTGTTTAATTTGGTAAAATCTTATTTTTTCAACATCATGAATGAATTTGAATTTTTGTAAGCACAACTATTCACTGTAAAATATTCTTTATAAGTGTTTTTAGTTACTATGATTTTTATAATTAGTTACAGGCTGATGTTTTATGATGATAGAATTTTAAATGTTCGTGTTTTTATTTTATGAAATGTATGTATCTTGTTATGTGTATAATTTTAGAGCACAAGAAAGTATTTCATTAGAATATCCCATATGGAAGTCCATTGACCAAATTTTCTATTGGCTTGATACAAATCACCTCTATGATGATTTTACACACATAAAATATAATATGCAAGAATTACAGTCCCAATTAACTGAATGTGTATTAAAATATATAAGTTCAAATTAGCAATTAGTAGTTTAACAAAATTTCATTTATTTTTTAAAATGACCATAACATCATGAATGACTATGGATTTTTTTGTAAGTATCACTTCTCAATTCATCTTTGAGAAGTATCTTTAATCAATATATATTATTAACTAGTTACGAATCCATGTTTTGTGATGGTAGAATTTTATATGTTTGTGTTTTTATTTTATGTAATGTATTGGTTTGTTTCTACATATGTATGTCTATAAATTCTTGAACACAATTTTTTTTATTATAATAACTTGGTACAAATAAATTATATGATGACTTTAAGAATGCATAGTATCCAATGCAAGAATTACACTACAAATGAATTGAATGCTTGCATAGCTTATCTATACTCAATTTAATAATAGTTTACTTATTTTGGTAAATAACCATGACATCATCAATGAAAATGTATTTTTTTTGTAACTACCACTATTCAATGTGTGTATTTTAAAATTACAATTATTTTAAATTAATATATTATGATAATTAATTACAATTTTATGTTTTATGATATAATTTAAAATGTTTGTGATTCTATTTTATTTTATTTCTTTGTATATGTTTTTGTTTGTGCATATAATGGTTGTACCCATACATAAAGGTCATATATAGCAATTATACTCTAAACGAGTCGAATTTGGGTACTAACTTATTTTATGTGCAAATTGATATTCAATTTAATAACATCCCATTTATTTCTAAAAATGATCATAACATTTATTAATTAACATATATCTCTATAATAAAAATAACTATAATATCACAAATGATTATGATGATAAATGCTTTGCCATCACAACTACTCAATACATTTAAAAAAATATACCACAAAACATTCATCATAATTTGCAGTAAATTATGTACTTTACAAATTAATTAGCTAAAAATTGATTCTTTATAATGATAGAATGTTAAAATGTGTGTTTTATCCTTTAATATGGGTTTATATGTTGTGTTATTTTTTTCTGTTTTTTGTCATGACTTTACACATACGTAATATCATAATATTCTACGAAAATGAGGAAAAATTGAGTCTTGTATTTTAACTAACTTATGTTCAATTTCATTTGTTTACAAATATTTTAATCGAAATATATTTCAATAATACAACTCTGGATTTGAATTTTTATCCTATGATTTATATTTGTGTTTAATTTAATAAATTAATTTTCAAAGCAAAGACACAATTATTTAAAAAAATATAACTTTCTTTTTTAAACATGCTAAATATGTCTTTTTCAAGGTGCTTATATTTCCTCCAATTACAAAAATTAATTTTCATAATCCTTGGTATATTTATATTATGACCTTTTTAGTTGAATATTCAATTTCCCCTAACAAGTCAAAGTGGGTCAAGTGATGTGACATATGACAATGTAAATATTTATTTTTTAATATAAAAGAAAATTTGGCTTTTTATGTTATGATTCTTCAAAAATTATTAAGGGATCACATGTGATATTAGACTTCTAATTCACACGGAATGAGTTATACCCAAGAAGAGGAAAGATAAAAAGTTAAAAAAAAGTTCTCCTTTTCGCTAGAGTTGAATTGTTGGCTTTGTAGAGTACCAAGAAAACACATGACTCAATAAAAATGTCATGGGTGAAACTCACTTAAAATGATTGTTGGAGACAAAAGGGGTTGGATAAAATATAAAGGTATATTGGGAAAGAATGATTGTAGTCATACCGCAAAAGTAGCAAGATGCTCCTAACGGTCAAGGAAATGTAAATTAGAAAAGGAATACTATTTGCTATCCTCGGAAGTAGGAGTTACAGCTTTGGAGGAACTACCTGGAAACATAGTTCTTGGTTGAAGGAATGCAATAGCCTTTAATTTATTTCCATCAAGAAAACATTAGATAAGTATATTCTAAAAAGGAATACACTTGAATGTGTGCAAAGATGCAAGAGGATATTATATATTAGATTAAATAAGCTTGTTTGGATGGATAAATATATAAACATGCACAAAAAAGGAATACACTTGAATGTGTGCAAAGATGCAAAAGGATATTATATAATAAATTAAAGAATCTTTTTTGGATGGATAAATATATAAACATGCACAATAAAACCCTCATTCACCTATAACATATAGTTTGTGTGTAAGCTACATATAGAGAAGAACTATTGCAGGTAAGAAAAAATAAATTTTTACATAGTTGACTGTAGAAAAAATAAATGTTAGACCTAGTTTAGCTGCTATAGGTCCCAAGGACTAGAATTATATCAATTGGTATCAACAAGCAACCTTGGGTAAAGTAGTAAATACTTAGGGGCCTAACAACAACCTTCTCAAACTTCCAATGAACAAGTCAACATGCCTCCTGGTCCAATATTCTATTCTTCAAAGAAATGATAGTAATAGTTAATTTATATACAATCATATTTAGAAACAAAAGTATATAGAGTTGGACAGAATATCTAATGTGTACTCAATTAGAATATAAATAGAAAAAATATTATAGTATTGTAAACTTTTGATGGAATCACTTCATTAGACAAAGTAACAAGTAAATTGATTCTATAAATTTTTCTTATGAATGAAAAGAAAGATTTACATTGTTCGGGATATAAGATGGCAAAAACTATTTTTTCATAATTAAATATTCTCATTAACAAAGAGAAGGTAAATCCCTTGAATTGAAATTGATATACATGCATTGTTTTGAGTGTCAGGCCTTTTGGGAAAATCCATAGCTAAATAAGGGTTTTATTTACACTCAAACAAAATAAAATTTCCTTGTGGCTAGCATTGAGCGAAAATTGGAACAAACAGTGAAACCCTATAAAGAGGAAGAATTGGATAAGTACTTGAAGGCCAAAGTGTGGCCGTAAAAACATCCATGAATTTTTACCCCAAAACAATCTCACAAGATAACCCAAGTCAGTCGTAGACTAGCCTACACATGTAGGAAAGGAATTCCTTAGTTTGGATTGGAATAACTCTAAATCAATCACACAAAGAACGTTATAGAGGGTTTTGACATAAGTAGAGTCTAACATTAGTAATATAGATGACATCCTTCAACCCGATACTTTGTTGTAAAGGGAATAACATTAGTATTGTACATATATGCTTGTAGAAAGAAAAAATATATCGAGATGAGAATAGAGTTACGATTTTATCATAGAGTGGAAATTTTGGAAAGGTTGTAAAATATTCAATGGAACTCCATGAATGAAGGGTAATTCATTTTGAAGCCATTGCGAAGAATAGAAATTATGGTGAAATCCTTTGAGGGAACCATAACCAACATATGATACATCAGAACCAAAAATTTAAAAGTAAAAACTTACAATAATATTCCCAATATGCAATAATGGCTTTACTATAAAAAACATGTGAATGTAGAAGAACCAAAGAACTTGTGATGGCTTAACGAAGAATTTCATCCATACCACATTTTACAAGGAGTCATTTTCTAAGAGCATGAGATGGACATAAGTTTTTCACATACATTGCACATAGAGTCACATCATCCGAAAACATCAATGGTCGATTTTTTAAAAACCTCATTTTGGAAACTATATTAATTATAGTAATATTCATTCTTTCAACTACACATTTTTTTGATAATTCGATGGAACTATGCTCTAATGTTGAATCCCATGCTTGTAGAGATATTTTTCATATTCGTTAGAGTACATTATCTTCCATTAACAATATGAAGAGATCCAATATGTGATTATGCTTCATATCCAATCCATACATGAAAATGCTTAAATGTTTTGAAAGCTTGAGATTTAATTTTCAATAAATACATGTCATGAAACCATCGCACAAAATGACAGAAAAGATAGATCAATGCCTTATAAATAATCATCTTCAAGGGCGCAACCTCCTTCACATTAGACAAATGAATAATTCTTTGATGATGCAAATAAAAAGACCTCCTTTTTATATATACGGGTCTAAGGGGTCATAATGGATGTAAGGTTTGGGGTTAAGCTATTGGGAGATCAATGAGAATTATGCATTGCAAAACATTAATAACATTAAAAATATTTTTACTTCTAAGTTCAAAGAAAAAATGTGGTGTGAGAAAGATTTAGCGGCTAAAAGAAAATTAAGTTATTATAATATGGTCATCAACCCTACCCTAGAAGCTCAAAAGTATCTCTCTATTTTAACTAGCTCAAAGAAGAAAATTAATATAGCAAAGATTACAACAAACTCTCATGAGCTAGATAGTGAAATAGGTCGTTGGGCAGTTCCTAAAACACCGTGGATGGAAAGGACCTACCATCTCTGTGAGAATAGGAACATGAAGGATGAAAACTACTTCCTCTTAGAGTGCCCTGTGTACAACCACATTAGATCTCAGTTTCATAATCTTTGTTGCAATGCTGACCTTCCTAGCATTTTACGATGTCAAAATTATAATGAGCTCGGAGGCTTCTCTCCAAGATTTTTGAGCATAGGAATAAAATATTAAATCAAACTAAATAATTTGTTTCTTTAGGTTTGATAGACCAAAATTTGGTCTTAGTGGACATTTACCATCATCATCATCATCATCAATATAATCATAGCCAACATAACAATAATAATGTAAGCGCACAATAATAACAATAGTGGGCTTGTATGGGGCACAATAATAACAATATGGGCACTACATGGGCACAACAATATAATAAGGCGGTTGTTCTAATAACAATAAGGGGTTACACTAGTATTATAGGGACCTAACATGCCCTCTCCTTCAAAAAGTGTTGTCCTCAACACTTGAGTAGTTCTTGATGCTTCTATATAAAATTCTTGTCCTCCTATGTGGAATCTTCACCAGGAAAGTTTTTCTGCTTGATGAGATACTTTGAAATTGATTGGTTTTTGTAGTTGGCAGGTTCTTGTTTCTGTGACTGCTCCAGGTTGCAATCTGATTTTGCCTTCCTTGTCAAGTTTTAGAAATATTTTTTGAACTAGGATCTTTTGCCTCTTTTGAATGAGTGGCCATAATTCTTCATCCTTCTTCCATTCATCCCTTGCTTCTTTTATCCAATCTGGTTGGATAATAGAAATAGCACAAAGCAATGCTTCCACATTGTCATCCTTTCTTGAGAGTGCATATGTAACAACATTTCGCTTCCCTTTTTCGTAGATGATTTCCAAGTCATAACCCAACATATTTGTGACACATTTTTTCTTTTCTTCTAAACATAATATTTGTTATAAAAGTTATTTAAGACTACCATGATCCATTTTTACTTTGAAGTGCCTTCACATTAGGTAAGGTGGCCATTTCTTAAGTGCATATAGTATTGTCAAAATTTCCTTCTCAAAAATAGCTTGGGTGAGATGTAGCCATAAAAATACCCAATCACCTACATCAATACTTCTTTTAGTACGATGTTGATATACTTGTTGTTTCATTCAATACTCCACAAAAGTGGCATTATCATATAAAATTTGGAGAACTTATTTGCACCTAATTATGAATTAGAAAAGTATGTCGCTAGCACTCTAGCACCTATAGTGGGTAAAACCAGCTCTTACATCAAAAACTCCAACCAATATGCGGAGTTCATCAAAAAATCTAAAATTGATCCAGGTGATAAAATTGTTAGCTTTGATGTGGTTCAACTCTTCACCAAGATTCCCTAAATGAATCTATAAAATTTTTAAAAGAAGTAGCGGACCCCCGAACTGCTAAATTAGTTGAAATCTGTCTCCATTCCACTTTCTTCATCTTCTAGGGGGAAATATTTGAACAAACCTTAGGGTTGGCTATGGGATCACCTCTTTCTCCTATTGTGGCCAATCGCTTTATGGAAAATTTTGAAAAGAAGGCTCTTGATACCTTCCCATTAAAACCTAAGTTTTGGATCAAGTTTGTGAATGACACTAGTTTAGATTGGCCTCATGGGGATGAGGAGCTTAAAAACTTTTTAAACCATCTCAATAGCATTTCAGATGACATCAAATTTAAATGGCGTTTGAGGATAATTATTGCATCACCTTTTATCGATATCCTCCTCATAAGAAGTAAGGATGGTTCCCTAGGACACACAATGTTTAGAAAAAAGGCACATACTGATAACTACCATGATGTAGATTCACATCATCATCTAGCTAAAAATATGGGAGTCCTTCAAACACTCTTCACTAGAGCTTGTAGGATATCAGATGAAATACACACTGAAGAAAAGGCTACTTACTTAAGGAAAATATTTACCAACTTAGGATACGATAAAAAGGACATCTTCAAAGCCACCCGTAAATCCAGATCTGAAAGAAAAAAAGATCAATCTAATAACCCTCAAAATGCTAATGCCTACCTTCCATATATTCAACGAGTCACTGACAGGCTAGCTAATGCTCTCATGAAGAGATACATTAAAACTTCATTCAAACTGATGGCAACCATTAAGCAAAGAATGAAATTAGTTAAAGACAATCTGGAACACCTCCAGCAAAAAGCTGTGTACATGATCAATTGCTCTTGCGGAGAATAGTATATTGGAGAAGCAGGCAAGTCGGTAAAGATTAGGCTCAAAGAGAATGGTGTATACATACATAATGAGAGAGCTCATTCTTCAACTTTAGTTGAGCATGCAGGTAAGACAAACCACCACATATGCCTCAAAGACACAAGGTGATTGCCAACAGAAACATCATTTTAAGTGCAAATTTCGGGAGGCACTTGAAACGATCAAACCTCTTCATAACCTCAATAGAGATGCAGGCTTGGAAATTAGTAGAAACTGGATCTCTCTTCTCAAATCCATTGAATAGAAATCCCCCTAGTTGACATTAACCTCACCATTTTTTTTCATTCCCATCCCCTTCACCCCTTACCTCAGTTTTAACTCCTCTCCTCTTAGCTCTCTGTTTCATCTTCATCTTCTCATAACCCCGCACCATGGAGTTTAATTAAGCCTCCCTCCTTTGACCCTAAACATAGGAGAAACATTTCCCCTCTCATAACCTTAATAAAATTTAATATAAAACATTAAGTAAGAAAGTAACTCACTTATAATATAACAAAAATTGAAAAATTAACTAGTATATATAAATAACATGATGGATTCTCTAATCTTACTTAAATATATCAACCGTAATTCAAAACAACATTGGGATTCATTTTAAAAAATTCTTTATGGCTAAGAAATAGCATAATAAAAAAAACCTAAGAAATATAAGCATTATAGCAACAATTAAACAGTTTACCTATAATTGAATAAACCATTGTAGTTTAATTAGAGTATAATTAAATTGCAATAAATTAACTTTATATTAAACAATATAGATTGACTTGATTTCAAACACTTCACCCAATATTAGATTAACCATTAAATTTAGTTAAAACATATTTAATTTTAATAAAGACTCTTTATATCTTAACCCCTTACATATAATTCAACAAACTAATAAAATTTAATTAGAATATAATCCCAATAAATCAAATTTACATAAAACACTTCAATAAATTGTCTTTGTATAAACCAATAGGAGGATTCATTTATTACCTTAGAAACTAACCATTAAACATAAACAAATAAATATTAAACCTATTTCCTAAAATAATAATTTATGACCATAGTCAAAACAAACTAATGATATATTAATTAAATATAATTTCAAATAAATTAACCTTTATATAATACACTTCTCATAAAAATAACAAAATTAAAGAAACCAATCTCACAAATAAAAAATAAAAAAGCATAAGGTAAGGTATATTAATAACATAATTATTATAACCAGAAAATATAATAATATATTAACATATCATTATCAAAAAATAATTAATAATAGAGAAATTGATAAAATAATATAGAAAGCAATAAATATTTAAAATAGAAATAAAAAAGTTTAACTAGTCAGCTTTATTTACAATTCCTTGAAACATATTTATTACTAGGGCTTCACTTCTTTGTAAATCAGTCCTAAGGATGACTCTTGTTCTAGACTCGAAACGTAGACAACAAAAAATGAAAACTGTGAAATATCTAAATTCTGAACCTCAAAAACCACACCACAGAAATCTGCAAGCAATCATGGAGAACTTGTTGTTGATGCTCGACGTGATCTTTCACTGCTTGAATATTTTTCTTCTTGATATGTCCTTCTATCTTGAGAGTTTGAGGAGTGGTAATTTCTTCCAATGCATTACAAGATATGGTCAGATTCATTTCTTGGTGCTCAATGTGATCTTTCACTTTTTGAACATTTTTCTTGACATGTCCTTCTCTCTTGAGAGTTTGAGGAATGGTAATTTCTGCCAACGCATTGCAAGATATGGTCAGATTAATTTCTTGATGCTCGATGTGATCTTCCACTTCTTGAACATTTTTCTTCTTGATATATCCTTCTATATTGAGAGCTTGAGGAGTGGTAATTCTTGCCAATGCTTTACAAGATATGGTCAGATTCATTTCTTCATTGTTTGGGGTTGGTTCGTATTGTATATCCTCTTATTTTTTATGTTTCTTGATCCTTTTATTCCTCCTCTCCACAATCAATGTAAAATAATTTCTTCTTAGCACACTTAGGACCTTTAATGTATTTGTTATCACAATTGTAACAAAGCCCTTTTGCTCTTTATTATTCCAGTTATTGTGGTGTCAACATTATAGGTTGTGGAAGGCTAGGATAAACAACACTTCCATCTTTATAGTTGTGAGGGGTAGACTTCCTTGTTGCCATAATTTTTATTTCCGCTTTTCTTGCTAACATGAATTACTTCTCCAGTGAATCAAGTTCCCAAAGATGAACCTCATGTTTAATGTTATTCTTTGAATTCCCTATGGAGACATCAATCCTCTACTTCTTTGGAATATCATTTTCCCTTATATTAAAATTTTGAAAGTCCTCAATAGGCTTTTCCATTGAAAACTTCCATTTGAGATTTATCAATTAGCTAAAGAAGGTGTTTCTCTTTGTATCATCATAATGTGTTATCATTTCCTTCGTGAAAATTGACTAGGTAACAAGTGGTTTATTAGAACAAAGCCCTTTATACCATAAAAATTGATCTGGTTCTAAATATGAAGATGCAATACATACTTTTTGTAAAAGTTCCACCTCATGTAGATCAAAATATTGCTCCATCTAGAGTATCCAATTCACTGGATCCTTGCCATCAAACTTCCTCATATCACCTTTTCTTGATTTTAGGAGCTTGATCTTGAAACGATTGTAACTCTGTAATTTCAAATCTACAAGTTTTTGAATTACATCCTACAGTAGCCCTCTGAGTGATCTTTCTAAGCCCGCAAATCTAATCAAGATTGGATTCTGTAAGGAAGATTTATGTCAAAACTTCCACTATGACCTGATTATAGACTAGTTCAGTAGAGCGAAATTCTACGAAGTGTGACATGTCACTGTTTCAACTTTGGGACGTAAAACTCATACAAAGAAAAATACAGCCCATCCTATTTTTGTTTCTTCTTACGAATTTTCAATTTGATGCTCAGAGAGAAGGTTATGACGATTTTCCCAAGGTCACCTGTTTAGGATGTAATTCAGGATCCTGGAAAAACCCTAAATGTCTTGGACTGTATCTTAGAAAGTATAGAAAACCAAGATCTTAAAATTGAGTACAAGCTTCACCAAAATAGCGGCTCAAATGGTTTTTAATTTGACAGCCTAAAACTTCACATAAAAACAAGTATAGTGATAATTCCATGATGACCTGTTTGAGATGGAATTCTATAGTTTTCAAAAATCGTAACTTCCTGAGATCATATCTATGAAAATATAGTGAGAAAAGATCTGAAACTTGGTCTCGAGGTTCAAAATGATTTTGGGTAAAGTGGGTTTTAGTTTTAGCTTCTAAAGC
>APFE030632248.1:0-11254 GCA_000404065.3 Pinus taeda | reverse complement strand
CCATGTGACATATGGACTATTATATTAATGTTATTCATGGTTTCCTAGCACCCATGCCTTACGAACATCACCCCCATAGATTCACAAATACATCATGTAATTTACATAGACTTTTAGGAATATGTTAAGGATAAAATTTTAGGAGTTTATAATCTCTTTGTATATCATGTTAGGTGTGGAGCCTAATTATCTTCATGATTGTCCACAGGATACTTGTTTCAGCTGTGTTGGATCCTTATTCCTCATGGTGAGGCAACAACACCCATTTAATCACTATCAAAATTTTCCAGTTAGTACACCTTTGTCTAGCCATTTCAAACTAAGTAAGGAGATGTGCCCCAATACTCAAGAAGAGATGCATTATATGTGTATATTTTTGTATGCATCAATAGTTGGAAACTTAATTTATGCAATGGTCCGCACAAGACCTGATATTTCACATGCAGTGGGAGTTGTAAGCTGGATGGAAGTGAAGTGGAATATTAGGTATTTGTGAGGTATCACAAATTAAGAATTATGCTTTGGTGGTTCAAACATTACTTTACAGGGATATATTGATGCATATATGGCAGGTGATAGAGATAATAGGAGGAAGACCACAAGGTATGTGTTTATTGTAGGAGGAAAAACTTTCAGTTGGGTTTCAAAAATGCAAAACATCGCTGCAGTTTCAATAGTACAAGTAGAGTATGTTGTTGCTATAGAGGGTAGTAAATAAATAATTTGGTTAAAAAAAATTATGGATGAATTGGGAAACAAGCGGGATATGACAAGTTATACAACGACAACCAAAGTTCCATTCATCTTTCAAAGAACTGAACATTTCATTCCAAGACTAAATATATACAACTCACGTACCATTTCATATGGTTAGTGTTGGAAGATGGAAAGTTGAAGCTGGAAAATATACAGACTAGCTAGAATCTTGCAAATATGTTAAAAAAAGTTGTAACCAGGGAGAAAATGAGATTCTACTCAATTTCAATTGGTATTCAAGTATGATGGTGAAGACTAGAAACAACCAGGTCCAAGTGAAGTAATTGTCCATCAAGTGAAGCGATGATGGAGTTTATATAATTAGTATCCAAGTGGGAGATGTTGACATTGATGTTAACATGGTCATTATTCCATCTAGCTAGTTGAGTTGACATTAGGATGATTGTGTTGGCATTGATGTCAATAGCATGATGTCACTCATGTTGGTTTGTATTCAAATTGATGTTGATCAAATGATGGTCAATGAGGGCATTGATGGGGCTTGATCATAACATGTTGGTCATGGAGGAGTTAGCATGTGCATTGGTGGACATGTCATGATGATTTTTGATGTTTCTTAGGTAGACAATGATGCTATAGTTTGATCATACAAATATACATGTGATATAGATGGTTTATGGCACACTAGTTGAATTTATCAACTAGGTATTCATTAGGTCTTCATGTCCATTCTTATGAAGATGAATTGCTGGAGTAATATGTTGGCTTGATGATGGTGCTACAGAGTGCTACAGGTTTTTTCAGATGTGTTGTAACTTGTTCATATTTTTTATGGGGAGTGGAGAAATTGCTGGCACACTTGCTAACCTTGGTTATTGCTCCTTGTACGTCAACTTAGCAGACATGTTTTATTTACTTTGATATGTGTCAAAGGCAATGGCAGACATTTGTATGCTTGCATAGGAGTTGTAGAAGATGTCCCATCACGTGGCAGAAGTTCAGAGCTGAGAGGTTATTGTTTTCCCCTATCCTCTACCCCAATCACTCCTTTACAGGCTCATGAGAGCAATTGAAAACTCCCAGACACACCAAGGTAGGCATGTGAGAGGGACTAAAGCTTCTGGTCAAGTTCAAATAGTGTCAAGCATGTGATCGAAACATTTCACGGGATTTTCTCCACATTCCTCGTGCTGTTCGGAAGGAAATTAACTTGGAAATTCCTAGAGGCTTCTAGAATTAGTGAAAAAGGTTACAAATGGATTGAAACATTCCTCTCATGATGTGAATTCATTTCATAGACTAGTAGTGACCTTAGTGGATTGATTTGGTCCAATATATGCACTTGTTATCCTAGCCGCAAGCTCAATTTCTCGCTAAATGTTTTATATTCTTACATTTGTGAGATTTGTGGCTATTGATGAAGTTAGTATGTGAGTGAGAAGGTATTAGAGAAGGAGATTATGCTTCAGACCTTGAGTAGATCCTATATTCTTTAGTCTATGAGTGTTAATGATTGAATCATTTGCATATCTAAAACATACTACAAAATAGATCAAATTTGATGCTGCTAGAGTAGAGTTTGATTGGAGAAGTTTTATATGTTCTTGAGTAGTGTTTTTGATGGTGATTCTCGCACTTGTTTTATGTACGAGTTGTTTATGCATTTGGAACATAGCCATAGTATATCATGTGTGATTGATTTGATGTGCATGTTTATTTTTTTGTACTTTTGTATGGTTTTGAGTAATGTTTATGGGATGCACACATGTTATGATGTTTAATGAGTTTCTTCTAACATATGTGTGATTCAGTAAGTGAAGTTAATAAAAGGAAAAAATGTATACATATCACACTATTGATTAACCCCCCCTGGCCCTCAGTAGTTCTCAAAGGTTTCCAACGATTGGTATTAGAGTGGGGATCTTGGTTGTAGATTGATTGATAGAGAGTAGATTTTGGGTTTGTTGGTGAAAATTTGATTTTTTTTTTTTTTTTTCCAGAATGGGGTGGAGAAAGAAGAAACAAATTTAGAAAAGAAATGACCTTCAAAATAGGGAATTTGAGCCACAAAAACCTCATATTCCTAGTGCAAGTGGTTCAACAAATAATGTGTAGAAAGAAGAAGATCAAGAACCAAAAGTATAATTGTTAATGATTTTATTTTGAATTACGATTTTCAGGATTTAGATTTTGATCATGTTGCATTACCTAGGGAAGATGAGAATAATGTTAATATTATTACAAATGAGATCTATAGACTAACAATTACATGCAAGGATCAAGAAAAATTATTGTAGATCTATGATGATAATGAGGCCACAGTCAAGGAAGAGATTGTGAGCTCAAAAGTTAAACTAGCAGAATTTGAAAAAGTTAAGGGATGTATGTGGAAACAATACCAAGTGAAGGTAGAAAAGGTTGATAAATTAGAAGTTGAAGTGGTTTCCTTGAGAAAGCAACAAAAGATGGAGAATAGTACCATTGCCTTAGATAATTTTCTTGAGATCCAAAGATCACCATTGGATAAATTTGGTCTTGGATTTCAAAAGGGTGAATGTAGTTTGCATGAAAGTAAAAATATCAAAGAATAACCCAAGAAATTTATAGCAAACAATACTAGTAGCAAAAGTGAGATCCAAGGAAACAAGAAGCATATCTAGCAATTGAGTAACAAGAAGAAATAACAGTCGATCATGTAGAAAAATCAACAGCAGAAAGAAAATCTCAAGGAGCACCTACATTCAGAAGACTTTCTTCTCTTAGAGATGATCATGATAGATTTGTATAGTTTCAAAGGAATCAAAGTCATATTATTCCTTTTGTGCATAATGTATAATGTTACAACTGCCACAATTTTGGACATATTGCAACAAATTGTTGGAGTATATCGCATAGACCATATTAGTAGAGATTCCAACAATTCCAACCGCGAAGGAGAATGTATAACATGTTTACTTGTGATTTTTATGGTTTTGTAACTCATGTCACTTGTTTGGCCATAAGGTAATAAATTGCAGGTTTAACCATTGGAGGAGAGACAAATTTTAGCACAGTTTAGATTTGGAGTGCCATATTTTCCATATATTTGGCCATATGGTAAGAGATTGTTTTCTTCCCCGTTATTTAAGCCAAAACCGTTAAAGACAACAAATACCGAGAGGATATAGTACAAAGCAAGTGAAGCAAGGAAGGAAGCAAGTGAAGGAGGAAAAGAAGAAGGTCAAAGAGGAGAACAAGTGACCCAAGACCATGTGTTAGAAGAAGGAGTAGAAGCTCTTCATGTAGTGAAGCATTCCCTCTCATAGTCCATGATTATTCATGTATACGTTTAGAGGACTATATAATTTATGAGAGGCGCATAACCTCAGGGGGATCATTTGGCCACTTTATGAGTATGAGATTATTGTAGCATCATATGATGAGTTCATTTCAGCCTCATGAACTTTCAAGTCCATAGGATCAACCTGTCTCTTGGAGGTATATTGAGCTCAAGGGGAGTTATGCATGATATGTATTTACATGTGATATTTAGAATTTTCTTCATTAATTTTCACTCAGTCATTTGTAGCAGCTTTATATGTGTTTTCATGAGCGAAAAAGAGCACATTTTTTATCAATGTACATACTTTTGGTTTCCACTAACAACTGGTTGAAAAGATGTGCAACCATACATAGATTTTGATCATGACTCCAAGATGTATTGCAATGACATTGTGACAGGGACTAGCCATGCATGAGGTGTCATATGATGATAATTACAACCATGTATTCATTATTGGTTCATCATTTTATGATGATATTGAATCCAGTATTTAGTATGGTGTGTCATCATGGTGATAAGCATGTTTTGGAGGAGCCTTATTGCAACCACATGTATGGGCCAATGATGATGTAATATTCATGATGTATTATGTATTTGAGTCATCGCTCCATAGGAGATCATTATAGAAGCCATGCATTTCATTCATATATTCATGTAATATGGTCATGGAGCCAAGTACTTATGTTAACTATCTCTTGGGTCTTATATCCATGAGTCATGAGGTCATGTTATGGTCATATGTGAGTTATGTACGAGGTCTTATTTCACTACTACAACCATGTATTTATCATGTATATGTCATTTGAGTCATGGTCATGTGGAGTCTCACTCCATATGATGCTTCTATTTGTCAATGGAAGGATCGTTTGTAGTGGAAGTAGTCATTTCATCCCAACAATTGGTATCTCTACAGCTTGGAGATGACATGTGTTTAGGGGGGGCATTGTTTGTTCCTACTACTTCAGCCATACATTGTTGGCATTATGATCAGCTTGGAGATGTGATTTTATGCCTCAAACTACGCTATGACAGTTGGGGTGTTTGGCCTCATGTGATGAGATATTTTTGGTAGTTGCTACTATGTAGTTATGGGAGAGATTATGTGTGGTTGCCTCATGTGGATGTTATTGCATTTTATGGTGATGCTTATGTCATGTTGCTATGAGGAGGAATGATGGATTGATGCTTATGTGGATATTGATGCTGCTCATAAGTGCACATTTTATGATGATGTTGCATATGTTTCTTATGGTTCTGTTATGTTGGCATGTTGTTGTTTGCTGCTAGAGGTGTTTGTTAATATTCTTCTCTGGATATTGATTCGATATATATGATTCTTGTTGCTTGTATGGAGGCATGGATGAACTTTCATATTCATTATTTTTCAGCCATGTATACTCATGTATGTACTTTAGTTCTTGATGCATATTCATATGGAGTTGACCCTTTTCCATTGATGTCAAAGGGGTAGAGAATTTGGATGGATAGAAATCAGACTTAGAGTTGCAGTTTAGGTGGAGATCAACCTCACATGTTGTTGAAGTTGACATCAATGCTGAAGGGGGAGTTTGTTGGAATTATAGTATTGACATTGATGTCAACATGGGCATGGTTCCATCAACCTAGTTGAGTTGACACTGGGATGATTGTGTTGGCATTGATGTCAATAGTATGATGTCACTCATGTTGGTTCGTGTTGGCATTGATGTTGATCAGATGATGGTCAATGGTGGCATTGATGGAGCTTGATGAGAGAATGTTGGTCATGGAGGAATTGGCATGTGTTGGAATGTGCATTTATGGACATGTCATGATGATTTTTGATGTTGCTCACATAAAGGATGTTGTTACAAGTGATCATACTTATATACATGTGATATAGATGGTTTATGGCACACTAGTTTTAGTTATTAGCTAGGTCTTCATTATGTCTTCATGTCCATGCTTATGAATATGACTTGTTGGAGTCATGTGTTGGATTGATGATGGTGATACAGAATGTTGCAGGTCTATTTAGATGTATTGCAACTTGTTCAATTTTTTTATGATCTTGTTCGGAGTTTTTATGAAGAGTGGAGGGCTTGTTGGCACACTTGCCAACCTTGTTTGTTAGCCCTTGTAGGTAAAATTGGTTGTGAAACTTGGTAGGGGGGATGTTGAATTTTATGAGAAACCTCTAGCGGGGGTTTGAGGGCTCCTAAATTAGATGAAAAATTGTCTTGTAAAATATTTTATTTTTGTAGTCAATATAGGTTGTTAATTAGCTTAATGATCTAACTGTAGAAGTTATTTTAATTTAGGTTTTTTTTCCCTAGAAAGAAACCCTTAGTTAATATGAGGGAATTGTATTACGACTTTGTATGATTATTTTGAGTGATAAATAGAGAGAAGAATGTGTGAAAGCGGAGAGGAAATTACAATGGATATGTTGTAGATTGGATCTCTTCATTTTGATAGATCATTTAAAAGGAAGGACTATCTGTTTCTTTGTGGATGTAACCCAAATTGTGTGAACCATGTATACATGTGTTTCTCATTTTTTACGCATTTTTGTATTTTTGTTTCGGCAAATTTTATTTATTTTTCATTGATCCATTAATTAGTTTCTAACATATCACACAAATTTCCTTTAGTAAAGCATTCATATTCCATTTAGCTATATATCAACAAGTAAAGCACTATTTTCATTTAAAACAAACACGATCACGATGGGTACATATAAAATACAATCCTCGTGATTGGTAAAATCATGTATGAACTTTACTGGTACATGGTACAAAGGGTTATGAAGGTACTATAATATCAAGAGGTAGGAGTGTGCCTCTTGTTCAAAGCACCATTATAGAGCCTATATCATCATTGTGTTATGCACTTAAATGATAACAAACATCACAACATTGGAGGACACGTTAGAAACTCCTTCAATTGCAAGTAGTGAGAGTATAAATACCCTATTGTTCCTAAAACATTATTTTCCTATTCATGTAACTTTATTTGACAATGCAACATTGAAGTTTAGTGCAGAAAACCATGCATAATTCTATTCTCTATAGCTTTAGTATATGTTAATAACAGTATAGCTCAACATAGATTTATTTACATTGACAACTACAACCCACAAACTATCCATATGATGAAACCATGCTAAGATGTTCAATGAAATATCTTTAGTGACACACAAGAACGAGGAAATACTTATCTATAATGAAGGATTTGGAAAATGATATGGAGACTCTATATTTTCACCCAGCCATAGATGAGTTATATCTAGGTCTCACTTACAACTATCACCCCGTAGCTAGATTCCAGGGCTTGAGAAGGTTTGTCATGGGACAAAACCAAATATGTGAACTGAACCAAGGGTTCGAGAGGTCCTACCTCCATCCCTTTTAGCTACCATAGGTAATGAGACAGGCAAGGGAATCTAAAACTATGAAGGAATTTCCACTAGGTTTTCTTTGCTCAACTGTGATATCTTTCCTTTTCCTAAGAGTTGTCAATGTGCATGACTACCAAAAAATTCAACTACTTTTCACATAGGTTTCTATAGTCAGGTGCATAACATATGACCATCATTCTCACAATTAGTCTAGTAGTTTGTGATACTTTTCCTCAGGAAAATAAATATTTTCTACTGTTAAGGGTCTAGTTTCCCTTGCAGTAGACAAAGGTAGGAAAAGGAACTAGATGTATATGATTTTTTATTAGTCAAAGGCTTAGTAGCTTACAAAAGAAAACACTGATATGGTGGAGAATATGTATTAATAAATTTTAGTCAGTAATCATATAATAATCAATTAAATGTTAATGATGTCTAAAATAAGGTTAATGATCTATTTAATGAATTAAGGTTGTTAGAAGGGAGAGACTTGATGCAAGAAAGATGTTTGATGGTGACTAGAAACATGTAAAAATGATTGCTTAGTTAGAAAGGGTATAAGATTTACTAGATCCACGGGGATTTACTCAATATCAGTGACATTCATTTATCAACATATTAAAATGAAAAATTACATGTTTCATTTCATATATGTGTGTGAGCAGAGTAAGAGATAACAAGTCCAAAGTTGCACTAGCAAATATTTTACTTTACGTAGATAATCGAATAGTTGAAAATGGTGAGGATTTAAGGAAGTCAAAGTTGAGGATGGCAAACACAATGATCACCTCCTCTAAATAACTTAGAGCCATCATCCAAGTTGCTCTCATATTACACTCCCTAAAGGAAATTAATGAGACATTAAAACGGTGAAAAACAACTTAGATGGAAGTAGAACAGACTCCATCAGGTGTAGGAAACCCCAACAAAAAAATGACTCTAATAGAGGGCCTCCAATTGAGGACATTACTATGGAGCTCCAAAAGATTAAGCTCCTAGAATTTGTTGGAGTTTGTGGTAGAAAGCGAGAAGAAGCTTGGTTGGAGGCAACTGACAAGATGTTTCACACTTAGAGAGTATACTTCCAATTTGAAGGCTAAGATAGTGACATTCCAACTCAAATATGGCACCCTAAATTTGTTGGTTAACCTAGATAGACAACTACACCTCACTCCTATTACAGTTACTTGGAAGTTATTTGAGGAAATATTTAGTAAGAAGTACCTTTGAGCATATTATGATGAAAAACAAGTAGGTTCCTTCCATGCTTTCGTATAGGGAAACTGCACGATAAAATAATATGATATCAAATTCATGGAATTGTTTAAATATGTTTGATCATGGATATTGATCAATTCTAGTTAGATTACCTTTTTTATGGGTTGAAACTTAAGATTAAGGAAATAGTTTTGATGTTGAAACCATCCTCAGTTTTAGAAGTTGTTGAACATGCTCACTATGTAGAACAACACTTGGACAAGATTGTACCTAGAGTACTACCAATAGGTATTTCAATGATTGCTAGAAAAACTTCACTGGAAACTTCATGGATTTGTGTAAGTTGAGGTCAGACATGTTGAGCTACAAATAAGGGCAGAGGTACCAAGGAAGGAACTATTTCCAAGAAACCCCACAACATTCTATTCATAGTTTACCATACATCACTTTTTCGGGATGTGGGGGACTTCATTACCAAATTGACTATCCTAGGTTACAAATTGGTAACAACTGCAGAGAAGGAAAAGCATCAATGGGAGGAATATGTATCCACCATCATATATTTGTAGTATTTGATAATCACCAAGATAAACGCCAATCCACCATGGTTTAAGCCTCATGTATGATAAACCATGTAATTTATTTTTAGTTTTATATTTAGTGCTATAGATAGTTTCATTTCACTAGTTGCACTAGAAATATGTGGGTTTGCACCCTACGAACTTGATGAATTTTAACAAGTTGAAATCGATTTTGGGGTAAAATAAGTGGTAGGACATAACATTAACTAATTTTAGGTAAAACTCGAGTTGTGTATAACTAATTTGAAGGGATGTGTGGTGTAATCATCATAATGTAATGGCTAGAAAGTCATCGAGCTTTAGTAGACTACTTCCAAAAAAAGGTGATTTGTTTAGATGATGAAGGTATATCAATTGAGATTTGTGGTATCAAGCGAGGATTGTCCCTATGAATCATATCGATTTGATGCAACTAGGGATGTGTGGTGTAATCATCAAAATGTAATTGCTAGAAAGTCATCAAGATTTGGTAGACTACTTTCAAAAAAAGGTGATTTGTTTAGATGATGAAGGTGTATCAATTGGGATTTGTGGTATCAAGTGAGGAGTGTCCCTATGATTCATCTCCATGATTAAGGTAGAATTTGTCTCTAGAAAGGATGCAAAATACATGTTGCCAAGGCTTTAAGTGACCAAAAGGGACCCTCCCTAGATCAACACAATTTTTTGTTAAAAATTGAGGATATTTTCCCAAAGGAATCGTCAATATTACCCCCCATGAGGGAGATTTATTTCACAATTGAATTAAGACTTGGTGTAGAGCTAATATCCAAGACACCCTACCAGATGACGGATCCAAAACTTGATATGTTACAGATGTCGTTAAAAGAGATATTATATTTTGGATTTATTAGATCTAATATTTCACCTTAGGGTACGCCAATGATTTTCATCAAGAATAATGATGTTTCCTTAACATTGTGAATATAATATAGGGAATTGAATCAATACATAGCATGGAATAGGTACCAGATTCCTAGAATATATGACCACTTCGATCAAATCAAGGGAGGAATTTTTTTTCAAAAAATGATATGTGATCCAGATACCAGCAATTGAGTATTAAGGAAAGTGACATCCCAAAAAACTACCTTTTAGACTTCATTTGGGCACCATGAGTTTGTATTAATGCCTTATTGGTTTGACCAATGCACCAACAATATTCATGAGCCTCATGAATGGAAAGATCCTGAAGTATTTGGACCAATATGTGCAAGCCTTTTTGGATGATATTTTATGTATTCCAAGAAATAAAATGAGCACGAATGGAACATAAGAGTTGTGTTGACATGCTTAGGAGAAAATAAATTTTATGAGAAACTACCAAATTTTTCTTTCTTTCAAAAGAAAATTCATTACCTGAGTCACATCATCTCAAGATAAGGGATTTTAGTTGACTGAGAAAAGGTGAAGGAAATAATGGATTGTCCAATACCAAAAAATGTTCATGATGTTTTTAGATTCATGGGGCATTTAGGTTATTATTGAATATGTTTGGAATGGGTTTTGAAGATTAAAACACCCATCACCACATTATAACATAAAGGGGTGAGGTATGAATGGGTAGACAAATGTGATATAGGGATAAAAATGTTAGGCATAGGTGGTTGAGATATTTCTTAATTTTATGATTTATGGATTTCATACATCAAGGGAAAGGAGAAGGTGGTGTCTGACGCACTAAGAAACAGGCCACGAACCTTCTCCTTAGTACCCTTGAGGGTCAATTATAGGGAACGTGTGTTGGAGAAACTCTTTGAATATAGTTGGTATGTCAATGTTACATTATTTATACATAGTGGGAAGTGGATATAACCAAAAGGCAAGGGATATGTCCTTGAACTAGATGGATTATTGAGATTTCAAAGGAGAATGTACATCCCTAAGGACAGGGGTATAGGAAAAATCATCATTGAAGAGTCACATAGAGCACTCTATTGTGCACATTACCATAAACTATAGGGCTTTTATAAATTTCTTAAAAGCGTTAGGTAAATTTTATTTAAGTGTTTATCAAAATAATTTACCAAAGTGCTA
>APFE030632245.1:312911-331066 GCA_000404065.3 Pinus taeda | reverse complement strand
TGAAATCTCATTATATAGGAGCAGCAAAAAGCAAAACATTGTATCCTTGTCTTCAACAGAAGCAGAGTATCAAGCACTGTGTGCAACAATGTGTGAGGCAGTTTGGTTGAGGAGACTTCTCCATGATGCCGGAGAAGAACAAAAAGATCCTACGGTTATCAAATGTGACAACCAAAGCTCAATCAAACTTGCAAACAATCCAGTGTTTCATAAAAACACAAAGCATATTGATACGCAATTTCACTTTGTTAGAGAGAAGGTTTGGTCAAAAGAGATTTATATTGAGTATTGTAATAATTGTGATAATGCTTCAAACATTTTTAATAAGCCCCTTGAAAGAATTAAATTTGAGTCATTTAGAAAGATATTAAAAGTACTAGTGAACCCTTTCCCTATTAAAAAGAATATTGAAATTAATAGAGAATGTGAACAACTTCACCTAGAGTTGTCTCTAGTCAAACACTCTACAATTCATCATTAATCATCGAATATATATATAGTTTCCCCCTTTGAGCTTATCTACACAAAGGTTGGTTCTCAATTCCCTAAGCGACAATTCCCTCCCCCAACTCTAAGCGCAAATAAACCCCTGGTAACTCCACTTGGGACTTCTATTCACTGAGCGAGAATTTTCTCCACCAACTCAAGTGCAAATAAAACCCTGCTAATTCCACCTGAAACTTCATCGCACCATACCTCATCCCGTCAGATTGCGAGCTGCGAGCCATCAATTTAGATGGGTTGTTTAATGTCAAATGAGGGGGCAAGGAAGCACCTCTCCACTTGTACTGTACACTGGGTGTTGGGAAGTCCGATGCTGCCATGATGTTCGCGCCCATCGGGGTTGCCTTGTCATGATTGATGATTTCTTCCATAGAGCACTCCCATTCTACCCAATCATGCGGCCAAATGTTAGCTCTATGAAGGTTGAGCTTGTGACAGCCCAAGTTGGCCAACATGTCTGCAAACTTGTTGCCGGTTCTACGAACGTGAGTGAATATTATAACTGGGAGATGTTGGCACTGTGATAATTTTAGATATAATATTCTCTACTGTCCAACTTTGGCAGATCCAATCAACGAGAGCTCCATCGATGAGCTTGCAGATGGTATCAATTACCAGCCTTGGGCCCCCCTCCACTATGAGCTTGTGGTATCCTCTTGAGACTGTGATTTTCAGTCCAGCCTCAAGAGCAGAGAATTACGCTACATTATTGCTGTTGTATCCCATGATTCCTATATATAGATAGATGACATTTCTATCTGCATTTTTTAAACTTCCTCCAAGGCTTTCAATTTTTGGATTGCCTTTCGAGGTGCCATCAAAGTTTAGTTTGATGAAGCCTTGAGGAGTGGCAAGAAACAGTCTGGAGGTTTGGCATATGAGACTGGCACACAAGGGGAGGGGGATGAATAGGATCTTAAATGCCCATGACAACTAGGTCTCTAGGGCAGCAGAGTATATTTTCCCATAATTTGTGCGTTTCTCTCTTTTCAAGTAAAGCCAACATAGGAGGCCTGGTAATAGACTCCATGCCCTGTTGAGGATGGGGTAGAGGAAAGATGATGAGCCCCATTCTGAGATAGTATCACTGATATCACCTGGATTGCAATCTGACCTGCCAAATACTTGCGTCACTAGATCCCAAGGGCAGCTAGCGAGGGAGCAATTGTTCAAGATGTGCTTGAGATCTTCAGCCTGAGATCGGCATAACAAGCATATAGAGGGACCTTCAAAACCTCTGCATTGAATTCTAACCCAGGTTAGGCATTGTTTCCTGGAAACCAGCCATAGGAATAATGAGACCTTTGGCCATAGGCTGTTGGACCAAATCTGTTTCCAAATTTTGGGTTTGGGGAGTTCCTTGAAGTTTTTTAACAGGGCGCACGCTTCAAAACTTTGTGTACTTTAGATATCATCCTTTAAATAAAATTCAATACAATTTTTTTTTAAAAATACATCATATCGATTAAAAAAAAACTTTTAAGATGCAATGATTAGTTATTAGCATTATTTTTATTTAATTTAAGAATTTATTCCAAAGTTTCTGAGAAAAGAAAGCTTTATATAAAGAGGAGGATCGATGTTTTCAAAGCCACAAGTCGAAGGAAGGAACATTTGTAATCTCAAAGTAAATGATGTTATGCAGCCCTGGGACTACGACATTAGTGAGAACATTAAAATGGTAAAAGTGTTGTTAATGGAATTCATGTTAATAAAACATACTTTGCTTCATCTTTCTGCCATCATTTGGTAACACACTTAAGTTGCAAGTTTGCATATAAATTATTGTGAAGCTAATGTGGCAATAAAATGCACTTTGCTTCATCTCCCTGTAATCATTTTATAACACACTTATGTTACAAGTTTGCATATAAATTATTGTGAAGTAAATGTGGCAATAAAACACACTTTGCTTCATCTTTCTGTAATCATTTGATAACACAGTTAAGCTACAAGTCTGCATGTAAATTATTGTGAAGCTAATGTGGCAAAGTTATTTTTAGCTTGTGGCTTGAATGAAACACCATCCAGGGAGGAAACAAAGTTATTTTTAGCTTGTGGCTTGAATGAAACACCATCCAGGGAGGAAACAATATTTATGACAATGGAAAGGCATTTATTAACACTGTACTCTTTGTGATGCTTCAAGTTTAGTAAAAATGCATTCAAATGCATTCAAATTCATTCATAATAATTTTTATCACTCTCCCCCTGATACATTCAATTCAATTCAATTCATTTGACAACGCACCCATTTCCCTCACCTTATGTCCTCTGCCTCTCTATACACTGTTGATTGCAATGGATGATTGCAAACCTAACATACTCTTCTTAGCTAAAAAGAATCCCAACCCAACCCAATGTATGTGGGAGGGAAATTCAAATAACTCAACTACCAGTAAACAAGGAGGCTGTTGTCTGCTTGAAAGGGATCACTTTCAACAGAATAACCAATCTTCAATCTCCAACAAACCTTAATTGCAGAGCACTTGCATCCATCATCTACACTCTGTTCTGCTGCTGCTCTTTCTTGTAGACTTACTTTACATATGAAAGATAAGGATCAAGATGAGATCACATCGCTTGGCTAACCATGAAGAAAACACCCACAGATGTTGTATCACAATAATCATCTCTTCTTCCAGAAGCAATGATAACACAACTGTCATCACCCTCACTCATTATTCTTCCAGTGATTACAAGCTTGAACTTGGAGCAAGTTTGATATGTATATATGTATATATATTTAATGAAAGTAGCAACAGATACTTTCTAGATACTATCCATCTACGCAACAAAGAGATATCGAAAATCAAATTCATATGGCATTATTTGTATCCCTTGTGAAACCATTTCATCAGGCCTCCCTCGTCTTTCCAGGCACTCCATTACTGCATTTCTTAACGACGTGAGGAGTTGAAGACAAATCCAATCTAGTAAGGATTCTACATCCTTTGCAAAATCCCTGGAGTACCAGTCTAGTAATTTTGGAACCAGCAATTTCTTCTTGCTAGTGACCCCCACTGCTGCTTGTAGATACTCCTTCTTTGCAGCTTCTAATTCATTCTCAACCCCAGAGGCTGTATATACTCTCACCTATTCATCAAAACAACGAACCCAAGATTTAGATTGTTGAGACTTTTAATATATATAATTTTTTAAGATGCGATGTTTCCTCTGTCAACGCAAACTGACACACATATGCACAAATACTTATACTCACAGCAGGAGATGATCGACTTCCATAGGATAAGGCAAATGTTACCAATGGCTCAGGCCATTCTAAACCGTAAACGCTCCTTATTGTTGCCTCTTTATCCTTCTTTCCACCTTTAGGATAGGCCTAATACACATACAAATGGCCAAAGTTTGTTAATCTATTACCGAGAAATTATGAATGAAACTTGCATTCATTATTATCCCAAGACCCAAACCATTTCAGCTCAGAAATAAACTTACATCTTTCGAGTGATATGGTAGCCTAAGAATGAAATGTTCGATAGTCAACGCATTCAGTGAGTGCCCACCTACGTTAATCATGCCCTGCATTATTCATTCCCATAGAAGGCACATACAAAAATTAAATGGCCGCATATTAAGAGCACAACAAAAAATACCATAGGTTCAGTCGCATTCTTTCTCATCCAATCCTCATTCAATTTGAATTTTCCCTTAGCACAGTAAACAGGTGGGTAATGATATTCATAATACTTGATGTTTGCATTCAAAACACTTGCAATATTTAAGGCAGGGCATACCTTGCGCATAAAAGCAACGGCCATCTGAGGAGTTGAAGGGAATCCATGCTCAAGGAATGCCTGTAGTTGAAGGAAAGATAATTTTCTTATTTCCCAGATACATATGAGTGGCTTAACTTTTAAAAGGGAAGGTTAGAAACGAGGAAGAGATGAAGGGAAATACTTTACTATACATACGTTCATCATGCAGACATTGTAAATATTAATCCAAAATGCCAACTTCTGCTGATGTTACAAGAATTTCAAATCTACAGTACTTAGCTTGTCAACCAGAACCCTGCAGAGACAAATTACAAATCAACCAAATTTCAATAATATATCATGTCATTTGATAAAGTGCTGGCTGTGAGAAATTTGCAATTGAAGAGAAACTTTAATCTTCTTAGTGAGAAATTTGCAATGGAAGAGAAACTTACTTTAATCTTCTTAGCAAAGGAGTGGCAATTTGTATTTGACTCAAGTCAATGGAGGTGGTTATGATATCATGAAGGTGTTTGTAGGGACCGATATCTCTCACTTCTGAATCTGCACGAACCCCATATGGATCTCGGAAATCTATCTCTTCAGAAATCTCCGTAGAAGTCTTACATCTCACAGTGCCTCTGGAACCATAATTTCTTGAGCTTATACTTGATGAAGTCGATCGTGACACTACTGGTGACATATCCTGTTCTGATCCTATGGACTGCTTGGCTAGCCTCAAAAAGATACTCAACAAGCATTTCACCATCTCTTTAGAAAGCCTGTTGGAATCCATGTCTTTCACATCTTGTACAGAAACCAAAATGGTAACATTATATGGTCCCAAATTACAAGTTACCATGGTATGTTCTGTTTGGCGGAAATTTTCAGAAAAAAAAAAATTAATAATAAATGAGCGTCTATTCCTGTAAATTCCATTCTGGAATGGTAATTGCAAAACTTTGGAAACAAAAAGAGAGAAGAAAATTGAAAGATGAATCAAAATTAAAATCATGGACATATTTTCCATAACCTATATAACAAATGCTATCTGTAGAATGTGTCCATGTTCAATACCTGTACTTTTAAAGTATGTATCTGCCTCTTGGAAGCCTTGTTGTCCTTTGGGGACGATTTTGGAGATGCAGTCCCCGGTTTTGATGATCGAGGAAAAGAATGAGGAGTTTTAGGGGTTACATGAAGCTGATTCTCTTTTCCATGGCCAAGCTCTGAGGGCCCCAAACTCTTTTGCACCCCCTTCGACAGTTTTGAGGTCTCCTCTGCAACTCCCTTGTGAGGAGAATGCTTGAGATTTGTAGTTTGAGTTACAAAATGAAGGCCATTGGCCTCAGAGCTAGAGCCAAACGATGCTTTCCTTCTATGTAAACTTACAGCTTGGGAGGCTACATCAGGTGAGCATTCATTTATAGGGGGAAGCAAACCTCCCGCAACAAACTCTTTTTTTCCTTGTTGACTTTCTTGGACAGAGTAGTGACAATGTGAAGCAGACCTGAGGAACTCTGGCTTCTTTGCTATAGATTGTTCATAATTTTCAACAGGTTCGATTTGTTTCCTGGATAATGAAATGTAAACAGCCTCCTGATACAAACCTTGTCTTAAATGTACAATCTATTCCTCAAGGCGAACAACCTCCTCCTCTTCAAGCATAGCTACAGAAATGAAGGCCATGTTCCGCCATGTTTCGCCTGTAACTGAAGGATGAAGGCCATGATGAGTAACTGAATGAGGAAGACCATGACGAAATGTGCACAGATGTCAGTAGAGAGCATACGGGTGGCCCTATAAAATTGTGCACAGATGTCAGACGTACTCTCGTCACTGAAAGACGCCAAGTGTCAACCTAAAAAAGAAAAAGACAACGAAGGTCCCTTTCAAAGGAAGGCCTATCGGCCTAATTAGAACACACCCCATTATCTCTGCAACGACTCGTCTATAAGTAAACAATAGCTAGAAGCTGAAACAAAGCCACCAAAAAATTACCTAGTTTTAATGCAAAGAAAAAAATGTGGAAAGAGGAGTAAGATGCCTACATTTCATAGGTTTTGGAAGGTGTCCACCAATGTCCAGCATTGAAGTCAGTAAATCTGCTTCACGCCACTTTTTGTTTGCAACATCTGGCTTGTCCAACTTAAGAGTGGAGTGAACCTTTCTAGGTGCATGTTTAGGTGGACTTCCCTGGCGTATCAGAAAGGGTGACCGTTACTACTCAATCGTGAAGTTAAATGTACTAAACCGGATCCCAAATATGGGATACGCTTTGCAATTTTGTTTCCATTTACTTCATAAACTAACTGCCTATCAGCTACACCTTGCATTAGAAGGCAGATAAGAGACTCCCATTGTGTTCTGGCCATGGAATCTCCAACAAACACAACACGCAAACCCTGCAATCTTCTTAGGATATCAGGTGCATTAAACCTGCATCCACACTAAGTCTAGTCAAGACTCCAGAGCTCCTGATTATATGTGAAACAAAATTAAAATAGTAAAACAGAATAGCTTGGAATATAGGCTTTCACAGTTTTATATAATTGTTAGAAAATATTTTGGCTGTAAATGTATTTAACATAAGCCGTATTCTTCATTGCTCCCTGATGATGACTGAAGTGTTCACCCAGAAGTCGTTGGACTGTAAATTCATATGTAGTTACAGCCAAAAAATTTCTAAAAACTTAGAATAGACGATATACAGCATGATAAAAAATGGAACAAGATAGATCCTATGATATTGTGGTCTTCCAATGTGTTGCATAGTTAAGAAAAAGCTAATACTGCCAATGAGGTTATTTAGATTTACCTCGGTATACCACAATTCAGGGGTTGCCATCTCCATTTCAGATAGTCTTTATCTTCCCGGCCATTATTCTGACAACGAAAACCCAGTTCTGCAAAAGGGCAGGCAGAGGCAGTGTACAAAGGGTATGTACTATCAGGAACCCATTTCCCACTGAAAATGTCACAGTTGTTTGAACCATACCCTTGAATGACATGGTTGACTCCAGCATCGAGTTGGCTAGAAGAAATAAACCCCTCGCCAGGAAACTGAGGCTGAAAAAATCGATGGCATGTGATGATTATACTATAGATGAAGAGAAGAAGGACCGCTAAATAGAAAAAACGTTGATGCCCATGTTTCTGCAGTCCTCCTGATCCAAAGCCATAATTCCCTTGAGCGAAATGATTCTACAGAGTGAGAGCTCCAAGGGCAGTTGACAGTGGTTTAGTTATAGAGATAGGCCGAAACGAAATAATTAAATAATCGCCTGCACCTCATCTTGAAGCAAATTCAAAAAACAAGGCCGTTATGTAGTTGTTGCGAAGTTAAATATTTATTTATGGCTAGGCACCAGTAGGTTTACAATAGCATTTCAGCTTCTGATAATAGGTGCCGATGCGCAAGATCCAAAGGAAACTTAGGATGGATAATCACTAATGCCCTCCAGGACAAGATCCAAGTGATAACCAACCTAGTAAATGGGTAATAGAGGAGCACTCATGTTGCCAGAGAGGATGAAATTTGAGACCCGCGTCTCACAAATTATCCACATTGCCATTAAACTACAAGTTATTGTTCAAGAAACAAGGTTGTTTCAGAGGCTTGCTAGGATTCTGATGGCATCTCTATAGCCTAAAATATGATAATTTTACCAATCATCACCAAATGACAAAAAAAAATGTCAATGCCACTACAAATGACAATCGATTATACCAATCCGTACTGGTGCCATAATCTACCGAAAGCATAAAGCAAGATACAACAGGATCGGCCAAAAGAACATGAACAAATTACATCAAAAAAAAGGTAGGACAGAGCGCAAGAAATCAACTAACAAACCTAGATTCCCCTTCACTCCCAAATGAGAACCAGTCATACCTTTGCTACAATGCAGAAGTTACAGCACAAAGAATGGAGTAAAACATCAGAACCCTGATATATATTCATCCATCATACCCGCATTAACAAATCAGCAGCAGTGAGGGGGGTATCTGGTCACCTGGGTTGGGGCATTTTGAAAAACAAAAGCGCACTGTTATCGAGGATTCTCAATCTGATCATGGTATCAGTTTCCGATGGAGCAGATTACTGTCAGCTGGGCATCGATACTGATCTATGTTAGCTGATCGAGGAAAAACAACCGAAAGTATAAAACACCATTTCACAATATACGCATTCCCCCAAAATTTAAAGAGGACCATTTCACAATACACGCATTCCCCCAAAATTGAAAGTGGACCAACCAATATGTGAGCAACGTGGGAAGCCCTCGTCATCATTTTTACGCCATCCTCTGCACGAACCGTTCACTGCAGGTCCCCGCCCTCATCTGGAGCGACTCCGCCTGCGCCCTCTTCAACACCCCCGCCCTCCTCTGGAGCGACTCAGCCTGCGCCCTCTTCAACACCCCCGCCCTACTCTGCATCAAACGCAGATATCCGCGTGTAGGCCGTGTTCGATAACATGGTTAGAGTAAACGGTTCGATAACTAATATCATTACATTTTTTTAGGGTATTTTTTAATGTTTTAAAATATATTTTTTTATTAAATTAGACGGCTGATGTTGGTTTAATCGTCTAACAAAAGATCTAACGGCTACGATTAAGAGAGAAAAGAATTTGGGGAAGTTCATTTCAGAGGGAAACGCCTTACGGCGTAACTACATAAATGTGAAATTGTAACCAAATAAATTCCAAATCCAGGAGATTAAATGAGATTCTAGGCCAAGCCGATTCGTGGAAGTGCAAAGCTTGGTTCATGATTTATTTTCTGCCGCCAACACTAGATGCAGAGCATTTCAATGTGCTTCTGGTAAAAGGTCAAAAAGGCAACACATCGTGGCCTCCATAAAGATTTTGAGTTTTAGAAACAAAACAAGGCGAGAGTGTTGAAGTTTTTAAAATGAAACAGGGCGGGAGTGTTGAAGTTTTGAAAATGAAATCAGGGCAAGAGTGACAGTGACTACGCGTCCCTCAAAATTATGCAAACACAGTGTCAACAAATAGAGAAAGGAAAGGGCGTGGAGTAGACAACATCCGGTTGAAGTGGATGCCTGACGATCCAATGTCGAACCTGGGGAAAGAGAGGATTCCGAGAAAAGCGAAATTCCTATATATGTGAATAGTAATATATTATGGATGTCCATAATGGCCATCAACTATTCCACTGACGGATTCTTAAAGACACTGCAGCTGGATATGGATACAGATATTGTAAAGTACAATGAAAATACATACGGTGGTAGGAGGTTCTTGGTTGCGAGTAGGCTTGCAATTTCAAAAATCCTATAGCCGTAAAATAAAATTTCATGGGTATTTTTCATGTCTCTTTTTTTTATGTTCTATCTAAATTTGTGAGAGTCTACCTTCTCTTATCTAGAAACTCTTTTTGAACTACTCATGCATCTCAACTTTCTTTAATCTCTCTCTTAGAGTGCTTTGTTTCTTCGTAAGTTTAACATTTGTGTTTCCCCGTAGCATACAAAAATACTTTTAAGATTTTATAAAGCTTTTTAGCCTTTGGGGGTTAATAATTTTGATTATATACATAAATTTTGACATGTTAAAAAAACTAAAGAAAGTCATATAGTTAAGATGATGAACATCGTCAACCACTAGTAGATGAGATAGAGTTTTTTTTTTTAAATATCAAGAATTTAACTATTATCCCTTTTTATAATTTATCTAAATCTAATAATCTACTACATATGAATTTATTAAACATATAATTACATGTTTAACTATTTTTTTATAGCTTATTTTTACCAAATATTTTATTTAGAGATGGTTACACACATCTTTATTTACTCACTGCATAGTTTATGTATTGAATTCTCACGAAGATCTCTTTATTTATACCAAGATAAGTTTAATCCCTATAAGTTCAATTTCAACCATCCATAAACTATTGAATAATAAATCTAGTGATGATAGCTAAATATATTTTAAAATATTTGTATATTCTTTCAACTAATTTGATATCCATTATACATATTTAGAATACATTATTCCTAAAACCATGAAGCCGAAAAATGTCTAAACTAAACAAACTCTGCGATCTAAGAGGTAATCAACTTATCATCTAATTTTGAACATTGTTAGCTAATCATTTTCATAATATCCTAAATATGAGCAGATAGTGTCCTCAACATAAAAAAATGGAATTCACATTACTTTCCACAACATAGACGAAATATACAGCCCAACCAATTACACAAAGCAATTCTTCCTATTGAGCATTACTTTAGACAATACCATTACTTATTCTATTCATGTACTTAGTACCAGTTGCATCCTCTAAATACAACTATATTAGAAGTGGTTGACAACCTAAATAGATACACTATATATAAAAATGAGCTTCTAACATCTTCCATAATTATTTTTATAGTAAAAGAAATTTCATTAAATAACTATATAATTATTTTATTTTAAAGGAAAATTCACTACTATAAAAATAAGGTTGATTTCAAAGCCTTTAGTAAAAAACTCAAAAAACAAAATGAGTGAAAATAAAGAAAGGCACTCAAAAAAACAAAAATAGTCAAAATAAGGTTGATTTCAAAGCCTTTAGTAAAAAAATCAAAAAACAAAATTAATCAAAATAAAAAAGGGCACTCAAAAAAACAAAAGTAAAGGAAATAAAGTTGATTTCAAAGCTTTTAGAAAAAAACTCAAAAAAAAAAAAATAGTCAAAATAAGGAAGGGCACTCAAATGTCAAAATGAGGACGCTCAGTTTTCAAGATGGTAATTGTAAGCTTCACTATGGAATAAACCACAAGCTATTTTTCTAATATCGGACCTCAGAGAAATTAATTTTGACAAGGGCGTCGATAATTTCAGAGAAAACAAATACAATAGGAAGAAAGAATGAAAAAAACAACTGAATGAAATTGAAACGAATTGAAGAAGGAAACTTACATGGGACTTGCAAACTCTTAAATCTTGCCGATTTTGATGTAAATGATGACGGTAATTTCAGTAGAAAGCTCCAACATTTTTTTAGTGACCTATCCTTAAGTTTCAAGAAAATAACATGGTAGTATTATACACAGCAGAAAACACAGGTATAGTTTTAGTGTTTTGCAATCACCTACTACCATACAGTTGGATGGTTGAATTCACATTCTTGACGTAGAGAGGTTGGTTGGTTCCTTGAATGTAACACCTAACTTACAATCTAGTTGTTCTTAGTTTCCCAGGGCGAGATCTCATTTCATAAAGTTCAAATCTACAAGACTATAGCCACATAATCTTTTATACGCCTCAAAATCTATGAAAGTGTGTGAGGCTCCAGTGCCATGTGATCCAGATGCACTGTAAGCATTTTCCTTATGACCCTAGGCCTAGTCTTATTTTGTTGTTTTTAACTTAGGACTGGTAATATAAATTTTGGTGTTTTTAACTCTGACAGGTACCATAAGTTTTGACAAGAAATATCTCGAATTAAACATCAAAATGATGATTATTGATTGATGAGGCATGTCAATTTGACTAGTAAAAATTTACAGCAACTGTCAAATATGTCTTAAAATAGGAAATACATCCTGTGGGACGTCAAATTCCAGGCCTAGTTGTGATTTTTCTGACTTAAATGAGTGAATGGGTCTCTATGTTTATGTCAACGAATGATGACGTAGTCAGAAAGGGCCCAACTCGCAACAACAACAAGCCCAAAGAACCTACAATCGAGATAAGCTCGATGGTGCGATGTGATTGTGGGGTGGCCAAATCAATGGCGTACAATCATTTCGAGGCCCCCATGGTCTGTTAACCCGGGGGGTTCGACATGGGGCTTCCCATGATGGGTTCCTTGTTATATGGTGCATTATTTCCGAGTAGTATGCCCGAGGTGAGGCTTCAAGCTAATCAAAATTTGTTATTCACCCTCGCCCCCGTTGGTCTACTGAGAGTTAATAGTAG
Source organism: Pinus taeda (assembly GCA_000404065.3). Taxonomy (NCBI): domain Eukaryota; kingdom Viridiplantae; phylum Streptophyta; class Pinopsida; order Pinales; family Pinaceae; genus Pinus; species Pinus taeda. The sequence goes on along the minus strand of APFE030632245.1, from coordinate 318,903 downwards.
GGGTCCCAAACCAAATACTACTCAGCTTATAAACCACCCATTTATCTAGGTTGGTGGAAACGTCATGGAACTCTGCATTGGGGGAACTTCCTCAAGAATGGGCCTTGCCCGGGGCAATGCAGAATGATGTGATTTTTTTTTACGGGGACTTGGAAGATCCATGAGGTGTACACTTTGCATTAAGTGATTGGTCTAACTTCAATTGAACATAAATTTTAAACAAAGATGAAACCTATATCACCAAAAATCTTTCCACGACTTGGACACGATGGTAACATCAAATTTAATTACGTAGACATTGGTTTAAATTGAGATGAAACCTATATCACGAGAAAGCTTTCAATGCCTTGGACAAGATGGTAACATCAAATTTAATTATGTAGTCATTGAAAAAAAGGATTTCTATGACCCCATTTTCAGAACAAAAGTTGGAGGTCGGGTTAAGTTATAAGTAGCATTTTCATAACCAGAGACAAGACAAGTGGGTGGGAAGGAATGTTATAGATGGTAACATCAAATTTAACTATGTAGCCATTGAGAAAAAGGATTTTTATGACCCCATCTTTATAAAAAAAGTTGGAGGTCGGGTTAAGTCATAAGTAGCACCTTCCATAGCCCGAGACAAGACAAGTGGTTGGAAGGGAATGTTATACAAACAATCAATTTTCGTAAATTTCAAAAATGAGAAAAAATATGTGGCACGTGCAGAAGAAATAAGCAATAAAGGAGATTGTGTAGATCAGGAGAATACTATAATATTCTAAAGAGAAATTGATGAAATTTAGTCCTCTTATGGTTGACATACTTCTATAATTATGTTGGCCAAGAATCTTGGACTCCATGGTTGAACCAAGCACATCGACCTAAAGTACCATCTCATTATATATCATGTATAGGCGAAGCATAGTTTGAGATACTCTTTCACAAGTGAGAAAATTACAAACATATTCACCAAACTCCTTGGATGCTAAAAGTTTGAAAATTTCAAAAATATTCATTGACTTACAAATAGGGATTAAGGCTTCAAAAATATTCTGGTGATCTGGTTGCAGGTGTAAGGGGTAATCGTTCATATCCTGAAACGATCTCCTCAAGCATAGGTGGAAGTTCTTCTTCAACTTCCCTTGGAGTTTCAGTCATCCGCCTCTAAACTTAGATATTCTACTAAAACAACCAAATTGTTAAATTTTCCCGAAAAATAGCAAAATTTCACTTACCCCGAACTTAAAGGAAAATAACACCGTTGTTCATAAACTTCTACATCCGCCTTTCTTCCAACCTTCATCATGTTAGTTCTCCAATGTCGATCCTCCTTCCTCAATTCGACGGTTGTCACTTTCCCCGCTCACAAACTAGCCAGTTGATCTTCTGTCGTTGATCAAGCCTGCTTGATCCAACGTTTGACGCTTCATATCACGTTAAATTCTTGTCGAAGTTTATGAAGCAGAGAGCACGTAGAAAGGCAGTTTCTTCGTGCTACATGTCAGCTGCTGAATGGAATCGCATGACTATCTCTAAATATCACTTACCTCCTTGTGCCCACGCGAAAATAGCTTTTGCCTATGAAGACCGCTTTACTCCTTTGGTTAACTCTGACGCTTATTTGCTTGTGGCTACCATAGATCTAACGGTTTTTTCGATTGAATAGTTCTAGGCTTTCTTCGGTTTCCTCACAAGTTTATCAGACTTTTCTCATTCCACTATGATTTTAGTGCTTCCGCCAGGTTTATCTCTTCACTAAGGAATTCAAAATTTAGCTAACTAAAAATCTATGATTCGAAAAACATTCAATTTAACTTAATATTCAATGAATAAGGAATTTAAAGGCGATAACACCAGATCATATAGAATTCTAATTCTACAGGCCAAACTAGAAATTAACAATACACAGAGATATTTCGAAGGGATTCAACCCTCCAGGATTGACCAATTATGCTAGAATACACAGAGACACAGATATATTTCAATTATTTTACAGTCTAATTCTCCATAGCCAAACCCAGCCAAATCCTCTTACAATAGTTCAAAACTTACATAAATACTTTACATCCAACAATTTAATCCTCAATCAATGGATCAAATCTATCTAATCCTAGACAAATGCCTAAATTGCTTGATATTCTCCTCGAGAATTGTTGGTACCATTCCATGACCCCTTTTTCCCTCCCAAAACATTACATTTGCCTACCTCTTTTCATCATTTATCTCTCAGATCCCTTGGAAATTGATTAATTAATAGTCTTATAGTTATTAAATTGCATTGAAATTGATTTAAGGGTTTTATGTTAATGAATTAGGAATTTTTGGCAAAAAGACTACAGGAAATTCCAACATCCTGTAAATGGATTATTTTTTGACATGTGGCATGACAACCAAGCTAGAGCGAAGGGTATGGATGAAAAGCGGAATGTCCAAGCATGGACGAGCACCTATCCCGCAGCGGAATCAACCCTCCTACATGCGCGGTCAACGACAGTCAACTATGGCATGTTGGCGACAAAGGCAGCAACAACACACAGTCCAAATCGATTTAAGTTTGTTTCCTTTTTTTTATATCAGCTAGGATAGATACATTTTCAAAAATCGTGTTTTGGTAAAAGCGACAACAACCGCTCATGAATGTACGTCTGTTTTCAAGGGATGTGAAACCATATGTAAATATAGTTCTGAACCGGTTGTATAATGGTTATCGTTATTGTTGCTTCAAGAACAGAGTTTTGATTTCAATACCAAAGACTTGCATTACAGTCACGATTGCGTTGTTTTGATTTGGTGATCGTTGGATAACAAGCCCAGTATACCAAGAACGCGGACGGGCCCTGCGTACATGGTATACTGTTGTTATTTTATTTCGTTTACAGTTAGGGTATTTGGTATTGATATGCGCAGTGATTAAATCGATTCATGTTTATGCTTATATGTTTATGAATGCGCTTGTTTATATGCTTATGCATGCACTTGAATAGATTATCACTTGGATCGTCAATCATATCCTGTAAGGGATTCGATCCATTGTTATCTTATAGAGCACTGTCATGAACTTTATGCTTACGATTTCATCTTGCATGACTATTAATGAATGTTAATGGATGTTGAGTAGTCACTGAACAGAGGTTTTATGTATGATGTCTCTGTAAGGAGGCTAAAATCTTTAATTGCAGTGATACACAGTGTTTTTCTTTGTTAAATGAATTGAATCTTAGTTGATAGTGATACATAGGGTGATTTAGTTTGATATTGAATCGAATAATAGCATTGTGATTAAGAAGATTAGACTTAGATTAGATCCTTTATGTCTATATATTTTAGGCACACTCCTCTAAGTCTACGCACCCTGGTCGATAATAAATATAGCCGAGTCTAGCACCCTAGATAGGACACTACATTTTGGCGCCGTTGTCGGGGAGGCGTACTTAAAGGATTTTTAAAAGAAAAAAAATTCAATAGACAAAAATAAACAAAAACACAGTTAAAATCATGTTCATTTATGCCTAGGTTTAGAGATAGTCAGGGTAGATTCATAAAAACCCCTCGCCATTCAAAAACTAACCCATCATCATCAGGAGCAGACTCTTTAAAGAATTCAACACTAGCTGAGGAGAACATCATAGAAGCATTAGAGGATAAACAAAAAATCAGGACAGAGACTTACTCTCATCGAAAGGCAAACTTTATTAACACATAAATTGCAGAAGAAGGACTTTCCTAAGTCTTCCACACAAGGAGAAAGTAGCACAATGACTGAACAATTTCCTTAATCGCCTCTTTCAAACAAGTGACTCTGACACAGAGAAACCTATTAAAATGGTTGAGGAAGGAGACGGATTAGTACCACATCAAGGACATAGAGACGAAGAAGAGTCAACTTTTCCTTTTCCTATACATGAACCACAGGAAGATGATGAGATCAAAATGAAAAACATACCCCCATCAGTGCTACCTAACTTTTATGGTATGGCTTCAGAAGATCTGGACTCATTCTTGTTCGAGTTTGACATTGTATGTCGGACATATGGCTATACTGATGATGCCCATAGGATTAAACTTTTTCCAGCGACACTAAAGGCATCAGCCTTAAGATGGTTCATGAGGCTTGGTGAGCATACTATCACTGATTGGGATGGTATGAGAAGAGTATTGCTAAGGAAATATCAACCCTACTGCAGATCCAAAGACTCTAAAGATGACATCTTTAGAATGAGCCAACAAGAGGATGAAACCTTAGAGGAATACTTGGAACAGTTTGTCTACAACTTACAAAAATCTAAACACCGAACTATGCCTCTTGATCTGACCCGCACAATATTCTTGAAAGGTATCCGAGAGGAATACATGGATGACCTCAACTTGATGGGTAAAGGTGACATTTTTGTTTTACCCTTTGAAGAAATCGCTGATCTTTGCGAAAAATATTCAAGGAGTAAAGCTAAAATGGGAAAAAGAACCCTGTCATCCAAGGTCACAAAGTCTGCTTCAGCAAGTGTCACAAGGGCTGAGATAGGGAATCTGTTAGAATAATTTAAAACATATTTTTTAAGCACAATAGGGAACCAAATTGACACTCTAAAAGCTAAAAAGAAACAAGAAGCTGAAGATCAGGTAATGGCTATTTTCTGCCCAAAATGCCGGAAGAAACATGCATTAAAGGACTATCCACTAGAAAACATTCAAGTTTGTGCTTTCTGTACTGAACATCATGATATATTTAGCTGTCCTAAAGTTAAGGTTTTGCAGAACTGTAATATGGCAGCCAATGCAGAGATGGAAAAAGTGTATTACATGGGCGCAAAAGGACCATGGCAGCCAAGGCCAGCACCTCAAGGTATGTTCCCAAATCAAAATTTGCAATTTCCTGTAAATGGTCAAATGTATGCACAGAATTCATGGAATGTACCCATGCAATGGCAGCACCAAAACAACCCACAGCAACAATGGAGACCATCTCAACAGTACTCTCAATCTTATCATACATATCCTCAGCCATACCCACCATATTCACAGCCATATCAACAATACCATCAACCGTATCCATCACCTTCTCAACCATATCAGCAGTATCCTCAGCAAGCTGTTTATCCACCTCAACCTACTCAACAAGCACTGTCTTCTCCTCTACCAATAAATCCACCACAACTACAATTTCCAGTTAACTCACAACCTTCCAGACCCACTCAAATTCCTGCTCAAACTGTCCTAAATCCGAATAATAGAGCAGAGAGGCCAGCCTATAATGTAGAAGAGGGAACCCCATATCCCACACTACCCTTGCAAAATATCAACTTGAGGTATGGTAAGGTACTCCAGAAAGATTCTCCAATAACAGATAGGCGAGAAGAAAACATAGAAAATGAAAATGAAATGACAAATCAAAAGAAATCAAATGATGATCCCAGAGATAAGAAAATGCAACCATTGCATCCACCTTTTCCAGACCGATTGGTTCAAATCAAACCTCCAGTGTCTATACCACAGTTTGATGTCTTAGATGAGCTCAAAAATGTCTACATAAAAATTCCGCTACTGCAAGCTATAAAAGACATTCCCATATACAATAAAGCCATCAAAGACATGTGCCTCAAGAAGCCTGCTAGAAAAAGGATTGATTCTCAAACCATTCATGTTATAGGACATTTAGGAGGCCTTATGACCAATACCATCTCCATAGAAAAGTATGTTGATCCTGGCATTCCCAAAGTGACCATCATCATTAACAACACACAAATTCAAAACACTTTGATAGATCTTGGGGCCGCAATTAATGTCACGACTCTTGAAACCATGAGAACACTCCAGCTTACAAATTTGCAACATACAACAATTGTTCTCGAACTAGATGATAGGTCTAAAGTGATTCCTGAAGGGATTTTGGAAGACATAATTGTCTCACTGGACTCTTGGGAGTATCCGGTGGACGTTTTAGTTCTCCAACCCAAATCCAATTTAGGAGGGCACCCTATCATTCTTGGTAGACCATGGTTAGCGACTGCTGATG
>APFE030632245.1:259443-311586 GCA_000404065.3 Pinus taeda | reverse complement strand
CTGGTTATGACATGATCATTAGAAGATGTGTAAGAAATGATGAGGTAATTGATATTTTAAAATCTTACCATGATGAACTGTGTGGTGGGCATTTTGCAGCTAAGTGGACAACATTCAAAGTTCTTACTCTTGGATACTACTGGCCATCCATTTTCAAGGGTGCCAAGAAGTATGTAAAGAGTTGTGACAACTGCCAAAGAATGGGCAGGCCAATAGCTACAGACGAGATGCCTCTTCAGCCCCAAGTTCACCTAGAGCCATTTGAAAAATGGGCTCTAGACTTCATAGGACCCATTAACCCAACCTCCAACAGTAAGAAGTACATCTTAATATGTACTGATTATGTCACAAAGTGGGCTGAAGCAAAAGCACTGGTTAGAGCCACCAAACACATAGCTGTCAATTTCCTTTTTGAAGAGATTTTTGTCAGGTATGGAGTGCCAAAGGAGATAGTGACTGATCAAGGTACCCAATTCACCTCAAAGTTGGTAAAGGACATCACAGAAAAATACCAAATCAAGCATAGGAAAAGCACACCTTACCATCCACAGGCCAATGGGCAGGTGAAATCCACAAACAAAACTTTGGAAGGTATCATTACGAAAATTGTTGCAATGAACAGGAAGAATTGGGAAGAGAAGCTCAAAGATGCACTCTAGGCTTACAGAATCACGTGGAAGGATACTATAGGATTTACACCATACCAGTTGGTGTACGGAAAAGAGGTAATGCTTCCTATTGAGTTTCAAATACATACTTTTAAACTGGCTGGAGATTTGCAAATTGACTTGGACCAAGCACAAAAAGAAAGAATTCATTAGTTGAACCAGCTGGATGAAATGAGGCAGCAACCAAAGGAAACCACCATCCTCATGCAAAAGCAAAGGAAGTAGTGGCATGATGCACATATCAAGAAGAAGCAGTTCAAGGAAGGTGACTGGGCTTTACTTTTTGACTCTAAGTTCAGAGATCATAAAGCCAAGTTTACCACCCATTGGATGGGCCCCTACCAAATTGTTCAGGCTTATGACAATGGTTCAGTGAAGCTCACGACTATTGATGGAGAAGGTCACTCCTTTACTGTCAATGGTCATCGCCTGAAACTATATACTAAGCCCATCAGTAAGCAAGATTTTCTCCACACAGTATCTCAACAAAGAGAGGTTGAGATACTGTAGCCCTCAGCTGCAGTATCCCTGCCTTAGTTTATTTTCTTTCAATTTCGAAAAAAAAAGAATTAAAAAAATAAAAGATAAAAACAAAAGAAAAAAAACATAAAAAAAAAAAACATAGAAAATAAATAAATGGGTTAGATGTGAAAACCAGCCTCTGGCACACTCTAACCCCGAATTCCTACTTGAAAACCAATTCGTTGGCGGTTAAGAATTCTCTTTCTTTTGTTCATTGTTTAATTTCTCAGTTGAATAATGACTTGAGGACAAGTCAAAACTTTTGTGGGGGAGAGAAGCATCAGTATTCTTATCTCTCCATTGTAAAAAAAAATTAAAAGATTTCTCATCTCCTCATTGTAAATTTCCCAAGCAGTTTGTTCCAACATTCTAGATTTCAAATAAATAAGTTGTCTTGTCATTGTTTTATCTCAGAGGGACCTGGTTATAAATACTATGCAGGGGGACCTGTTCTGTCCAAGAAGACCATGCTATCAGCACCAGCAGTAATGGGACCTGTTTATACACACAGAAAGGGACCTGTTAAGAGATTGATATTTCAAGATTACTTCAACACAGCTTCAACAAGTTTCTACAAAGGCAGGTTGCTAAGCACCAAGACTCCATCAAACACCCAAGCTCAACAGTACCTATATGCACATAAAGAATTGCATGAACATCTTCAGTATTTCAGAGGGACCTGTTATGAACAACAAAGAAATTCAAACAACAGTCAAGAGGCTAGCTCTACTCAGCATGCCAATGCAACAACAGTCAAACAAAAGTGTAATACGCTCCTTGTTCTTAACATTTAATTTCTTGGATTAATTTTTAATGTTAATTCTAATAACTATGACTATTATGATTGATTTCAAGGGCACATTTTTCATCATCCCTTATCTCCCTAAGTCTTCCCTACTTCAACCTACTTCCTACTTCTAAAATCCATTAACCGTTCATTTCAACGTTGTTCTATGCATCCTACAACCATACCAACCTCCTAAATCCATACCTCCATTTGGCCAAGTACAAACAGAACACGTGGTGATTGTTTTTTTTTTTTTTTTTAAAGAGAAATTATATAAAGGTAAGAAACAGGAGGCCTATTCATTATTTTGCATGCGGCCGAATGATGATTTCACCACCCGACGCACCTAAGTGATTCAGAGGACTCCATCATACCTCAGTGTGGTATATACGCTCCCAGCGCTCCCATAATAGCATTTGTGCAAGCGACATCATTATTCCTCTGTTTTCAAAAATGAACACACTCTGAGGAGAAGGAAGTTGGTCATTTCACTCATTTTTCAGGATTGCTTACGTTGGCGCATAATCCCGTGGCGTCCAGAGTAAGGACCGAAGGCAGTGAGCGCCATCCGGTTTCGACTCCCACCAAGTTACACGACAGTTAACCCAGCATCACATTGGACACTAAGGGAGCGACGCTATCAGGTAATAAATCAAAACTTCCTTGTTAAATTTGCAAGTTAAGAGCTCGACCCTCCGCCAAGATGACAAATAGGGTCGAGCCAAGTGTGTTCGATAGCTCCCAATACCATGAAGACTACATTGCGATTCTTAGAGAAATACAGTGGTTGCCCTTTTTGGAGAAATTCCATGGAAGCAACGAAGAGGTTGCTAAGCAATTCACCTTCACATTTAATGGGGAGAAAGCCCTGATAGGCAATTTCTCATTCAGGGTTTCAGAAGACACCATCGCCCAAGAAATAGGGATTAGCCCAAAGGGGGAAAAGTATTTTAATACCAAGCAATTCAAAGAGAAATCGTGGACCCAATTCATGTCTAGGTCCCGAGTCTCAGCGGTTAACTGGAAGAAAGGCGTCCCAAGAAGTTGGTTGGTGCATCCTTGGGATGAAATGGTTTACATACTTCAAAAATTTGTAACCTGTGAAGGCCGCTACAACATTGTTTATTTATACCATATCAAGTTGTTTCTACACTTGAAAAGGCAATGTGTTATCAGTTTACCATATTTCCTATTGCAGAGCCTAACCAAGATGTCAAAGACCATCCAGAAGCAGAAAGGAAACGAAGACAAGAGCTTATATCACTTTGGTTTAGTCAAAATTCTTATTGAACATGAAATGCAGAGAAGAGGGAAAACGTGGAAGGAGTTCTTAGCTGCCAACCAAATCAGAGATGAGGAAGACAAAGAAGAATTGCAAGAAAACTCAGGATTCATGAAGGACATTGATGAGGAGATCCCAACATCATCAAAAGCAAACAAGGCACCTCCACCTGTGAGCAGCATAAGGACTAGGCAAATGAGAAAGGAAGATACTAAGAAAGCAGAACAAGATAAAGTTTTCACCACTTACTCAAGGAGAACAAGAAGGACACCAAAAGCTCATTTGCAAGAAGACCAGCCTGAATCCAATGCACCTATACAAATGGATATTCAGAGCAGTGACCATTCGCCACCAGGGCTAGGAGCTGAAATAGATGTTGAAAGCCATTCACCCCCAGGACCAGGAGCTGATATGGAGGTCGAAAGTAACAACAAACAAGAAAAAGGGTCATCACCTCCCAATAAGAAGCAGAAGAAACTGGAAAAAGAAATTGAAAAATTAAAGGAAGAGCTCATGGAGGCTAATATGTTGGAGAAAGTTATTAAGAAATAAAATGAAATGCTCCGAGCGCAGAGTAAAGAAATTCAAAAGAAAAATGAAAAGTTAAAGGAGCGAGTCATTGAGCTAGAAGCTGAGCAAACAAATATTTGTAAGCGGGCCACCAAGTGGTACAATCAGAAGAAGACCCTCAAGGAAAAATACAAAAGACTAAAGCAGGAGCTCCATGACCAGAAAGATGCCCAGGTGAAAAAGAATGTGGACACATTGCTAAAGGTAGCAGAGGTACAGGCAGGGACAAAGTTCAAAGGAAGCACTTCGGGGTTAGCATGAGGACATGCTAATTCATTAAGTCGGGGAGAGATGTTGGTACCATTCAATGACCCCTTTTTCCCTCCATAAACATGACATTTGCCTACCTCTTTTCATCATTTATCTCTCAGATCCCTTGGAAATTGATTAATTAATAGTCTTATTGTTATTAAATTGCATTGGAATTGATTTAAGGGTTTTATGTTAATGAATTAGGAATTTTTGGCAAAATGACTACAGGAAGTTCCAACATCCTGTAATTGGCTTATTGTTTGACATGTGGTATGACATCCAAGCTAGAGCGAAGGGTATGGATGAAAAGTGGAATGTCCAAGCATGGACGAGCACCTATGCCGCAGCGGAAGCAACCCTCCTACATGCGCGGTCAACGACGGTCAACTATGGCATGTTGGCGACAAAGGCAACAACAACACACAGTCCAAATCGATTTAAGTTTGTTTCCTTTTTTTATATCATCTAAGATAGAAACATTTTCAAAAATCGTGTTTTGGTAAAAGCGGCAACAACCGCTCATGAATGTACATCTGTTTTCAAGGGATGTAAAACCATATGTAAATATAGTTCTGAACCAGTTGTATAATCGTTACCATTATCGTTGTTTCAAGAATAGAGTTTTGATTTCAATACCAAAGACTTGCATTACAGTCACGATTGCGTTGTTTTGATTTGGTAATCGTTGGATAACAAGCCCAGTATACCTGGAACGCGGACGGGCCCTACGTACATGGTATACTGTTGTTTTATTTCAGTTACAGTTAGGGTATTTGGTATTGATATGCGCAGTGATTAAATCGATTTATGTTTATGCTTATATGTTTATGAATGCGCTTGCTTATATGTTTATGAATGCGCTTGAATAGATTATCACTTGGATCGTGAATCATATCCTGTAAGGGATTCGATCCCTTGTTATCTTGTAGAGCAGTGTCATGAACTCTATGCTTACGATTTCATCTTGCATGACTGTTAATGAATGTTAATGAATGTTCAGTAGTCACTGAACAAAGGTTTTATGTATGATGTCTCTGTAAGGAGACTAAAATCTTTAATTGCAGTGATACACAACGTTTTGATTTGTTGAATCTTGGTAGATAGTGATACATAGGGTTTAGTTTGATATTGAATCAAATAATAGCATTGTAATTAGGAAGATTAGATCCTTTATGTCTATATACTTTAGGCGCACGCCTCTAAGTCTACGCACCCTGGTCGATAATAAATATAGCCCAGTCTAGCACCCTAGATAGGACACTACAATGGTAAAGGCAATCAACATCCGAAAGACCAAGAATATTTGACCAGTATATCTCCATGAAAGATATGAAGACTTTGGTGGAGTTTGAAAAGAAAGAGACCCTTAAAAATATATATCTTTGGGAGATGTGTCGATATGTATGCATAATGTTGATTCAAACTAGAAGAGTCATGATAAAATACCATCACAAAGGTAATGTTGATTTTAATGTTGATTCCTTTATTTTTGAACAAATATCTGGATGGGTTTATGAAGGTCTGTTGTGGGAAGATCTATGGATGTCTTCTACCACCGATGCACATGTATTAGGATGAAATATTCTTAAGTAAACATGGCATGAAGAAAGGATAGATATGGATTGATGGATAACTTTTTGATGATGACATGGATGAAAGTGATGGATGGTCGGTGCCCTATGTAGAAGTCCCAAACCTGAAGACTCCTAGATAAGAAAATAAGTTCATGACATAATGAGGAGGATTTCAAGTAGCTATTTATCCCATGATATCCACATGAGGAGATGTTATAGCTCACTAATTAAGAGGGAGCCTGAAAACAAGTTTCTTACTTGGAAGAAACTTGGAAATTCCTAAGCTAAGAGGGAGATTAGGTACATTCCTTCCGTAGGAATGAGTACATTCCTTTACTGGAATAGATATGTTGTCCCTAATGATTCTTGTCTTCACTTGGGAAGACATAATGGAGGATTGGGTAAACATTTGGAATCTGAAGCTATTTAAGTATGTATTAGGGAATCCAAGATAAGAGTAGTCATTGAGGACTGATATTCTTTGAGGACTGGGAATCTAAGACAAGAATAGTCCTGGTGGAACACACCCTGAGAACCCATGTGGGGTATGTCTCGAGAGAGAAAATGATGAGGGTGTCTATACATCATTGGTCTCACCAACATTGTGCTCAGACCTTGTGGAGAGATAGATTTGTTAGTCAAGGCCTTGGTATGTGACAATGTTGGTTGATATGATGCTAAACAAATGGGTTACCAATTTGGCTCTTCTTATGAGAAATTATTCAGATTGAGAATGACCAAGTACCATTATGAATACCTCCCTAGTTAAGAGGGAGTGTTGAAAAGTAACTATGTTCGGTCTTCATAATGACATGTGTAATTGTGATTTTATTTAATTGATGAAAAGAAGAAAAAATAAAATTATTATTGTAATGCTTATCTCATGGGTTTCATGAGAAAGGAATTTTATTGTTAGTGATGGCTCCCATTGTGAACCTTTAGGATTTGTCATATAGTCATAAGAGTCAATTTGAGTCTATGTCTTGTATGAAGGACCCTTGTTGGGAATTTTACATTTGTATATGAGTCAATTAGAGTGTAAAATATCCCTCCAAGACCAAGACAAAGTCACCTCCTTCAAGTCATCCTTAAAAGAATAATATAATCTCTCAAATGGACACACTGTCTCATCCTCCTGTCAAGTTGGCTAATTAAGCATGGGGAACAACTATATATAAGCCAGTTCAGATTTTAGTTAGAGATATAATTTCAGATAAGATTTCGGTGGTCAATTCTGTGATTCAGTCAAGGTTCAAGGCATAAGAAGAAGTGCGAAAGGGTTCAAGGAAGGCAACCTATAATCAGTGAGTAAAGGGAGAAGAAGATCAAATTATTTCAGGATTGTTTTGGGCTTTGTTTTGTCACATATGCGCAGTAAGGAAACAACATCTATTCCAGAGCTAACCAAGAGTATTGTTGGAGGATGCAAAGTTGGCAAAGTCACTTAAAGAAGCTGAATTCATGAAGCCAAAATATGTGAGAGTATACTTTCTAAGCGAAGAAGTAACATGATGTAGAAGTTATTTATTATACTTCTCACATGATGCAATTAGGGACAAAATATAATGTAGATCTGAAGCAGAAGGAAGCCAAGATTGAAGGGTAGCCAAAAAGAAGGAAGAAGTAGAATTTTGACTGGTATTGACTTGGGAACGAAGTCCAGTGGAAGGGAACTTGTGTCTTGGTCTTGGAGAGGAAAATAGGTCAAGGGTCTTGGTCTTGGTATTCGTCAATTGGAATCTCTATAAGAAGAAAAATTTGTTCAGGTTTTCCTCTCAAAGAGTGAGAAGTTTTGGTCCTGGTTGATAGCCTATATTCTGTGTCTCTTGTCTCTTTATGGTTTATGCATTGGTAGCTATTTGATGAAGAATAACACTAATAAATTAAGTAAAATAAGATCCATATAAAGAAGTAAAAAATGCTCACAAGCATTTACTAATAGAAGAGAAATCACTGAACCTTTATGCCCTAGATTTCTCAACACTCTCTTCATTTTCTGTAGAAAGTCCTAGGTAGGAATATTATTCTCCAATGTGCACCAGATAAACAACCAAGCTTTTGCTATGCATTTTAATCTCCAAATATATTTCTACCATGCAACTTTCTTCTCTGGAACGAGTTCAACAATACGAAAACATATCCTAATTTTGGTGAATATTGGCCATTCGCCAAAGGACGCCAAATCATCTCATCCTCGTCATCGTTAAGTCTAATGTGGCTAGCAGTTAATGCCCTTATATAACCTGTCCATATAGAACTGAAAACTGGTGGTACACCAACCTATTGAGGCGAGAGCCACCCCTGCGGGCTCAATAAATTTAAATCCCTCCTCCCAATTTGTGCTAAGAAAAAGAGTCCCCTTTCCTGGAGCCAAATGACAAGTTCCATAGGTAATCAAAAAAACTCATTGCATCCAAACCATGGATCAATACCACGCCTAAAGCATGATCCATTCCAAATATTCCATACTAGGCCATTTTCAATAGTGGGAATGAAAACATAAAAACCTTCTAGACTAAATAACATTTGTGCACTATATTTATTGGTAACCAAAACCAATCTTCAATGGAGAGAGGGTGTATATACTTCTAAGAAACCATAGTCAACCAAAGACCATATGGGAAGATGAGTCTCTAACTCAATTTAGCGGCCAAATATCTTGAGAAGAGAGGTAAATGCTTCAACCCCCAACTCCCCAGGCCTTTGGGATGGCAATACGATCCCATTTGACCCAAGGAAAGACATAGTTTTCCAAAACCTCGCCCAAAGGAACTTATAGAAAATTCTCATATTTCTTAAAATGCTCTTGGGGATCCATGATAAATCCATCCAATAGACCTGAATGGCCTCCAAGACCGAATTGACAATAACCTGCCTTCCATCTCTAGATAACCAGTGAAGGATCCAATTGCTAAGTCACCTCTCCAATTTGGCTAAAAGCCAATTCTAGTCCAATTTCTTGTAGGTGTTTGGTTTAAGATGAAAACTAAGATACTTAAGACCTTCATCCATTGCAGTTAGTTCAAATACGGAAATGTTTTAGATGTGATATAACTCATCCGCCTTAAGATCAAACAAAGTTAAAGAAGACTTGAGTTGATCAATTATCATACCTGTAGTAGCTTCAAAGAGGATAAGAGCATCCTTAATAGCCGAGATATCTCTGTGAAAACCATTACATAAGATAAGTATATAATCTATGAACATGGGTAATTTTGTAACTTGGATCCACAAAGATGCCTGCCAGTACGCCTCTAATTCTAAAATCCACCAATAATTTGTTGAGTCCTTCAACAATCAAGAGAAATAGAAGTGGGGACAATGGACACCCCTGTTTGAGGCCATAATTAGCAGTGAAGAATGAGGATGCTGACCCATTTATTAGAACAAAGAATGAGACTTAGGAAATACAACTCATAATCCAATTGATGAATGCTAAATCAAACCCCAAATGTGTGAGGAGAAATCGAATAGATATCCAGTTAGCCCTATCGAAGGCCTTTGATAGGTCTATTTTTAGAGCAACCCCTTTTAAATGAAAAATATTCAGGCTTTGGAGCCCTTCCTGAGCCACCCCTATGGCCTCATGTATTTGTCTCCCTTGTAAAAATGCAATTTGTTCCCCATAGATCAAATTTGAGAGAATGGGCTTAGGCTTATGGGCGATGACTTTCACAATGACCTTATAGATGCAATTGCAAAGGGATATAGGGCGGAAGTCATAAAAGTGATAGGAGAGTCCACCTTAGGGATCAATGCAATAAAAGGTAGATTTGAAGGATTGATGGATCCTACCTATAGCTCTTGAATCCTCAACCACCCTAATAATATCAACACTGACGGTGTCAAAAAGACCAATAAAGAACTCAATTTACTAACTGTTTAAGCCTGGACCCTTGTCCTTTTGAAAACTGGATAAAACCGCCAAAAGTTCTTCTTTGGTAACCACTGCCATTAGATTATCGTTATCAACTTCAAATGCATAACGAGGGAAGTGCATAGTTGTCCTAATGACTTCAACAATAGAGATGCCCTGTGGTGACTTGAATATGCCACTGAAAACGGTGAACAACCCAAATTTTCCAGATCTTCAAAAAATGAAACATAATTGTCTTCTTGATTTTTTAACTTCCAGATAGTGTTTTCCATTCTTCTACCTTTTGTGTAGTTTTGAAAGAACTTAGAGCTCTCATCCCCTTCCTCAAGCCAGACAACCCGACTTTTAAGACGCCAAGTAGCCTCTTGGTCATTTAACAACTTCCTTATATGGCCTTCAAACTCAACAATTCTTGCTTTGGCATCCTTTGATTCAAAACACTTTGCTTATTCCTCAGAGATGTCTTTGGATCCTCTTTAATATCCTTGAGCTAAAATGAATCCTGAGATCCTTTGTCTATCGAGTAAGAGATTGCAGTCCGTTTGACAACTTTGAGATTGATCGTGACTTGTGCGTTCACAAAAGAGCCAACCAAGGGATCGAAAAACTTCCAGGAGGATTTGAACAACTCTATATAAGAATCATCCTTAATCCATGTAGCATTGAGCTTGAAAGGGCTTGAGGGTTTCCTACACTATTGTTTAAGCTCCAAATAAATAGGAGAATGATTAGAAGCTCCACCCTCACCTATCCATTGCCAAATAAGGGGACAGGTCATCCATAATATATTTAGAAAGAAGGAATCGATCCAACCTTTTGGAGATATTGGCCAAACCAGTATTGTTATTCTTCCATGTAGGCTTGAGTTTAGTAGGATCAACATCAATAAGCATGTGATCCCTTATACAGTCAAAGAAGAAGGACAAATTAGGTTTATCATATTCTCTCAGTCCCCAACTTTCTGCAATTCCAATAGAGAAATTAAAGTCAGTACCTATAATAAGATTGTTGTCTGTGAGAAATGAGGAATTAACAAGAGCCTCAAAAAAATGAATTTTGTCCTATTGGGGATCATAGTCATTTAGGAACAAAATATCTTCGTCCAAATATGAGGATAAAAAGGAATTCCCTAGAGTTGAAACCATTCCCCAAGAGTTAAGAAAATTGATATAACGAGGATTCCAACCAGTTTTCAGGCCACCAGAGTGACCATTGGTGTCCATATAAGTGAAATCCCATCTAGGAAGCAATTTTTTTCAAGAAAGCCATACTATAGCCCCCCTCCCCCAAAGTCTCTTAAAGGAGAAGCGCCAAAACGTGATTGGTAACAACTAATCTACGCTGAGCCCATTTTTTGAATGGGTTGGCCAAACCCATGCAATTCAGGTATAGAAGGATCATGGAGGCACCACTATAGGGGTTTGAATCGCTCCAAGGACCCCTTCAATAAAATGTTGTTTATGGTAATATCTTTCCAAAACCACTTTATTTTATTTTTTGGAAATATTTGTTTTCTTCCCCTGCCCTTTCCCTTGTGGCTAGACACATTCACAAGATTATGACCCAAACCCCTATGAAATTTAGATTCGATGGAGGAGGGATGCTGAGATCAGAGATGATATTGAGGGCCTTGAGAACTAGATTATGAGGAATCCCCATCGGAAGAGGGCATGACAGAAGGGGGGTCAATCCTATCAATGGAAATGATAGGGAAAATACCAAGGAATGACTTCAAAAATGATGATCCTGACGAACCCTCCCCACGCCAATCGATGTTTACAATGGTGTCTGACCAAATGCATTCAAATCAATCCTATAAATAGAGGAAATGATAACAATAAAGGCAAGGAAGGGAGTAGAAACACTAATACCCAAAGTGGGCACAATTGACGAAGAAGCCAAAGAATCCATTACCCTGTCAGTGCAATGGCCAATCACTATTGGGTCAGTATCCCACAAAGTTCTAGTAGAGAATGGCACATATAAGTTCAAGGAGGAAACTACGGGAGCTTGAAATTCCACAAGAGCCTCTTGTGGAGATGTAGAAGTGGTAGCCTCCACCCTAGGAGATTGGATTGAAGATCTATGTATTGGAGAACCTATATTAGCTAATTCCTTCCTTCCATGAAACACTAGCTTACAATTTACAACTATATGAACATGGACATGACAATGCTCGCAGTGGAAGGGCATCCCCTCATAATCCAGGGGTTGTGTCAAAGAGAATCCATTATGGGTTAAAAAATATCACTCCAAAGGCCTTCATGAATATCTAGACTCACAAGAACCCTCACCACTTTCATCTCCTCAACTTCAGTGAAGGACATATCCACCTTTAAATAGTCCCCAAGGCTACTATCAATCACTGAAAGGGATTGTTCCAACAAAAATTGAACTTTTAAGCTTGAAAGCATGCCCAAATGGGACCTTTATCCATATTTTCCCTAACAAGGTCGAATAGAGGAGACCAATGCTTGAGAAGAAGAGGGAAAGAACTGATGCACCAATGATTATCCAAAACCCACTTTACCTCTTCTTGGGAGGAGAAGAAAATGATAAACCAGCTGTGCATAAGCACCTTAATGGATGAAAGACTTAGAAGTTGTTCCCCCCATTCCTTGCAAACCTAGTCATTGAGAGTATTATTGTTGCAATGATGCCCTCTAGCAAATCCCACCGAAGCTAGAACACTCATCTTGACTACTTGGTTCATCTCAATATCAACTCCCAAAACCATGGATAATCACGCCTTCTTTTCTTTGACAGACACATTTTTCTGCTCGACAAGCAATGATGGTCAAGAAGTCTTTGAAATATTAGGAGTCAATATCCTAGTGGATTGAGGATCTCTAGGAACCCATGATGGAAAACCCTCCGAAATCGAGAAGAAATTTGAAACATGACCACCAGGGTGCATAACCCTGAAGGAGAACCCTTCGTTAGGTAACCCATATCATTGAAAGGAGAGACTAGGAAGGGATACAAACCCACAAACCTAACCAAGCAAGAAGTGAAACACCTAATAAAAGGTGAGGTAGAAGGACCCCTCAATGTGAAGCCACAATAGACCAAGGACTGGGAAAACATAGGGACTGAGGAAAGAAAAGATGAAACCCCAAAGTAACCTCAGGAAAACCCCTAGCAAAGAGAGGGTTCACGAAATCCGACAAAAGAGAAGAATATGGAAAAGGGATAGAAGATGGTACCAGAACCAGAAAACCATCACATTCTAAATTACCCATGCACCCTCATGAGAAAAATGTCCAACCGCCATGACAATTGGAGAAGCTAGGTTAGATCTTGGACAAATAGGGCGCCCATGAAAACCTCCAAAAAAAAAGTCAACAACTGATGAAAGTGACCCACAATCTTCTATGTCTGAAAACCCTTGCTTCATACCCACACCAATACCCAAACTGTCAACATGCCTAACAAAAACGATCTCCCCATCCAAAAAATCATCCAAGTAGTCCATTAGAATATCCTACATATCCAAGACCACAGGAGGGAGAATGTCTAAGAGAAACAAAAGTCAAACCACAGAGAGACAAACTCAATGATGTTCAAAACTGTCATGCCCATGCAAAAAAACATTGGATAGAAACTTAATAACCAGTGTAAACCCCAACCCCTTAGACCTTGGATTGACTAGTGGATAACCAGTAGAGAAAACAAACCCTAGTTTTAGAAAAGGTAAGGAAAGTGAAACCCCAACCAAAACCATCACCATGTGGATCATTCTAGAAGTTGAATAATGGCAAACCATCAAAATGAATTATATTTTACAGTGGACATTGTTCCTTTCTCAAGAGTGTTATTTAATTGTATTGAATTCAAACAATATAACACAAGTGAAATTGAGTGGTCTTTCAGTCTCATAGTGTAAAGCGTGAATTTTTATTCTCTCCTCGTTTTTTGTCTTATAATTGCAAGTGTAGTTTTTTGTCACAACTAGATTATTGTGCTTGCGTTTAAAATTTCGATTGGAGAGTTGCAATATACAAAATAGTTTCTTTTGCCCCCATATCAACATTGCAAGGAGCCTCTTCTATGAAATTTGTTTGAATATCACACTTGACCTCATATTATTTTAATGTGCAATTTAGGCAAGGTAGACTATAAGAATGGAACCATAGTGTTAGCACCATTCAAGTGGGGTAGATTGTGAGAATAAAATCGTAGTGGATGAGTCACCACTACATAAAATATTACAGGGAGATGGGCCATCCAGTTGTTAGATGTTCGAGGTGAAAATTAACATTGTCTAACTATTGTTTTTATTACTTGTTGGTGTACATTTCATTTTAAATCATTTACATGGAAATGAAAACAATTACATTAAGGAGTCATCGATTATTATCAAGTATAACATTCATTTTCATCGGAAAGAAATCATTGTTAGGACAAACAATTAGTCCATAAGAAAACAAAGCGAATATGGAACATTATTTTAATGATATATAGAGCTTTTCAACCATTCATCTCTGACAATGATTCCTTTACGGTGAAAAGGAGAAGCAAAGACAATGTTGTACATGACAGTAATCCAAAGTCAATCTCTGTGAAACTTTACAATTCCGTGTGTAATTGTTTCAATTTTGTGAATCATCAACCACATAAGTACTTGAATTCAACCACTAAGTCAAATGGTAGCCCTAACAAGAAGACCAAATTTAACTTCGAATTTAAAAGAATTTTTTTGAAACCTTTAAACTTCATGATTGACGTTGTTGCAACTAAAACCTTAAGGTTAATCCCTAAATCAAACGTGGAAGCTTCTAGTAGCAACCCCCCTTTTTTATAGATAAAATTACAATTTTTTCAAATTGTGGCCTTGACAATTCATTCTTTTAAAAGAAATATTAAAACCAACCACAAAATTAGAAACAAACACTATTACAAACACCCTCATTCATTTTCAAACTTAATGTTGATTTTTGTAGCATCGGATGTGCTCTAGCCTTTAGATTTTGCAGAGAGGCTAAGACACATGCATTCTCCAATACTTAGAAATCGTTTGGGAAAATTCCACCTAGAGATGGTTTAATTAAAATAATTAATCATTTTTAATGTATTCCTAAGTTTAAACTTAGGAAATGTGATTAATTAAAGGGTATTAATTAGCTATGGTGTGAATCTTCTAGAAGAAGACGAGGATCAATTCCCAATTAATCTTAGCCTTTGATTATGTTTTAATCTTAGCTGTTGGTGCTCCAACGCGAGATTATAAGGAGCTTGATGGGCATTTGGAGAACACACTAAGTTAGTGAGATCAAGAGATCGAATTTCTCAAGAGTAGGAGCATTGAGTTTCTGAAGAGAGATCGAGTGATATTCTTGTAGTGGGGTAGGATAGTAGACTGGAGGGGAGTTTTCCAGGTCCAGGGAATGCAAAGCAAAGAAGGCATAGAGAGGTCCGGAGAGGCAGTGAAGTGCCACATAGAGGCAGCACAGAGCTTCAGAGGGAGTTCAAAATTTTGCTGGGAGAATCGAAGTCTAGTGCTAGAAGCCAGGGTGTGAGACCGGAGGGCTAGAGAGTCGAAGTTGTAGAGGCAAATCGACTAGCAAGAAGGGTGGCGAGGAGCCTAGAGGTTGCGATGTAGATTTGTGTAGGATGACGTAGAGGCAATGTGGGGCTAGCCATCCAACGGTTGGATCAGATTCAGATCGCAAGTGATAGTGTGAGATTTTTCTCACTACTTCTTTGCCAGTTTATTCTCTGTATCAGATTTCCAGTTTGGGCATCTAAAGATTTGTACTCAGAAACTACTGCATAATAATAAAACCCTCAATTGTTGCACTGTTTTTCCCAAGTTGGTTTTTTTCTGGGGAAATTTGTCCAAAAACAATGGTGTATGTGTGTGTCTGTTTATTTCTCTCCAATGCAATATCTAGTTTCCACAGTATTTTATTTTGTGTAGGCTGCATTGTATGTATTTCGATATTTGCTGTAGAAAACTACAAGTGATTTGTTTAAAGTTATTTAAAAAATAGGATAAACATCATTAGTTTGCTGCAGTAGGAATTGGGCACCAATTTTTCACATGGTATCAAAGCACAGATCATAAGCTGGAGAGCTCAGCGTAGAAGGCAGGAGGAAATTGGAATTTCTGCGTAGGTAGCAAATTGAAACCCTCAGGGGCAACATATTTCCTCAGCCAAAAGGGTAATATTTTATTGGGAATTTTACCTCTCTGAGTGAGTCGAAAGAGAATATAATTTCCTAGATCGAAGAGTACCAGAGGTAGAGGGAGTAGCAACAATTTCCTTATAGTACATATCTTCAGCTGGGACACAATCATTTTGCAGCAATTGCTGGAAAAATAGCGTCAAATGGGGAGGAGAGAACACACTGAGGGAATTATTCCCTTAGGGGACTTCTAGCCGATAAGTTCGAATTTTCCTAGTAGAGTAGCAGTAGCTGTGTGCAGGATTTCTCAATCCAGAAGGGATTGCGAATAACTGAGCAGTAGTGTGCAAAGGAGAAGAGGAGGAGTTCAATTTTTTTTAGAGAGATGGCATCAGCTAGGTTGAGAGATCAAGATCGGTTGGCCAAAGTCTCCAACTATGTTATCTAGAAGGCTATAATTTCCTTCCTTCTAGATGAGCATGATCTCAAAACTTATGTCGATAGTGTGGTAGTTGTACCCACCAATGCAAATCCTCTTAAGAAGTACAAGAAGGAGATGTCAAGAGTTGTGGGAGGCACTAGCTACATTATACGAAGGATCTTACGAGCAACGAAATATGTATCTTGAGGAGAATATGAGATGCACGAGGATGCAGAAAGGGGAGCATGTAGACCCCTTTCTTACTATCTTGGTTCATGATGTCCTAGACCAGCTAGATTCATTAGGATCAATGCCCCAGCCTACAGAGTTTGTACGATTATCACTGAACAATGTTTTTGAAGAATGGAAAGTTTTTTTCCAGAGTATCCTAGGCAAAGAAAAACTTCCAGATTGGGAACGTGTGTGGGATGATTTATAGGAGGAGGAGACGAGGCGTGATTTGGTGAAGGCCACCATCAGTGGCAGTAGTAGTAGTGGGACGAAGCAAGTGAAGGAAGAAGAGGACGTGGCCCTTGCATCATAGGGGAAACAAGAGTAGCACAAAATAAAGAAGGACATTTCAAATATCAAGTGCTTTAGGTGTGGTGAGGTTGGCCACTACAACCCTTAGTTTCCCCTTAGAAAGAAGGAAAAGGAGGAGAAGTAGGATCAGGAAGCTGCATCCACTGAGATCAACAGGTTGTCCTCCAGATTAGAGGAAGAGTTTGCCATGATCGCCAAGTTATCTCCAGGGGTGAGGTGGGGTGATTTGAAGTTGTAACCCCAGAGAGCTACATGATGGGAAAGATTCTTGAGGAGGTCCACCTCATGAATCAATACCTTGCTACAGGAGCCCAAGACATGAAGTAGCATGATGTATCAGTGGAAGTTGGTGCAGTCAGGTGCCAGAGTGACATATGTAATAGCTAGAAGTAGTCAGAGGTTGAGCATTGCAGAGCAAAGTTGGCAGCAGTGTAGTTGGCACAGTGTAAAGTCAATAGTAGTGCAAAGGCTTTAGTGACAACACGACATCGCAGAGTCTAGCAGCAGTCAGAACTCAGGTGCCAGATGCATCATACTGACCTCAGTTGGTTCAATATTTTGGATGCTTTTCTGTTGCAGTTGTTGGAGTTGCAGCAACAATAGTTAGAGAGGGTTGCAGTGCATATGTAGTGTTGGCAGCCGTTTAGCAGGGCCAACAGCGATGCAAATGAAACAATCATATTTGCGCAATAGTTGGTGGGGAGTGAAACATGACATCAACAACGCAACAGGAGATGGTGTAGAGATAGATTGATGCTTTAGTGGGTTGTAACACTAGAGCACATTCCTTGCTAAGAGGGAGTGTTGATTTCTATAGCATCAGATGTGCTATAGCCTCGAGATTTTGCAGAGAGGCTAAGACACATGTATTCTCCAATACCCAGAAATCGTTTGGGAAAATTCCACATAAAGATGGTTTAATTATAATAATTAATCATTTTAATGTATTCCTAAGGCTAAGATTAACTGGGAATTGATCCTCGTCTTCTTCTAGAAGATTCGCAACAGATTTAATTAATACCTTTAATTAATCACATTTCCTTAGGAAATGTGATTAATTAAAGGTATTAATTAAATCTGTTGCGAATCTTCTAGAAGAAGACGAGGATCAACTCCCAGTTAATCTTAGCCTTTGATTATGTTTTAATCTTGTCCGTTGGTGCTACAATGAGAGATTATAAGGAGCTCGATGAGCACTTGGAGAACACACCTTGTTAGTGAGATCAAGAGATCGAATTTCTCAAGAGTAGTAGCACTGAGTTTCTAGAGAGAGATCGAGTGATCTTCTTGCAGTGAGGGGTAGGGATAGTAGGCTGGAGGGGAGTTTTCCAGATCTAGAGAATGCAAGGAAGAGAAGACATAGAGAGGTTTAGAGAGGCAGCACAGTGCCACACGGAGGCAGCGCAAAGCTTCAGAGGGAGTCTGAAATTTTGCTGGGAGATTCGAAGTCCAGTGCCAGAAGTCGAGGTGTGAGACCAGAGAGCCATAAAGTCGAAGTTCCAGAGGAAAATCGACCAACAAGGAGGGTGACACAAAGCCTAGAAGTTGTGACATAGAGGCAGCGTGGGGCTAGCCATCCAGAGTTTATATCAGATTCAGAGCGCTAGTGGCAGTGTGAGATTTTTCTCACTACCTCTTTGCCAGTTTATTCCCTGTATCAGAATTCTAGTTTAGGCATCTAAATATTTGTACTCAAAAACCACTGCATAATAATACAACCCTCAGCTGCTACACCGATTTTCCAAAGTTGGGTTTTCCCGGGGATGTTTGTCCAAAAACAATGGTGTATTTGTGTGTGTGTTTATTTCTCTCTAGTGCAATATTTAGTTTCCGTGGTATTTTATTTTGTGTAGGTTGCAGTGTATGTATTTAGAAATTTTTCGTAAAAAACTGTAAGTAAGTTGCTTAAAGTATTTTAACAAATAAGAGAAATATCATCAGTTTGCTACAGTAAGAATCAGATCACTAATTTTTCACACTTAAAACTGTAAATGCCAAAGTACTTTATGTTATTACACAAAATGGTTGAAAAGTAAAAATACTCAAAATTCATGATTTCCTCTTTAAAAAATAAATAAATATTTGATTTAACAAAAAAGGGAAATGGCTATTTTAATTTAAAAAACAAAGAAAGATGTTTGGTTAAACAATTGAAATGAAAAAAATTAAAAAACCACTTAATTTTTTTTTTTTTAATAAAAAACAATTTAAAAAATATAGTCCATAAATTTGTAGAATGGGGTCTCCTCCCACTCCTCATTAGTCTCTTGCAAGTTGTTAATGGTGGCTTTTGAAATGTTGACAAGAAGTGGGTTGAACCTCTTCCCATTGGTTCAAGGGTTGATGCGGGGGATAATTTTCCAAGTAGAATGCACGATGGGGAGTGACACCCCCTCCCACCGCTAAAAGAAGAGTGATGAATTTTCAAAGGCTAGTGGAGGGGTGTGGATGACTTTCCCTCTCCGTCATCAAACATTTCCAAAAGTCTTAGAGAATTCTTATTTTAATTTTTTTTTTTTTTAATTTTTAATTTTTTTAATTGTTATTTTATCTTATTTCGTTTCGTTTAATTTTTAGATTTAATTAATTATTATTTTAATAATAAATATTTTATTTTTAAAAATTATTTGATTGTTTTATTAAAAAATCGTATTTAAAATTTTAAAAATATTCTCAAATTTAATTTTTTGGGTTAATTTAATTTATTTATTTATTTTTTTTATTTTTTAAGTTTTTGAAATATGTTTTTTAAAAATGTTGCCATTTTAAGTTTTTGAAATATAGTTTTTAAAATGTTATTAATTTTAATTAGAAATTAAAAGAAAATGTTAGTGAGAGTAATTTTATTTATTTATTTATATTACAATTTTATAATTAGTTTTATGATTTTATTTTTAAGGGAATTGGGTGTTAAGGCCGCAATTTTATAAAATTTGAGGATTTATTCTTTGAAAAAGGATGTTGTTATTAGGTATATTATTTTTTATTTAGGGATCAATTTTAAGGTTTTGGTTGTAATGGTACTGGTTATCAAGTCCAAAAGTTTTAAAGAGGCTATAATTTTAACCTCAAAACTAAAAAAATGATGATGTTGTCAATGTACTTTTCAATATATGGATCAATTTTAAGTTTTTTGTTAATAAAATTACGATGTTGTTAAGGCCATAGATACAAAAGGTGGTACTTTTAACCTTGGAAATTAGTGTGTTATCAAGAACAATACATTTTGAAAATAAAGATTAAAATTAATATTTTAAACCCAAAAATATAAAATTTTGAAATTAATGTTTTCATATTAAGATTACAATTCTTATTAAATTAATTATTATATGATAATCCATCACACTTTCATGCATATGTTGTGAATGATTGTGAAACTATTCTTTCATTGTTTGCGGTGTATGTTTCTGTTAACGCATACTAATGTAAATGCATTATATTGTTGGCTTTGGTATGTATCTCATTGAATATGTGTTGTTGTTATTCTGATCATTGTTATTCTCTTGTGAACTAATTTGTAGGCTAATTAATGATTCTTTCATTCTCTTGTGTTAGGACAATACTATTACTTTTCTTCTAGAGATTCACTCTCTCTTTTCCCTTCTGCGAAAGTACGATATATGCATTGCAATTGTATGCCTCACAGTGTCAAATTACTTGCTTGTTTCGAAGATTGTTTGCATGATCTCTTTTGTTGATAATTGCAACCAAGGAAAATTCCTAAGGATAATGCTAACCAGCTGTATTTTCGGTTGGGGCTCCTACTCTAGACAGTGTGAGGTCTGACTAGGACTTCATATCATGGATATCCCCCTGGTTGACGAATTTCCAACACTGTCAACATGTTTGTAATTTATTTATTTATTTTTTTTATGGAAGAGGCTAGAAGAGATAAGGTTCCTTTGGAGTTGAGGGTTGTGTGACAAGGTTGTATGAGAATGTTATTTCCTAGATTGGGACCTATGAAGGTTGGTCGGAAGAAAATAAATATAATATTGGAGTCAAACAACGACGTCCCTTATCCCCTACCCTTTTTGGCATATACATTGATTAGACATAAAAGTGTTTGGAAGATGCAGGTTGTGTTGGCCCAACACTGACTAGTATGGTCATAACTCTTCTCCTTTATGTTAATGATATTGTTCTTTTGGGAAGGAGCCATTATAATCTTGGAAAGCAACTTGGAATCCTAAAAAATATCTAATCCAAGATGGGTATGATTGTTAATACCTACAAAAAATCATTATAATTAAATCCAAAAAGATCACCTATGATACTTTCATTTATGATAACTCCTTGGAAGAAGTTCTTACATACAAATATCCTAGAATAGACATCCATCATAAGCTTAATTGGAGTGAGAACATTGAGAAAAGGATAATCAAGGTTGGAAAGCTTATTATGGGGTTGCAAACAATTTTAAGTCGACATATCTTTAGGTTTGGGATAAAAAAGGCTCCTCCTTGAGATTCTTGTTACTCCTATTATTTTATATGGATAATGAGGTTTGATGTTGTAGATGGAGTAAGATTGAAAAATTCCAAAAGATGTCTATAACCTACAACCTCAAGATTAAAGAAATACTCCCTACCCTATCCTCATTGAAGCGAGACTTCCCCCCATCAAATGCATGGCTATGAATAGGTATCTTATGTATAAAAACAAGTTATAAAACATGGATTCCAAGATGTTTCCTAAAATTTCTTCTAACTCTAGCAAAAAATCCCACGTTCAACTCAAGCAAGGGTGACATAAGGATTCCCATATTTGGCTGGACTATTGGAGAATAAAGGAGAAGGCCATCTTTTAGAGTCTAGATAATATTAAAAATATTATTACTTCCAAATTTTAAGGATAAATTGTGGGAAAATAAAGAATTACAGGGAAAAATGAAGCTAAGATATTATAAGGAGGTGATCAACCCTAATCTTGAAATCCAAAATTATCTTTCTAGCTTAACTAATGTTAAGAATAAAATGAACATTTCCACGATAAGAACTAATTCTTCATTAGCTTCATAGTGAAATTGGATGTTGATCAATTCTAAAAGTTCCATGGGATGAAAGAGTTTGTCACTTGTGTGATCCTAAGAGGGTTGAAGGTGAAAATCATTTTCTCTTAGATTATCCATCTTATACTCACATTCGATCTAAGTTTCAAAATAATTGTCACATTTTTTTTTTCCAAGGAAAGAAATCAACCTCCCTCTCAGCCCGAGGGCTCGAGTGATTTTTATGGTACTAAGCCAACCCACATGTATACCTACTTAGGAGTTCACAAGGCTCTAAGCCAATACAAAAATATTCATAGGCACATAACCAATACAACAATACTTATCAAAGCATTATAGCTCATCATGTCACTAGCGAGGGTTTGAACCTGGGTGGAGAAGATAACAACTTTTCCACCCAACCACCTGAAATAACTCCAATTGACAAAATATTTGTCACACTACCAATCTTCTTGAAATTTTAAGTCAAAAAAACTATGGTGATTTGGGAACATTTCTCTCACTTCTTTTTGAGGATAGAAATAAAATCTTAAAATAATTCTGATTAATATCTTACCTTCTTAAGGTCCAGTAGAGCATATAGGTGTTATTGGATGTTAATCATCATCATCATATAGAAAGGAATAGTCAAGAACAATGAATTATATCCATAGGGAATTGTTGGAATCGTAAATTTGAGTTGCATAGTCTACATAATTCGAGTGTCGTTGGGGTTTTTTAAGGTGTTGAATCTGTTTATGCATTCAAAATGAAATTTAAATAATAAAAAATCACAAACTCACCAAATTTTGTGTCATTGAATTTTGTCCAAAATAAAAGCCAAATTATAAAATAGTTAAACTACGCCTTCCTAAATCACACAAAAGATGTTATAACTAAATAATTTTTTATTTAATACCAAATCAAAGAAGAAAGCATTCCACATATTCCTCTTTCACAATTTCTCCATGAGTATTATTTCCATGAAAAGCATTATACACAAGAAAATTTGAAGTTGGAATTAAGTTATCATCGAAGAAACTTCTAATCACCACTTGCTTGAAAGAGAGATACCTCGAATTTGAATTGGCACCTAAGAAACTTTGAAACTTCCTCGTGATATCATTTGTAATAATGTATACACAAGGGAACAAAGGAAAACTATATTTGGGGCATCAATTGTAATAATATATACACAAGGGGGCAAAGAGAAACTTGTTTTGACAAACTAATTTGAAGTGATAAATTCAAACTTGATATTTTAGACACCCTTATTGGTTTAATAATCCTTCCACAGACTCGTTTACGACTAAGCTTTGATATCTGGCATGGTTTGTGTAGTCTTTTGTGGGCCCGAAAATATGGTGGTGGAAGTGTAATACCCCTAGCTAGTTTTTATGATGTAAATATATGTACAATGATATTTAGGTTGGTGATATGGAAGCTTTTTTACTATTAGGATGGTCAAACAAATGTTATATTAAATGGCCTACATGCCCATGTAGATATATTAGATAGATTTTGGGGCTAGTTACCTAGATACTTATATTCTGGTTTTGGTTAAGTGGATAAGGGGGCCAATATGTAAGCATTGTAAATAATTTTATATTAATAAAATAAAGATGGCTATGAAGCCCACTCCATGAAAAGAGTATGGGGGCGGAACTCTATGTAAAAGGCAATAGTTGGGTATTTTCTAGTGAAAAGTGTATCCAGGGCTCATGTGGCTTTGGAAGGTGCCACATGGAAAAGTTAACCCATGAAGAAAAATAAGTGTACGTTCATGTGAGAATTATTTAGTCATTCAACCTTGGTAACTAATGAGCCAGTGAGTCCTGAGGTTAGACTCTGGAATTGGCTGAGGTACGAATATTTAGTTAATCACCTCGGATTGGATGCATCCTGGTTTAGTGAGCCCCGGTGGCTTCAAGAGCTTGGTGGCCCTGTTATGGCTTGGTGGCCATGGATTTATGGTGGAACTTGAATTAGAGATAGTCGTTGAGTCTTTTTTTGGACTTTGACACCAACTGTGGGATTATTTGGTTTTGGATGATGGCACTTAGACACTAGAGGGAAACAAATCTCTTGGATTTTTAGGAAAAGACTGTTCTGGTCTACTGTAAATTCCCTAGAAGGTGGGAACTGTTGAATGATTCGGGCTGCACCACTTGGGTACAGGTCAGGGAAACGTGAGATTACGGCTAGAGACTAAGGTTGTTGGAGTTAGTAACTAGGTCGGGGTTTGGTCGTTCAATTTACAATTGTTGCCTATGGAGTTGCAGTCCCAACTTGGGGGTGACTTATGGTTGATATTATGAACCACATGGTCTATGGATAGGTGGAATGTGGAGAGGCCATATTTAGTCAAATTTTCATTATCAGTTAAGTGTTTAAGATCCATGTGTAATGTCTTATGTGTGTGTTGAATTTATGTCTGTTATGATAAAACCCTAGTACCGGGGTTCTATATAATTTTTTGTTAATGAGCATTTATTTTCCATCATGTTATTATGACTCTGTATTTCATATGTGATGTATAATAGATCTATGGCATGTAGTACTGCATTCATGATAACCATATTTTCCATATTATTACATTCACTTCCATAGTCTAATTAATTAAGATTTAAGCAGTACTAGTTACGTAACATTGCCTAGCTAGGGGTCGAGGACATTACAAGAAGAACCTATGGAAGACCAATGCCCCGTTGAATGCGAACTTACCCTTTGGATTTCCCAATGTAACAAATTACTAACCTAGGAGGTTCTCAAATCTTGTGGTTGGTTCGGCCCCAAAAAATGTATTCTATGTCAACAATCTAAAGAATACATGTCACACTTGTTCTTACATTGTTCCTTTACTACACATGTATACTCTTTTATTTAGTTTGAGTTTAATGATAAATCTTGTTGGTGTTCTATCTCGATAACCACATCATTAAGAACATGGCTATTGGATAAATCCATGGGCTCTTACTTTGGCCTACCATGTATAATGATATACTTCATATGGAAAACTTGCAATACTTGGATTTTTTAGGACAAGCCAACGTTTTTAAAACTAGTGCAATAAGAAACATAACTTTGCCTAGAGAATACAACTTAGAACAAAATACTCTTCTCAGAGAATTTCTTACTTTCCAGAGCTAGATTATGATATCCCATGGGGTTAATTTGATAGTGATTTCCAAGGCTTCCCACCTCTTTGTGGGGTAGGGGTTGTCTTATAGTTTTCCCAATCTCACTTTCTCTACAACAATTCTTCCATTGGTGGAGGCACTAATAATAGGGTAATTTTTTCCACATTGTGTCTCCTTATACACATTAGAAAAATTAAAAATCTTAACATAATCAAAATCCTTGGGGAATCTGTTGAAGAAAAGTGTAAATAGGTTCGGTATTTGTCAATGTAATTTTAATCTTTTTACTTGTCAAGAAAAAAGAAATATTATTTTTTATAAAATTATATGAATGAGTTTCTTTCTCATTCCATATGTCCAGGAAAGTCAAAGAGCCAAGATTATGTTAAAGAGATGATTATGAGCATTTATGTAACGTACATGGGTCAACTTAGTGTCAAGAAGCCCTCCAAGACAAGCACCATTCTTCAACAAAGAAGACTACAAGCAAAAGAATGAATAAAACATCATGTCGGCCTACAAAAATGAATTAAACAACTTAAAGATGAGATGTCGGATCATATAAATAACACAACGCTTCACTTGTTCAAGTCAACTAAAAAATGGAGGCATAACCACTATATATACCCGGTTAGGGTCATTGCAAAAATGAAGTACAAAACTCACATTTTTTCTGAGATGATTCGGTGAAGAATAAGGACTGCAATCCACATTACATGAAGGTATCAATTCAGACTCATCTACAAACTCAGACTCAATTTCACTATGATTGTTGGACATTTACAAGATGAGATCCTCACAGTTAGGATGACAAACAATGAAGCAATTACAGATGTATACCACAAAAATATAAGTCTTGGCATGGGTGAAAGGGAGGTCTCGGATCTCTATTTCAGAATACAATCATAATCTCGGCATCCCTTATGAACAACTCTCACAAAGATGTATATTATCTCAGCATACAAATTCTCACTGCAATACTCTATCAACATATTTTACATATTCATGATCATAAACCGTTCGAATATAAGATCATAATGAAGAATGATATGATGACATTTTAGATACAATGAAGATATCTATGGAAATGCAACAATGATCTAGATGAATAAGCACTCATGGTGCAACAATGATCTAGATGAAGAAACAATTTTGGTACAACTGATGATAATCTCAGCAGTGACTTAAAAGAGGATTGGTGTCTTGGTCTTGGAGTGACATAGTATGTCAAGGGTCAAGGTCTTGGTATTCGTTAATTGGAATCTCTATAAGAAGAATTTTGTGCGGGTTTTCCTCTCCAAGAGGGAGAGGTTTTGGTCCTGGCACAAAGCCAAACATCTTGTGTTTTGTCTCTTTGTTTTGATAGTAGTTTGATGAAGAAAACACACACACTAATCATAAGAAGAAGATCAAGCTAAGATAAATTGTAAAAGCACTTCACAAATTTTTATCAAGTGTATAAGAATCATACTAATACTAATTTCCCAATATTCTTCAACATGGTATCAGAGCTAAGGTGTTGAAGTCAAAGGAAGGGCAGTAAAAAAAGACATCAAAGCAAGGTTTAAGGGTTGAAGGATCAAGTCTACAACAACAAAGACTTTTTTCCTATACATCCTTCAACAGTCTATACTACTCACAACCTTGGTATTATACTATTGAGATCTTGGTGCCACAATAGGATTAAGCAACCTCGGTCAAAGAATGAAGTTTTGATCACAAGTACTTAAAACTCGATTTCATGACAACAGTTTTTGATGCTTTTCACAGTCTTAGTCTATACCACAGGGATCTCAATATAGAAGGAAGGTGTTCGGTGACAGGTCTCTACTATAAAATGATCATCATTGAAAGCAACATCAAGACTCTATGGTTCTACACAATGCTACAATATTCCATAATCCACTTATGTGATAGCAAGACAATGCCATCTCAAGTTCATCAACAATTTGCTAATCATAAGAATCAGGTGTAGAAGGCAAAGAAATTTGAAGCCAATAAGGCAAGCTTCATACCATTTCATCAAGGATCTCATATGAAGGAAGCATCAATGCATCTGCTTCAACCATCATTAAAGCAATCAAGGTGAAGATTTCATCTTCACGTGACAAGAATCTTTTCAATTTATATATTTGGTTAAATGACTTCATGGTTGCAAGGAAATCTATAGGTTGGATGGGTCAACAAGATTACGTGCATGAGGAAGGAGGACAGACATAATCCTCTAAGTAGTTGAAGTCATTAAACATATCAATAGGTCTCCTCCGAATTTACGGAAAGGGATGCTCATGAAATATCCCCTCACATAGAAATATTGGAGACATCAAATTGATGTAGGTGATAAACTCATTCTCTAAAGATGCAATGAAGAAGGTCACATGGAATCTATTCTTCATGAAAGTTAAAAAGGATATCAAGGGATGTAAGATATCTTCATAAGATCCCATTTACAAGATCTAGGAAGAAAGATAATCATCATCGTTCTAACACATGTTCATGAACAAGAATGTTACCTCATTCAACAACTTGCGGTCTCTATGCCAGATAGAGAAAGACAAGTTGATGGAAAAAATATTGAAGGTTAAAAGAACTCAACCATGTGCAAAAACGAAAGGTAAGGTTGGTCCTCAAGAAATACAAAAATAAGTATAGTTAAGATTCAATGCTATAGAAAGATTTTGGAAGCTCATATCATTGAAATATGGAGGAAGTTGAAGAAAAAGGCCAAGGAAAGAGGGAGTAACAAATATCTTCTATGAGTAAGATAATATGCCTCACAAAAGGGTCCTATTATAAGCTCCTAAATCTTGTGTTATAAGCTATGACAATGATAATAAGATGCATCATGGAATCATGGAATAATTAGGAACAGGAGCTCGTAACATATCCATAGGGATCATGAAGGACACAAAATCCATGGCATACAAAATGTAGGATATATAGCTCTTGGGAACCTCAGTGGACATTGAAGGAAAGAAAGGAGTCATCTAAGGCTCATCATACGTCAAGTCAAAAAGGAAACATTTGCCAAATGGGGATATATAAGATCCTCAAATTATCTAAATCCTAATCATAGGGTTCACTAATCTAGAGAGGAAGCAAGTGTTTCAACAAGAACTCCGACGTATGGAATCCATGAGACAATGATATTACATGAAGCAGATCAAAGATATTTTCAATCAAGAAAGCTGTTGGAAGAAGCCTCTATGACCTAAAGGTAAAATAAGGTATGTATGCTTGTGTTTAATATCATAATGTCATTTCGTATGGTTATAGGTAATATGGATCTTTTCTTATATCTTAATAAGTACGATCAAGAGAAAAAGGATCTCTTCCTCTGAAAATATGCAGGAAGGCATAAGTCACCCTAGACGAAATCAACATAACATGTCCTCATATGAAGTATGAGATGATTGACTACAATAAATAAACTATAATTGAAAGCTATGTAACATGTGAGGAAGGAAGAGATCATGAGATATGCAACCATGATGAAGGCAATCAACATCCAAAAGACCGAGAATATTTGACTAGGAAATTTCCAAGAAAGATATGAAGGCTCTGATGAAAGTTTGAAAAGAATGAAGACCCTTGATAATGGATATCTTTGGGAGATGTGACAATATGTGTGTAGGATGATGATACCTACAAGAAGCTGTCATGATGAAGAGCCATCTCGTAAGGTATGATTTAATTTAATATAATGTTTTAATTTCTTGAATTATATATGGATGAGTTCATGCAGGGCTACTAGAACAAGACATGTAAGTACAAGTGAAACCAACATTCATGCGATGGATGGAAACTCCTGAAAGAAGCATGGAGAGAAAATAAGTAGTCATATGAAGAAGGTTCCAGATATGTACCAAGAAGGCCACTTTCCATGAAGAAAGGAATGACATGACAAAATAAGAAGGAAAGTGGTCAATGGTTTTTTCCCTACAAGGAAGAAGCTTAACTAAATTTCATGACATCAAGGAGAGAATTTGATCAAGCAGCTGAAGGACCCACAAAGAAAAAGTTGTTGATATATAGAAGAGTCCCTAGCTAAGAAGGAGCTCTGACAGGTCCCTGACCAAGAGGAAGTTTGAATTAAGATCACCCCTGATTACAAAGGAGTGACAATTGTGTTTTTCCATGTCATGTGTCATGCACTAGACCGAGAATAACATCCGTAAGTCTAGATGAAGGCCATGGATGGAAATGTAGACAAAATTATTGTCTTCACTTGGGAAGAAATAATGGGAGGATTGGGTAATTATCTGGTATCCGATACTCTTTGAGGATGTGTAGGGCATCCAAGATAAGAGTAGGCAAGAGGATTGATATTATTTGAGGGTTGGGAACCCAAGATAAGAATAATCCTAGAAGGTCATATTCAGTGAACACCCAAGTGGGTATGTACCTTGAGAGACAATGATGAAGGTGTCTATAAATTATTGGTCTCGCCAGCATTATAGCTCATGGTCTCATGGAGAGATGGAGTTGTTAGTCAAGGCCTTGCATTATGACAATGTTGATTGATATAATGTTATACAAATGGGATTACCAATCTGATTCTTCTTATGAGAAATTTTTCGGATTGAGAATAATTAAGTACCATTGTAAATACCTGCCTAGTTAAGATGGAGTGTTGAAGAAAAGTGTAACTAGGTTAGATATTTGTCAATGTAATTTTGATATTTGTACTTGTCAAGAAGAAGAAATATTATTTTTATAAAATTATATGAATGAGTTTCTTGCTCATTCCATAGGTATAGGAAAGTCAAAGAGTCAAAATTATGTTAAAGAGATCTTTATGAGAATTTATGTAATGTACATGGGTGAACCTAGTGTCAATAAGCCCTCCAAGGCAATCACCATTCTCCAACAAAGAAGACTACAAGAAAAACGATTAAGAGAACATCATGTCGGCCTGCAAAAATGAATTAAACAACTAAAAGATGACATGTCGGCTCATATAAATGACACAATGCTTCACTTGTTCAAGTCGGCTAAAAAATGGAGGCATAACCACTATATATACCAAGTAAGTGTCACCGCAAAAATGAAGTACATAACTCACATTTTTCTGAGTTGATTTGATGAAGAACAAGGATTGTAATCTGCATTACAGGAAGGTATCAATTTAGACTCATCTACAAGCTCAGAT
This sequence comes from Pinus taeda, assembly GCA_000404065.3. Classification (NCBI taxonomy): domain Eukaryota; kingdom Viridiplantae; phylum Streptophyta; class Pinopsida; order Pinales; family Pinaceae; genus Pinus; species Pinus taeda. The sequence goes on along the minus strand of APFE030632245.1, from coordinate 281,679 downwards.
AAGGAGATAGACTCAAATTCGCCATGACTGTTGGACATTTACAGGATGAGATCCTCACAATTAGGATGACAAACAATGAATAAATTACAGATGTATACCACAGAAGTATAAGTCCTACCATGGGTGAAAGGAAGGAGGTATCGGATCTCTATTTCAGAATACAATCATAATCTTGACATCCCTTATGAACAACTCTCACAAAGACATACACTATCTCAACATACAAATACTCTATCAACATATTTTACATATTCATGATCATAAACCCTCCTAAGATAAGATAATAATGAAGAACGATATGATGAACTTGTAGATACAGTGAAGACATCTATGGAAATGCAACAATGATTTAGATGAAAGAGCACTCATAATGCAACAGTGATCTAGATGAAGAAGTAGTTTTGGTACAACTATGATGATAATCTCAGCAATGACTTCAAAGAGGATTGGTGTTGGGGTCTTGGAGTGGCATAGTATGTCAAGGGTCAAGGTCTTGGTATTCGTTAATTGGAATCTCTATAAGAAGAATTTTGTGCGGGTTTTCCTCTCCAAGAGGGAGAGGTTTTGGCCTTGGCAGAAATCAAAACATCTTGTGTTCTTGTCTCTTTGTTTTGCTAGCAGTTTGATGAAGAAAACACACACACTAATAATAAGAAGAAGATCAAGCTAAGATAAATTGTAAAAGCACTTCAGAAATTGTTATCAAGTCTAGAAGAATCCTACTAATACTAATTGCTAGAGCTAGATTATGATATCCCATGGGGTTAATTTGATAGTGATTTACAAGGCCTCCCATATCTTTGTGGGATAGGTGTCTTATACTTTTCCCAATCTCACTTTCTTTACAACAAATCCTCCATTGGTAGAGGCACTAATAATAACGCAAAATTTTCCACTTTGTGTCTCCTTCTATACATTGGAAAAATGAAGAATCTTAACATAATCAAAGTCCTTGGGGAATCTAAATTAGTTATCAATTGAGCATCTCACAAGAACACAATGCATAATATTGGTTTAGACTCGCTTCTTTTGGAAATTAGAGAGTTGGAATCCTCCTTCATATGGATTACTTACAACTGTATCTCGAGAGACCTTAATGAGGAATCTAACGATGTCTCAAAAGAAGCCCTACAAGTTCCCGTAGTCGCTCAAGAATCTACAAGTTCAATGATGGACAACAAACCAATGCCACAGAAGTACACATGTAAATTCTCTCTACTTATACTATATACTTTTTGTTCTATTCCTATTTTTTGAAGGTTAAGTACATAAGATATACAACAATATAACTATAAATGTACATGAAGTTGAAGAAACAATTGTAATTAGATAACACTGCAAATGATGACACAACAAAGATGTATAGGTTTTTACCCAAATAGGCCTCTTAAAGGCTTCAAATTCAAACAAAAACATTACATGCACACATTTCTAATATGAATATATAAGTTTTTCTGGAGAAAAAAAAAAAAAATTATAAAAAAAAAAAGAGAGAAAAAAAAAAATATATATATATATATATATATATATATAACGACTTGTTTGGAAGAGATACATATAGTTTGACTTGGCACCCAAGCAACTTCAAGAAACTACCTTGGGATATCATTTGCAACGATATATACACAAGAGGGCAATCAAAAACGTTTTTTGATGCATCATTTGTAATAATATATACACAAAGGGGCCAAAGATCAACTTTGTTTGATGTACTATTGAAGTAGAATGATTTTTGATAATATATTATTAACATGCATTTTAATAAGGAAAAAGCCTCTCAAATAAGGAGATCATATAAGAATGGAATCTCACTTTATTATGCATATGCATTATATATATATATATATATATATATATATATATATATATATATATATATATACTCCCTTGCTTATCAAGATAATATGGGGATGTAATAAGATTTGCTAAAATGAAAGGGTTTTTTATTAACCTTGTTTTGTTGTGTTAAATCCTATAAATTATTGTATGTTTTTATGTGAGTAGTAAGAGCTTTAACCATAAGTCATATTAAAGAAATAATAAATTGTTTTTCACTCATATATGTCTCATTAAGAATCAATGCAACGAGGTGCACATTTATCTATTCCTTGATGTGGCTCAATTCCAAGGACTTTGAGTACATCTCAAGAATATCATCACAAGGCCAAAGGGACAAATAAAACTCATGAAAACATATTTATGCTTGGTGTTTTGAACTTAGTAACATGTTGCAAATAACTCATGTTTTGTTCAATGTCCAAAACAAATGAAACACTACTCGTACTTAAGCATCTTAGCAAAAATAATGCTATTGATAAAATTTTCATATTTTTTAAGTATACATGTGGAATATTGTGGAATATTAAACATCAAATATGTTATTATAAAGAATATGGAACCAAGGCATCTAATATCTAGGGGCACCAATCAATTGGGATAAGGAAAGATACAATACTTAAAGCAAAAATAAGCTTATGAAAGAATGTACTAGAGAACCCAAATAATTCTCTTCTTATTGATGACTAACATTTTATGCACATTTGAGATCCTCTTTTCTTCCAATAATTGATGACTTTATGTACATTTCAGATCATCTTTTCTTCCAACAATTGTTTAAGTCATCAATAAAAAGAGACAACTATTTGAGTTTTCTAGTACATTCTTTCATAAGCTTATGTTTTCTTGAAGTGCTTAATAAACATTTTCATAGCATTATATATTTCCTTATCCCAATTGATTTTTTTCCCATATATTAGATGGATTTTTTTATATATTCTTATAATCACAAAGTTGATGTTTAATATTCCACAAGTATGCTTAACACGATGAAAAAATTTCTCTTCAAATTCCTTGTAGGCTTGACTTAATTGATGCACGAGGTGATTCTCCTTGGATTTATGGTTTAGTGAAATCATTCACCCTAATATTTGAGAAACTTGATAATCTCTGAATAATAACTTTGCACCATAATATCCAACCCAAGTTGCTCTTTGATTGAAGTTTAAGTTTGATACCGATGAAACTAATTTAATACACCCTTGAAATCTAAAAGTGGAAATTTTTGTCATGTGGCAAGGTAGAAATTAAGATAGATGTTCCTTTAGTGAATATGATGATGTAAATTTTAAATGATCTGTATCAATTACAAAGTCACCTACTAAAACAACTTGTTGATAATTATCGGTAAAGACAATCTTGTAAAAATTCACAAAAAACTTATCAATAATGGTTGAACTTTGGACAAATAAATCCATTGATTATACCATCTATACTATGCACCATTCTCTTGAGGATATTTCCTAAGGTTAATATTTAAAATATTTAAGAATTTTTACATTGCGTCTAATATTTTCCTTTTATTATTTGGATAGTGCTAACATAACTTCCAAATACCAACTTGATGGCCATCCCAAAATTATTGAGAAGGATTTGGATTTTTGGGCCCATAATCGTATTCAATGACAAAAATCATTTGATGCATACAAGGTACAAACTTCCATAGTTCCATAAAACATAATCGTTATTCAATATCATCTAGAAAAATAATATTACCCCCTATCACTGATGGAAAAATCCATCTAAGGGTCCCCACCCATGCTTGTTCGTGGGTAGTACATTAATATTGCCCTCCCATCAATTGTGTAACAATGATCTAAACTCAAAAACTATAACTTCTTTCAAAATAATAACATGATGTTTAATCACACACAATGATACAAAAAACATGACTTGTGTCCTTTGATGTACCTCACTTATTCCATGTCATAATAATTTTCATAGGCACTCTTATCAAGTTCATGCTCATGGATTATAAAATTATTAGTTGTGGCTAACTCATTTGTCTGGGGAATATTCCTTGAAGAGGATATGGAAGTGTTTGAAGGTGTTTGGAAGGTTTCTTGTGCCAATAAATAATCCTTTATTCTCACATCCCTGGATTCATAGCTACAATTTTTGTAGTTAAATTAAGAATCATGAATACCCACCAGGTTGCATAGGAATAACAATGCCATCCTATAAAATGTTTTCTCTGCCTAACATGAGATTCCACACTTTATTTATTTGTTGAGCCATGATTCTAACAATAATTTTAATGTCATTTATTGGCTTCCTTTGTTTGATATCATAGTACCATTGCCTTCTTCATTCTTGTTAGTTTTATAGTTAGTGTTGCCCATTCCCTTATCTTTTTGATAGTAACACCCTCAAAACTTCTTTGTCTTCTCAAATGTCTTTAAAGGAAATATTTAGTGAATTAAATAAGAGAGAAGCAAACCAAATAGATTATTAGGAAGTTAAAGATAAATCACCTTTTAAAAATGCACTCACACTTGCATTTATAGAAAAAATTCACAGTGTAAATTTCATGTGAGCTTGGTTTGAATACATTTTTTCCAAAGAAATCAGTTTCAATACATACTTTGAACTTTGGTATCATTTCTTTTTCATCACTTCTCCTTAATTAGAAATTGGCCAAAATACTTTTCAATTTTATTAATGCATGTATGTTGGTGATCTAGTATATACCAAAACTCAGTCCAAAAGGTGTTGTTATGTGCACTTAGATGAGAAATCATCTCAACAAAATTTAAACATAAGTGAAAACATTCTCAATCATGTTAGCTTTTTTTTAAAACACCTTAGCCCATAAGAGAATTTAACATGCCTTTTATATATATTCTTAGGGGAAAATGAAGTAGAAACTCACCTTGTAAATTGGTTTAAACACACATTGGTTAAAAAGTTCACTTCAAATTCACGTAGCTTTTTCTTTTTCTGGTTTCTATTTTCTATGATGATGATGAGTCTCTTTAGTGTCATGATAAATCCAATGATTCGATAGAATGACACATGTTCGAAGATTGTAAATGTAATTGATGGAAGTGCTTATGTAATGCCACACTTTTTCGCTTTGTAAATGACCAAGACAATTATCCTCGGTGGGCTTTGATGACTTGCATTATTAATGACTTATATATAGATCATATTTATGTAGATTGCTGATGTATATAAAGATGTGTATGAGTGTATATTCTCGTGATTTCTATGATTATTGCTATATGATGATGATTTTATATCCATGTTTAGGAAAACCCTTGTGAGTGCATGAATATTTGATTGCTTATTTGATGATGTTATGGTGATGATGTAATGAAGAATAATATCATTAAGTGAATTGCAGTTGTGGCAGGTTAGCTAATGATGCATAAATCCTTGATGGAGGTGTTTTATGTTGATCTAGACTAAAGGTCACGGGGTTACTAAGCTATTCGAGCATTGAATTTTATTTTGATTATGGATAAACATTGGGAGGTTGTGAAGGAATAATTGGCATACACTACTATATTTGGGGTAAAATATGTTGATACGACATTGTTACAATGTGTAATCAATGCATTTAAATTTATTTTTCCATTTTTTTAATTAGTTAAACTTACGTTGGTTTTTTTTTGTAAATGTTGATATCTTGACATAATAAATATTTTTGGCATATCCACATTGTTTTATGTCTCAATTATAACTAGTTTGTGATATTAATCTCTCCTCGAAACGTTGTTTTAATGATGTTCCTGGTGTCATTAAAACCAAATTTTAAAAATTGCTAATGATTATAAATTTGATATGGATCTCGAGGATGATGTTGATATATAATGTTTGTGAATGAATAAAATTTTGACATATATGATATAGGATTTATGCCTAGACATTAATATATCAACATTAAGGAGGTACATTTTACTATGCAATCCCCATCCTATAAACCCTTCAAATTTTCCACTTCATGAGAAAAATTGCCAATAATGTGGAGGAGTGTTGCTTGTAGTCGTAAGTTCAAGCTTGAAAATGATGATGATTCATGGACTATCCTAACAAAAATGTTGATTTGTAATTGTTGTCAAGCTAGTACACCCACACATTGTCATTACTGCCTAACTTTGACTTATGATCTCAAGCAATGCTATTTTGTATTGTTAGGATGAGTCATTTTCAAAGAGAAAAATGAAAGCTAGGAGATGGGGATTAAATTAAAAAAAATATATAGGTAAATAAATATAATTTCCTTTGGTTGTGAGATAACTCTTATTCATACTTGTCCTTTGTCTCTATTTCCCACCAAAATCAAATATCAAGCACATCTCAATCACTTATATCCCCATTTTTAGTAATTTTATTATGTGCATCAATGAATAAATATAATGTTTAATATCCAATAAAAAAATGCACATCTCAAGACCTAAACTCAATGTATAACAACATCATCATCATTGCATCAAACACAAGGTTTCACTCTCAACACTTATACCACCAAAACTAGTATATCTAAGTCCATTCATATGTTCATATATCCATAATTCAATATTACGAATATATGAACATATGAATGGACTTATCTAAGGGGTAAACTAATTTAATTGTAGGGTAATATGGAACTCCCATTAATAACCCAAAATTTTGACACTATAGGAGTACATGTACCACTCTAGGGATGATATGACAAAATGATTACAATGATGCTTTAGAGTGATTTTTAGAGAGGAGTTGTATAAACGATAAATCTTGGGCTAATAATTTATCTAAATAATGAAGTGGTAATAAAAAGTGAATACAAATTTACACTTCAAAACATGATTAAATCATCTATAATTCCATTAATGGAAGGGATAAGTATACACTAAAATCATAGTTATAAACTAGCTTCTTGTGTGCAACATCTTACTCATAGATTCATATTATCTATCTCCAACTTCACCAAGTTAGAATTTATACCTCAGGAATTTGAGATGGAAAGTTAATAATAAGTTAACCATTGGCTAAAGGTTTTATTAACCTTTTATTTTGTGATTTGGAATGAAACCCTAAGAAATATTACTCTGCTCCTTTGGCACTCCCCTATCTAGTCAGCGCCGCAGGAGGGGGTTCAACCCCTTTGTTTAGAAAAATTGTATCAAGGATAGTAGCTTATCCTATCCTCACACCAAGCTCACCATTCCTCCAACAAGGAGCTCAAAACACCCACGAAATTTGTAGTTGAACGAATGTTCTCATATGGACATTAATAATCTCAAATGCGTAGGCACTTTTTTTTTTTTTTTAGAGAATAAATACAAGAACTACCTTCCAGAGGCGGAAACAAACCCTAAATACAAATTTAAATCCAACAAGATAGTAACTTAAATTCAATGCATGCAGGATCATGCAATGATAAGAAAATTGATTGGGTTCTAGCCCTCGAGAAAGCCATGATCGAGTGGATTTAGAATAAATGGAAAGCTAAAGAATGAATTAATTTGGAATTTAGACCTAAAGGTTTCTTCATTATTATCTTTGCAAATCTGGAATATACAATAAGAGTGTTTGAGAATGTACCATACTTCTTCAACATAATGAGTCTATACCTCATATTATGGATGGAAAAATTCAACCTAGAAAAGGAGGACTTCTATGTAGCCCTTTTCTAGATATAACCCTTCACCTTTCCTTATGAGTTATAGGAAGAAGAAACCCTTGAAGGAATAAAAAATGTCTTAGGTGATTTTGTGAAATATTGTAAGCCATAATACCTATGCAAGGATTTGCATCTATGTGAACATTTCATAACCACTTTTAGAGTTCATTGATATCTCCTATCATGACATGATCTAGAAGCATACTATTGATTATTAGCACATTTCCTTTTGATGCATGAAATGCCATGGCTATTAACATGTTTAAAGGTATTTCCCTCTCAATGCCCCTCCTCATACATAAGCTCCTCAACCCTCCAAATACCCTAAAGGCTTCATGAAGTCTTTATTTCATGAAAGCAATCCATGTCTACCACCCCTCTTTCATCCTCTGTAAAAAAAAAAAAAATATTATCACAATAACTTTGACCCTCTTTCTAATATTTAAATCCCCTTTTAGCTTGAGGCACCTCTATTTTTTCCCTCCTCTCAACCTATTCATTCCTTGATCCAAAACCTTAGCTTGGAGATCTTGATATAGGAATTCAGTGAGAAAATCATGTTGAATCCTATAAAAAACATGAAGGAGGTCATCCCTCGTAAAGTTACCATGATGGAGGTAGAAGTCTTCCATGATCATTCATTAGTATAAGACATAGATATGGATGCCTTGGACTTACTAGAAATGGTATATGATTGAATAGGTAAATATCCCAACACAATCACTAGGCATTAAGTTCAAACAATGAGAAAGGCTCTCATTAAATCATAATCCCAAGTCAAAGTGTATCTCAGAGGTAAAATATCTTTCAATCCCCATCTATACACTTTTATTCATTCCTTCAAGGAACCCACATAACCCTGAAAATAATGAAAGAAACTAAGGATAAAGAATAACATGCAACTATTGTAGGAAATGTGATAATTCTTAGTTAATATTGAGTGCATATCCTCAATGATGGATGCATTCACTTCCACTCCCCTTATTACCCAATTCCATTCATCGCTTGGAATATAAGGAGATTGAATTACAAAGGTAAGTAGAGGCTTCTAAAATATTGGTGTTCAAAAGAACAACCAACAATCATGATGATATAGGAGACCAAATGCAATATTAAGAATATTAGCTTGATAGCCTCCAAATGCTAAATAAGTTATCAATCGGTGGCCATAGATGCAAAAATCCAAGTAGGATGGTTAGATATATTTTGTAACCTAAGAGATACCATCCTCTCATACATGGGAACAACTTGTAGATGCATCACAATTAATTTTTGACTTATTGGCTTAATGAAAGTCAAATTCATGACAAATGCTTATGGACCATCTATACTCAGAGAATAAAAGAGTTTCATCAACTTCATTATAGATCTCCTTCAATGGAATCGTCTTCATCCTTGGATAATTAGAGGGGGTTTAAACATCATCAAATCACTAGAGGATAAAAAAGGAGGCCTACGATATTTGGATGTGAATGCAGTTCACTTCAAAATTCTCTCAAATCAACTCCAACTATTGGATTCAGATACTCATAACTGGTTTTACACTTGGAACAATTGCAAAGCAGGAACATATTAGATTACATCCAATCTTGACAAATTAATAGTTTTAGAATGTTTAATGGGATGAGAGAGGCTTGCAGACAAGTTGTTTATGTGATTTTATGCTCGATCTCACTGGAATAGTGGGATGTTGGATCTGGAAGTTCCCTTTGAGTGGTGACAATAGTTATTTTGAGCTCTTTGTTTTCTGTGACTAGGTCGGTGCAGGTTGTTTTGATATGATCGCAACATTTTGATAAAGTGTAGGATGAAAAATCTTTTGGTGCATCTGGAACTATGTCGGCAATTGAGGGCCGAAGATCCTGGAGCTTGGCACTAATGAAGTCAACTTGGTTCTGCAATATCTTCTTCTCTTGAACAACTTGATCTTGTTCTACGGCGAGGGAAAGAATCTATTGTTATTGCTGCTCATGTTTAACTGCGAGAGTGTTGTGCAACACCTCCACTTAGTGTGCAACTAGTTGGATGAAATTAAGCAACTTAGAGGATGACCAATTCTAGAGGCCATCAGGGGTCATAGTAATGGGTTTGGGGGACTAACTTTTCAATAGCTGGCTACTGGAAACTGATTTCTCAGACATCCCTTGGGGTGAGGTTTCTCACTGCGAGGGATCAATGGTGTGAGGGTTGATATGGTCTGGGTTGGATGGCGATGGTGGCAAGGATGTGAGGTTGAAGGTTAGAGGTAAGGAATGTATGATTTATATGTCTGGGTTCTTAGAGCTGACAGGATGACTAGTTTCTGTGAATGGGCTAGGCCCCAATAATAGAGATAACATTGATGTAGTAACAAAATTCGTGCTTGTAGGGGGGATTGCGAGCATCTCATTTGTATTGTCCATAATTTATTGGATAATGAAGTCCAACTCCATTTTTCGTTTCGATACTAAGCAGAATTTCAGATGGAGAAATGTTTGAGATAGTGGCCGAGGTGGAGGTTTTTCAAGGAGATGGATTGCATGACATTGGGTATGTGGCGGATGTAGATAGCCACTTTTCTTCAATGATAAGTGTGTTATTATGAGATTATGGTTCCTCATCAGTAAGGTCGACCACTTGAGTAGAGGCAATTTTAATGGGTTTCTTAGGTATTGAGGGCGACCTAGTGGCAAGGGGGTGGGTACTTCGTGTCATGGGTTCAATATGTGAATGTAAGCCACTAAGGGAATTGAAGAAATGGCAGGGTTTCGAGTTAAAGAAGTAATTGGACTAGAACTAATAAACTCATAAAAGGAAGGGAAATGACTTACTGATGCCCCAAGATCCTCCAAAGTATGAGAACGTACATCATCTGTGTCTCAAGCCTCTTGATTACTGGATTGATTGTTTCTTCGACCAATCACTTCTGAGAGGTGGAAGGGTTTTCCCCAGGCAGCGACTTAGGAATAATCCCTTCAAATGAATATATCATCTTCCCTTATTGAATTTCTCTAGCATTTCTATGCCTGGATGAGACTTCAGTATGGAATACCTCCTCTAAGATAACAAACAATTGGGCCCGCATCTATAACGTGTCAGGGTTGACGCACCTAGGCCTTAACCATGTGCTTCCATGGCATACACCAAGCCATATATCTTGAGAATAGTATTTTAAGAGAGATTGTGGGGTCCTGGGTCGAGCATTAGTGACAATCAACATTTTTTGGCACCATCTAGTAAAAGAAGTCATTAATTTCTTTGTTGTAGGGGTCCCCAAGGGTCTGCCATGGTGAATATCTAGGTGCAAGGGGTTGATCCTTGGTAATCGAATCCATTTCTCTACCTTCTAGTGGGAACCAATTTCACATAGATAAGTTGACAATGAGATATCCATATATAAAATAAGTTTCCCTTTCATACACATCTTCACAGGCTTTGAAGAGCTCATTTAACAGAAAGCTACACCAATTTAATTGTGCGCCTTGTACACAAGCTTCCACAATTGAGATAGTGTCCAATGCGCATTCGCCCCTTGAGAAATGACGCATGATATTTCCAACGATCATATAGCAGGTGAACTTAATGGTGGGCTTGTCAGTTGGTTTGATAAGGGATCCTTTACCACCACGCTGAGTCTCATACCTATTATAATAATTGTCATCGCCTATCTTCTTTGCTCGCTTTGAAGTATTCTGAAATGTAGTTGACACCACGACTCCTGCAATAGACAACCCTATGAGTTTGTGAATTCCGATGACACGGATTGGGTATTCCCTATCAAGCCATAGAGACCCTCCATGCATTCTATTGATGAGGAATTTGGTACATTGCATTGTTGCTCCCGTAGTGTCGAACACTAGTAAACTCTACATATTTAGCAGTGTCCACCTTTGTATGCCTCTAAAGTCTTATTTAACTCTCGACAACTAGCTTCCAATAGATTTGGAAACAAATTCTGTATAAACTTCACATTTTAGCGTTGGAAATGGAATGAGTTTGAGAGATCATTATCCACGAGATGTGCCTTGTCGTATTTTCCATATAGGGGCTCAATTTTAGTGACTCTTGAGTATGGTTCAGTTGATGGAACAAATATTATGGTCTTAGTCTTGGTTGCAGTCTAGCGACTTTACACAATTGATATAAGGGGATTGAATTTTGGCTGAGGGTTGGGGAAATTGGACACATAATCCAAAATGGGAAGTTCGACCACCTATGCTTGCTTTTGAGGAACTTATCACTTCCATGCAAACTAAATAGGAAGACTCGAAACAATGCTTATGATTAGAATGATTAACTAATTATTATGGTAAATTTCCATACTTGATTCAAATCATGGCAATATCGATGATTGTGACCTAGACCTAACCCCAATGACACGAAAACTAAAAAATGAGGGCGGGGATGATGGGTAATTATGATGATATGATGGCAGGTTCCTAGAATTTGAGGAAAAAATCATGTCAAGGGTAGTACGTGAGATATTTGGCCCAAATTCTAGCTGACACTAGGAATTATTACTAATCATTACAGATAAGATAATTGACACGTGCGACTCCCTGACCACAAGCAGTTGCAGTGGTAGTCACTCGATTGACACTATTGAAATAAATGATAGAACTAAAATAATTGACGCTACTAAAGAGACTGACACACTGAAATAACTGATTGACTCTACCTAGACCTAACTACGATCCCCTTCTAAAGATCAAATCATTTAGTTGCACGAGCTTGAAAACTCTCGATTCCTTTACTTTTACAGCAAAGAATGGTCCTAACTAATGCATTCTCAATTTTACATCATGTTTTAAGAGCTTATTGTCATATAGGAGGACTTGATCCCCAACTGCGAATGATTTCTGCTTTATGTGCTAGTCGTGTCATGCTTTCTTCCTCTCCTTCTCGAAAGTTTGGTGGAAATATGCTAGAAATATAGCTTCATCCAACTCCCAGATTTTGTCCAAGCGTTTTTTAATTGATTCATCTACTTTCATGTGAGTAACACGTGCAATGAAGAGGTTGGGGATGATGAACTCAGTGGGTATTATAGATTCTCATCTATAAACAAGTTGGAAGGGTGTATTCTTGGGTAGGTACTTGAAATTTGTACGATAAGCCCATAATATGGTTGATGCTTGTTCATCCTAGTCATCTTGGTTAGCAGAGCATATCTTGGTGAGGCCCCTTTCTAAGATTTTGTTAAAATCTTCCACAGTACCATTTTCTTGAGGGTGGTATGTGTTTCTCCTATGGTGCTAGATCATAAAGTTCTATAACAATGAATCGACTATCTCATTAATGAAGTGGGTCCCCTGGTCACTTGTGAGGCTCCGAGGGCACCCAAACTGAGTGATAATATTTTCGAAGATGAACTTAGCAGAAGTGTCTACAATAATACTTTTAATTGGTGCAACTTCATCCCATCTAGTAAGGTAATATGTGGTGGTAATAATTTACTTGGCATCGGAGTGACGTGCTGGAGGATTAATGGGTCCCACAAAAATCAACTACCCACTTCTCAAATGCTAGCAGTACTCCTACCGACTATAAGGGAAGTTCATCTTGGTGCGAAGGCTTTCCCACGTGTTGGAAAACATTGCATTTTTGAGTGTATTCCTTCACATCTCTGAAAAGTGTAGACCACCAACATCCTGCCTGGAACACTTTACTTGTGACTAATTTCAGCTTCTCCTTAGTACCAATATTGTGCTTCCACAACTTCAGAGGTAATAGCAACAGACCAACTGTTATAGGCCCATCATTAACACTCCACTCCCATTTAGATTCCTTAATGTCAAATGCCTTAGTTCATCTAAATCATCCCCATCAAGTTCCATATATATATATCCTTAAACATGCCACAACTTTATGGATTCCTGACTTGTATATGTGATCTAAGGCTTTCTGATCTAGGTAGCCCTCAGTTCGTTGTCCTACTAAGAACAAGACCCTTTTGATAACTTGCAGAGTAGTTATTATCCTCTCATTGTCATCGATGTAGGAAAAATTGATGATAAATTGAGCTTCCATATGGTTTATCTTCTTATTTCTTCCTTCACATGCCATGCTTGTAGAAATTTCCCTAAAGTATTGACAAATCTATGCACCCATAAGTTTTTCAGAATTCCTTCTCTAATCCATCTAGACTCATAGTCCTATAGATGTTGTTGAGGGTCTTTTTTTCCTCGATACTTGGTGACATTGGGTGGGTGGTCCTCCGAATATCCGAACCTGGTCACCAATGTTGTCTTAACATCCTGCCACTCTCTAAGATGGTTACGGTGAGAGCCCCACCACCTTGCTGACGTTGCTTGGAGGGTGACATCTAGTAAGGGTACTTTATGTAATTCTGGGATGGTTGAATCAACTTCGTTATTAAAATTAGTAACATAACCCATGTCATTAAAAATAGGAAATTCTCGTACCTCAGTATCGACCTATTGGATAAGTAGATCATGGTGCAACACTTGGTGTTGATCTCATGTATTATCTACTTCCAGTCATCACATCTAACCTCATATCCAACTTCATATCTCTAGTTGATTGTTCCTCCTGTTGTAGGATTAATATAGTCTTCCCTTTTTCTTGTTGTCATCCAGTATAATTGGACCAACAATTCAGGTTATTCTCTGTCATTTGTTGGCTTTGTGAACCTCAGAGATTAATATGGATCCAGGGGCTACGTCACCCTAACTCTCTCCACCTAAAAGTTAATTTTCTTATTATTTATATCAATTACTGCATAATTTTCAAAGGCTCAGTCTATTCCTAGCAATGTCGGATAAGGCTCTTTATCTCCCATAATATCTATTACTTCAGAGTCAGCGTAAGTCTTTACCCTTGCTATGTCGATATCTACATTCTCTAGACATCTAATGGGGAGTATACAATAATAGTTCACCATTTGCAATTGAATTGGAGAGAACGCCAACTTAGGCCTTCCCAAGGCTTCCCCAGTTTTCCTAGGTAGGATATTCACATTTGAGCCCAGGTCTAGCATTCTATCCTTGATCTAAAGCATGCAATATGTACATCAATTCATAACTCCCTCCAAGTTCTGTTCTTGCTCCTGCACACTCGTCTGAAGTGTATTTCAGGTAGATTGGTGGAAATGAGTCCTTCCTCGACCGTCCCATATTTAACAACAACTTTAAGATTTTCCCCCAATTGTTTGAGCGTTTGTTCTTCATTTAAAATTTGCAAAAATAACCTGAACCATTCAACTGTAGGTTGGGAGTTATTTTGTAAGAGGTTTAGGCTTCTGTATTTTTAAGGCTCTGGTTGTCCTTTTAACTATATAAATCCCCTACTCCTGACAGATTCACTGCTCATTTTTATTATTAATGGTGTAGCATCATCAAGGCGGATCTATGTAGAATGGTGGATTATGTCTAGTGATCTGTAAATATGGGAGGAAGTCTTAAACCCTCTTTCCTTACTCTGATTCCCAAGGATGTAAGCCCCTCTTCCTTCTCTCATTTTATGCCTATTTGATTATGTATCTTATATTAGAAAATTATTGCATAAATTGTTTCTCAAAGGCTCAAGCCTCTGCTTCCCCACCTGATCTCAAAAAAACAAGGAGGTTTTGTGGGAAAGAGGCAAATTGTAGATAACATTGTCTTGGTACATGAGGCTATTCATTCCAGCAAATTCGGGGGTGAAATGGAATGGTTATTAAATTGGACATGGATAATGCCTTTGATAAGGTTAGATGTTCCTTTCTCTTTGTTATTCTTAAGAAAATGGGATTCACTCAACACTTGATTAGATGAGTGTTTGCATGCATTCAAGGTCCCTGGATTTCTCCTCTTTTAAGTGGTAGACCTATTCAATTTTTTAAAGATTCTCGAGGAATAGGACAAGAATGTCCTTTATCCTTATTCTTGTACATCATCATGACTAAATATTTGAGCAGAAAGTTGGAGTATGCAAGAAAGATAAATTTGATACCTAGTATCAAATTTGAAGAAGGGGTTAAAATCATCAACCATGCCTAGTTTGTTGATGATATTATCTTTTTGGGAGGTTCGTCTACCATTATTGCATTAATATTTAAAGTGGTTTTGGAAATTTTTGTTAATGTTTTAGGATGTTTAGTAAATAAGCTCAAAAGCCAAATGTACTCTTGAAATATAAGCAAGACTCTTCATGGAAGAAAGTCAAGACTTTTAGGAGTATCGAGGAAATATGTGTGGATAAATTTCCAATATTTGCTATGCCAATTTGCTTTAATCCCTTCTTTCATCCCTCATGGGCCCACACTTTAGACAAATTCAAAATCAATTTTGAGCAAATGGGGGCACAATGGATCAATCTAGCTGACATGTCTTTGGTGCTCATAAAATTAGTTTTATTAGCCCTCACTTTATATCAATTTTTAGCAATGATTTCCCCCATGTTAGTTAGACAAAAAATGGCTAAAATTATTAGGAAATTTCTTTTGGAGGGTGGGAAGAAATAGCAAAAAAACTATCTTATTAATTCAAGGAATGTAAGGCTTCCAAAAGTCATGGGGTTTTGGGAATCATAGATCCTATAATAATGAATTTGGCACTGGGAGCAATGATGGTGTGATGGTTGGTCACTAGCTCAAATGATTGGTGGAAACAAATCCTTCACAAGAAATATTTGGGGGTAATAATGGAATCAAGTATCCTTCACATCCCCTCAATAAGAGAAGGATCATGCATCTAGAAAATGTTGGCAGTTTCAATCCCTATCATCAACAATAAATTAACATGGATCCCTAGAAATGAAAAAAATATTGATCTTTGAAAGGCAAAGATTATTGGCACTCCATCATTGGGTCGTTATGATTCACTAAGACCATTGTGTGAATGTATCATCAATCAAGTGAAACAAATAGTCTATGATGTCTCTTTTTGGTCCCAATTTGGTCGATGAATTGGATGAAATTGGGGAGAATCCCTCTTCCCTTGAATGGCACATGTAGATCTATGGAAGCTCCATCAGTAGGAAATGCTCCATTTGATATCCAACATTAGGATGTGAGAGGCTGGGGGAAGGAATAATATTTGGTTCAGAAAGGTTATGAATTCCTTCTCCTTTCTAGAGCTCATCCCATGACCAGCAAGTTTTGGATAAAAATTGGGTGTCCTGACTCTTTTTCCAAGATTAATATCTTTGGTTTTTCTCTTGTGCATAAAATATCCTCACTACAGAGAAATTGTTAAAAAGAGGAATTTTGGGCCCCTCGTGGTGTGTTTTGTGCAATAAAGAACAAGAGAACATTGATCATATTTTCCTTCGTCGCCCTTACACCATATCAATATGTGAAATCATTATTTCCAATCTTTCGTTAAGAGTTACTGGGCCCTCTCAAATTCAAGAATTATTGGGAGATTGGGAGAGAACCTATCAAGGAACATTTAAAGGAAAATATATCTTCAAGGGAGAGTGGGGATCTCTTCCAAAAAATGTGCTATAAGATATGGCTTTCCAAGAAAAAGGAAATTTTCTCGGAGGATTAGGGTGGACCATGCAAATAACTGGGGGGAATTTTCCATTCAAAGGAAAATAGAGTCAAAGAAAGTGATGAGATTGATGAAATAGAACAACTTTGGATGAGGGACCTAAACATAGTTAAAGGTGAGTCAAATAACTACTTGCCAAAGGAAAAATGGAAACTCAGATTGGCCAAGGGGAAATTTCCCAAGTGGATCTCAACTAAAACATAATTCATTATGTTTTTTAACAGAGCATTGAAAGGAAACTCGGGGGTGGTAGGAGCAGGGGGACTGGTTTATCACTCTGAGCAAAGTTGAAAGCAGATTTTCCTAGGGATTGGGCACAAGGACAAATAATATGGTAGAGCCATGTGCAATGCATCAAGGTTTGGTTCAATTGAGAAAATTTGGAGCTTAGGAAATGCTAATAATTATGGATTCTACAACTCTAATATAACGTTTATTTGTTGGATATCTTCCTCCAAACTTGAGGTTGAGAAATCTATTTCAAAGAATACAAAGACTCTACAACCATATGATTATCAAAAAATGTTTTCATGTTTTAAGGGACCCAAACATGATAGTGGACCAAATGGATAATTTGGGAACCACCATGAATAAAGCAGAATTGTAGTAGAGGGGAGTAAGGCGGTATTCCCCCTACCTTAGCTTTAATGAAAAGTTTCATTGAAACAAATAGGCCCTCCTCAAGCCTAGGGAGTGGCCCTGAGAATTACAAGGGAAAAAGGGACAAGCATACAAGTCAATAGGTGGAAAGGAGGAATTTAACATTCTCAAAACTTCATGAGTCCTATGTTGCCTGGAAGAAATAGAATTTGAATCCTTCCAAGAAACGAGTTATTATTGTTGTGAGTGGGAAATTTGGGGAGAAATTGGGATTCATAATTCATTTCAGATGCAAGGAGGATAAAATAGACAACATTAGGAAGATTAAATAAGTATGTATTGCTTTGCACAGGGCATAAAAATTAGGGTAAATAGGACCAACATAATCCGAAGGGGGAGGAAGTGTCAAATAAGATTGAATGCTTGAAACTTGCATATCTTAGAAATTTTTTGTTTATGAAAGCATGTGGATGCACTTGTTAATATAATTGATTGATATTGGATAAGGAACAAGGCAATTGTATTTAGCTTAAGATGAAAGGATCCAAGACACACTCCAATGATTATATAAGTTCATGTTTGGAATGGGCGGTGGATCATCAGTACACCTAGATTTCTGTCAAGACAAAATGTATTCTAGGGCCTCTTTTCTTAATTACATTCAACGAATTTGGTATAGGAAAAGTCAAAATCCCTCCTTGGATATATTTCACTTGGGATGGTGCCAATGATTGTACTTTTTTGCCTCTCCTTATTTTGTGTAACTAGTATGTAGATAAAGTACGAGAGAGTTTGATATGGGAATCCCTAAGGATATCCTTTTGGAGAAAGCTATTTTTGAAGTCATACTATGCTCAATTCCAATGCATATCCACTCCTATTAAGTTTGAGTTGTAGTCAAACATAAATTTTCATCTAGTTGATACGTCGAAGGAACAACATGAGAAAAAACCATCATGTTGGTATTTGTATTGTCAAAATCTAGAAATGGAAGGAACAAATCCCTTCTCTCAAAGGAGGTCTCCTTCTGTGTTACTTGTTATTCTAACTCTGATTTTACAATGCATATGTCATCACACTTTTTCATTTGAGAGTGAGGTGATATGTGTGTGCTCATGGATAATTAAAAAGTTTCAAGCCTATATTGATGCTTAGGTGAGCCATGGTGAAGTCAAGTCAGATTGAGCCATTGATTGGGAAATCAACAATAATTGGCCAATATGAAATTAAAGGCATTTATTAGTCAATTATATTATTGGGGACTGAACAGACCAAGCTAGGAATTTTTTCTCCTAATTTTATTTATTAGATTTGAAGTGGAGGTATATTCGTAATCTCAAGTGAAGCTGATTGTCAGAGAGAATAGAAACAAACCAATGGAAGACAAGAATGTCCAAATGTTGATGTGGATCACAGAGTAAATACCATGTTGTATCTATCAGTTAGTGGGGTAGTTCATATTATTTTTGTGATGTGAGGGGAAGCCAGAATATGTAGCAAATAGAAAATACAATTTGACATTTATATGGGAGGGTGGTTTTTTAGAATGCTCAAAGAGAAATTTTGCAACAGTTAGCAAGGAAACATAACGCAGATGTTGGATCCTAGGATAGTGGAGAAGTTGCCATACATGCAAATAATTTATGAGGAAGCTCAATAATATGGAAGCAATACAAGCCTCAACGGTACTGAGGAAGCTGGAAAAGGAGAAGGGGTTTCATACCTTGAAATGGACATGTAATCAATCAAGATGTTTTGCAAATTTTGGTTTGGCTTAGGAGTCATTTGGAGGGCCTATTCATGGTCTAGTTTTGAACAAATTTCCCACTATCAAAGGAAGGATGATGAAGTGGAAGTAGTCTTACTAGAAACTAAAATGTAGCCATATTCATAGAAAAATGGAGAAGTAATATGCATGATGTAAGTTGCACTATGTCTTCCATACAATGTTTTTAAATCAATATATATTCAAGGTTTTGTTTAGAAAAAACAATAAACTTTCTTCACTAGAATCTAGAACTTCAAATTTTGAAAAAAAAAAAACAAGTATAATTTTCATTTTAATTTGTAACTTTGTGTGAGGGAGAAAGAATAAATAAAATTTCTCTTTCGGTCCATTCATAGTTGATAAGTGAAAAGCAAGGATTTCATATAAATTATATTACATGGTGCATCATATGACATTCTATAATAATTAGCAATCACACATAATAATTAGCAATCACACTTCACTCATTATGTATATATGTATGTATATGATGGTGTTTTTCTATATCGTTATATAAGAATTACAAAGCTAGTTTTTATAAACATTTTTTCTTTATATAAATCCAATTATATAATGTGGTTGCAAATTATGTAAAAAATACTCTAATTTCTAAAGCTCTAAAATAGTGTGAAATGGGTCTGGGCATATGGATTTTTTTTTCCAAATTTTTTGTATTTTTCAAATATGGATAAAATACATTGAAGTGTCATCTTGCCATGCTCGCATTTTATCTAAGCATTGCGTTGGAAAAAATTGTGTAGAAGCATTTACCATGTGGAATATTATGATTTCCACCCCTTAATTTCCTTATGAACAAAATATTTTCCTATAAAAGAAAATAGACAAGGTTTTATTTTTTAATGTCCCATTAGTCATATTTTCTAAGACAACTATACTAATTATATAAATAATTTTTGTATCCTTTGACTAACTATAAAAGATATATATTTCTTAGTACAACTATATTGTCCTTTAATTTTAATTTCTGAAGTTTATTCCAAGAGTAACCTTTTCTTTATTTCTTCACATCGTTTAACTTTGAAAAGAAAAACAATTTTACTAATCCTACTATGTTAAGACCTTAATTAAGTTATTTCTTGTAATAGGTGTTATTTATATCTTAATTTGTTTGCGATAAAATTCTTTTTGTGGCTTATTGTTGTGAATTATTTCAATATGGATCCATATCAAGGAGATTTTCTTCCACTCAAATTGATTTAGTGGTTCACTTACCATTACAAGTTTAGATCTTAGCATTCTTTAGAAGAGTAACATTAAATAAATATTCCCTTCAATTGGTGCTTGAGAAATGGAAGAGATATAATAAACACTTGTTAATAAAATGAATTAATAGTTTTGAACTCAATATTGAATACTAGATTAGTAAATCTAAAGGAAAAAATCCCCTATTTAGTGGATACCAAGGGAAATTCTTTAAAGAAATAAATAAAAGAATAAGAATTTGAATGTGGTATACCACAAGTGACTTTGTCTCAACTCTTCAACCATCAAAGTGATCAGAATGGACCATTATATAATTTATTATCATTTTCACTACTTTTTGAGACCAAGAATCAACATTGTGAACCTATGAAGGCCACTTTCTAGACTGGCATTAAAATCAACTCAATAGGGACATAATTGAAAATTGCTAATTTGCAACTTGAAAATACAATTATTGTTATTGAAAATATTGTAATAAACTTAGTATATTTCCCTAGGGGTTAGTACATGTTGAGAGATTTATGATGGTTCAATAACACCTTAATTAGAACGTGTATAAAAAAAGTATGGCCTTCAAGAGTTAGCTTATGATTTGTTCTCCACATTACCAAGTGGAAGCCATGTCAATTTTTGCAAATCACACAATTTTTGGAGCTAACCATGTATGGTATTTCAAGGATGCTCTAAAGGTTCACAAACCCAAACCCTAATCAATAGTTGGAGATTTAAAAACCCTGCATGTAACCCTAATAGTTATTACAATGTGTTAAAAACTCAACAACTCAATATGAAAACAAGTAGAGCCTTTATTTGTTATTTTGTGTATTTGTTGGAATTTTGAATGTGGAAATTTTCGATGAGAAGCATACTAAAACCATATAGGTTACCCTATATTCTCATTGGATTGATTTTAGATGTCAAAGATTATGTGTATGCCAAATCTATATTCAAAGAGTGAGGATATTTTACGGGGAATAGGTAAAAGTGATACATGAACTAAATGAAAGAGGTTGAGATTAACTAGAGGTAAAATGGTGAAAAGAAAATTTCAAAGATGAAATTTTTTTTGCATTGAAAGAAGGATATTTTGTTATGATGACAATACAAAATATGACATCAAATTCCCTTAAAGGCATAAACATTTAGTCAAATGGTGGGGACTGAATCAACTTCTAGAGTTTGACATTGACCTCAATGGAATAATTTATTGAAATTCTCAGTAGTCTATACATGGTCTAGGACTATTTTCCATGGATGGCATAAAGGTCAAATGTGACAAGGTAGCTAAATTAATGAATTATGTTGGATCATGTTAAATTTATGGAGTTTGAATCAATTTGGCCCAATAAATGCAAAATATTTAGAGATATTGTAGGTTTTAACCCCGTATAGAAATTACATGCATACGAATTCTAAAACACAGAAAAATAAGAAATGCGAGAGCATAACACATAAAATACATATACACAGAGATTTTCCCACTGAATCCCAAAATCGGGATTACCAGCTTAATTTTTCATTATGTTCCTTTCAATGTTACAATACATATTTATACATACCGAAGCATCCAATACCATGGACCGAAAACCATCGCATCCAATACCATGGACTGAAAACCATCGTGTTCAAAAAACATGTGCGAAAATTATGCACAAAACCATAGGTGGGTCCGCCCAACCTAACATAGGGTCCAAAACCAAAATTTTCCGGGGCGCTGCCCC